>JAVXUO010002132.1:0-347181 GCA_033065855.1 Escallonia rubra | reverse complement strand
CATTACTTTGTGATCTATTTGTAAAACAAAGTTAATGTCTTAATCTATTATATTGTCTGCCAGATGCTTATAAATTGGTATCTACAAGTAGCATCGTGAGCTAATTATCTTACAGTGCCTAAAAGAAATTGAGTTCAAAGAAAACATGGTAAAGAGGAAAAACCAGACCGTGCCACAATCAGAATAGAGAGAAAATCAGTTAGCAAAGCTTCCTGATACTTGAACTCAGGAACTCAATCCAGCAGATGCTATGCCACAAAACACCCACAATAAGTCATTCTCACCTCACCAGATATACAGGCACCCAATTTACTCTCATGTTTGCTCACTAAAACCTTGGCCAAAGTTCCTCTTCTATAGCTCCAAAGCTACTTCCTTAAAAAGCAAATAACCTTCCACAATTTTGAACACCTAGTCCATACAAAGTCTAAGCAACTGAAAAGGACACATTTTTCCAATGGAAGAGCTGATGATTGAACTCATCTTCAATGCGACCCCATATAAAGTTTCTTTTGCAACTCCAGAAGTATCTTCTGAGCCAAACTAGGAATTCGAGAAATAGAAATACATTGCGTGGGAAAGCTATAGAGAGAGCTCTCAATAAGAGTATTTCCCTCCTTTCAACAAATATTGCCACGTCCATCCTCCAACAGCTTCTCAAGCCTCCCCACTCCATCTTAAACTGACTTGGTCATTGAGAAAGCACCCAAGGAAGGCCTAATACGGCAATGCCACAATGGTAACACTTAGACCTGGAAAAATATGACGCGCAACAGTGGGTAGACCCAGCCCGCTACCTAAAATGTGGGTACGGGTAGCAGAAAAGAAGACCCACAAGAAATTAACCCGCACACAAACCGGACTGTTTTGAGATAGCTCGTCCAGGTTGGGTGTGGATACCCGCAGGTAACCTGATAATATATGCATTAAGGTTTCATTATTTGTCACTCAACCTAACTTTTCTTTCTCTCTCAGCCGCCCACCATCTCCCACAAGCTTACCCTTGTCCTTGCTTAATCAAGAAGAAGCGGCAAGCCACCGGCGTGCAAGTAATCATCTCTCACAAACCTCCTCTCTCCAATCTCCCTCATTTCCAACTCCAATCAACATCAAACTCTCTTATATCCAACTGAGATCTCTCTTTCATCTCATTCTTCTGAATTCTTGTTTTGCCGATGTCTAATCTCATCACTGCAATCCATTCTCTTTGGCAATGTTAGTGCTCATATTCATCATATTTCAAGTGATGAAACTCCTTTTTTTTTTCCAAGTATATTTTTATGGATCTGTTGTCTAAAATCCTGAATTGACTTTGACAACAGTAGAAATGGCAGTCTCGAATTGATTATTGATGAGAAATAAATTGCAGGATGTTAAAATGGCTAGGACAAACATCGGAATAGAAAACATAATAATTTACTGGGTTACCCGCGGGTTTACACGGACCAAGCAGAGCGGGTGCAGGTGCATGATTTGACTATTGTAAATTCCCGGCTAAGTAGCACGGACACGGACACCGCGTCTGACACCGACACTAACCGGGACAAAGGCACCGCAATTTCAAAATAATGAATTTTGGACACCGCAGGACACTGCTAAATATCTGTATGTATATGTTACATACATGCATGTTTATATAATGTTCAAGCATATTCTGCCCTCATGAAAAAGTAAAACATAAATTACAGCCATACTTGAAATCAAGTTACTATAAATAATATGGTAGTGCACCAACAAGCCAAAAGGAAAAGATAAATGGCTTTTAGCTGTTCCATCCACCAATATTTAAACGACATAAATTACCTCGTCACGTTTATTGTCCTTCGGACCTCCATCGTCAACCTCTTTCCTGCACACGCTAGAGAGATTCGTCTTCTATGTTAGATTCTCTTCGTCGAAGAGCCCTATCTCCCTCTCACTAAGGCAGAAGTCGATTGGAATACAATCTACCATTACAACCCAAACTTTCCCTAACATCTATCATGACCCTCAATTTAAGTTAAAAAATGTGCAGTTTTGCCCCGTAAGTCGGACACTTCTGCTTAAGGTGTCCAACAACGGTGTCCGATAATTAAAATAAACAAAAAATATCCGGACACTGCTGAGGGGTGTCCATTCGGAGGTGAACGAGGGGTGTCCAGGTGTCGGTGGATGTCGGACAAGATACCTCAACCCATGTCCGTGCTTCCTAGATTCCGGGATAAGTTTTACCTATACCTGTTTGCCCTGTACACTCAAGGGTTTGACCCATACCCGACGAGTTTACCCATTTCCCGAATCCAGTAACACTCGTGCACCCCTTCAGTTGAATCTCCAATGCCATGAACATCTCCCACTATCCTTTTACTTGCTAATGAAATTTGAGATGAAAGAACTCCTCAAAACAAAGCATAACACACAGACCCTCAGCACGAAGGAAAAAAAATGGTGTCTTCTGTAGATGTCCGATGGGATACTTGTAATGGAGAACTTCTCCCCCTACTCATCTACTCAATAACTTCATGATGGTGATTAAAAGGAAATGAAATAATGGGCCACACTTACATGTCCCTCAACGTGCGAAATCCCCTCTGGAGATACGCTAAGTAAAATTGACCATGAGACCATCAAACTAACCCCAGGGAAGTCAATAACCATTAATCAGGGAGAAAGATGCATAAAGTTCAAGCTCATAAATATTGCAGAATACCATCCCATATTTCACTGGAATTCATTAATGTGATTAGACTCCCACCAAACAGCGCGACTATTAATTAAGGCAAAATGTAACTAACCGCAAATGTGAATTAGAAAAATGAGCACCATGCTCCTTTCTAGCATTTAATAATGCAAGATCCCATAAAGGGTCCATTTTTTCTACTTAAATACGAGCTTGTAATGGTAGTATTAAGTCAAGCATAATTCGCGAAGATCAATTTTAGTGCCCACACAATGCGAGTTACTAATACCCGTAAAGTCTTACCTTCAAAGAGATGCTCTCTTCCAGAGCTCTCTTAAACCTCTCATACAGCTGCAGCGAATAGTCATGAGGGGGATGCTGAACACACATGTAGTAAACACAGCTAACAAGTGTAAAGGATATACATTCTACGAAAAAAGCACTTGATGCCAAGTGAAGCCTTAATCTACCACACTCTTCATCTCGGTGTTATACATCTTCCATCATCAGCTCATGGCCCACAAATCAGAGCGCGACGCTGATGTGAAGATTGTGCTTTTCATACATGCATGGTATCATCTTATGGCTTAAACCAAGCAAAGCGCATCAGAAGTAAAAAGAAAAAGGAAAAAGGATACTCATACAACTTAATGTAATCTTCAGCATTGAACAGCGCGCTAGTGGGGTATCCGTCCAGTATCATCCTGGCCTTCCCGATACCCTCTTCTAACTTATTCATTCCTTCTTCCAGGGTTATGATCCTATACATCTTTCAACTCTCTGCCACAAATTCTGCAAAACACAATATTATCATTTACTGACCTAGTTTGCCCCAATTCAAAAGCGTATACCCCCAAAGTAGCTCAAAAAGATAAATGCAGCTACACGGGCTCATCATAATTCAAACATACATACACACAGCTCAATCCGTGAGATTCTTTTGGTTTAAAAATGTCCAATCAGCATTAAACAAATCATAAAATGCACGAAACAGGTTTGATTACACACTCCATTAGACACACACAGGAAAAGCTACGACTAATAGACTAACAGAAATGGTGAGTGAAAATGACGAACAAAAGGACATAATTAGGGTTAGGGATTTACATTTTCGTTGTGAGGATCCAGCGGGAGCTCTGTGAGGATGCAGTTACACCAATTCTCTCTCTCTCTCTCTCTCTCTCTCTCTTGATCGGTAACAGGCGTAATTATGAAACACAACAATTTTGGGCCTTTCGCTGTAACGTTCTACAATTAATGGATTAAAGGCCCAGTTATAAAGGCCTAACATTTCTCCGTGATCCTCACTTTGTGGTATCCAAATACTAAGCAACTGAATTTTTAGCACCGACATATGTATCGCTCCTGCCTCGAATTTGAGCAATATGCTTGATCTTTTTCGGTAATCGATAGTTGGTGATTAGGAATTGTTTCAACTCATAAAGTTGCATATTTTACTACGTTTTTTGGATATGCCATAAGGTTTGTGCTATTAATTTTTTTGTTGCCACGAACATGCCAATGTGTTTGTATGACGGCCACTTGGCAGTAATTCTGGTGACAGAGGTAATTCGAGGTATCATAATAGATTTATCATTTCCCTTTTATCTCTTCTGATCACTGTTCCTTTGATCTGAACTTCTTCTTAATGCAATTACATACCTCTTTGTTTTGTTAATGTTAGTTAAGTTTGATTGAATCACATGACATAGCATCCACAAAGATGGTGGATCAGTTGGGAAGCCAACCCTTTTAAGTAAGAGCCTCGTCCAGAGCAAACATAAAATCAAACTCTTTTTGGTAACACACGCCTCGTCCAGAGAAAGAAAAGAAACAAGTTGTTGCAGCAGAAAAATTATACGTCAACTCATTGAGATATGTTAGCAGTGGCAGCGGCTATGGGAACGACATGCAGGTAGCAAGAGTGCAATGGGCATGGCAATGGAAGTGGTGCTGGCGACGACAATGATGATAACCATGCATTGTGGTAGCAGAGGAGGTTGAGCACGGTGTTAATGGTCATGGTGATAGTAAAACTAGACAACGGCTCTCTAATGAGGAAGGAAACCAAAGATGCAACGTTTTCTGACATTTGGCTCGATGGCTGTTCTGACAAGGATATAGGGACTATATTTCATTTTCGGTGCCATAGCGATGGGCACCCGCCTTTTCACAAGATATTCTTTTAATATTTTTTGTCTTACATTAAATTGTGAGTCCCATTCGGCTTCAAATTTTGGTCTATTTAAGCAAAATATAATTTCACTCCTTAAGTTTGGGCTACAGAATTGCACGGTTGTTCTCCTGCTCCCTTAACTCAAATACATGGTCGAGAATGAGCCTCAAATTTATGATATTGCACATTAACCGAAATTGTTTTTAATCGTGAAGAAATTTGACTTTCAACACTCCAGCATTTTTCTTATTTTTGACATAAAATTTTAAAAAGGTCGGGTTTGGCGAGAAAGTGCAACTTTTCTTCTATCACTTTTTTTCTTTTCCTAGTTTTTTCTTAAACCAACAAACATGCCACAATCGTTGTCTTTTACATATCAAACTTATTGTACAATAACTTGTTACAAATTAATCACCGTCTAGAATCGCTTGTCTTTAATTGCACATGTTAAATTTCAACTCAAATAATATCAATTAGTAACTAGCTAAAATTTCGTACTACGCTCGGGAAGGGAGGTAGTTAAATATGAAGTGGGGAAAGGGAGGTCATGGGGTGAGATGATTAGAGTTCATGGGTTGGAAGTTACTTTCTGGTCAATCATGGTTTACACTTATTTAGTTGTATTTGAAAATTTTAAAAAAATCTAGAAAACGGGATTAGAGATTTGAAAGATAAAGAAGATATCAGTCGAATCCAAATATATACAACATAGATTAGAGGAGATGTGCGGAAAGACTGTATGTTGTAGTGTAAGGCATTTTTTGTAAGGCGCTTTTTCACGATTTGCATCTCTCTCATCTCTAGCTACTTGTAATTTCATTGGGTAATTTTATAAGCTTCTACTACAATGGTGAGATTTAGTTAGCGGTAAATGCTATACACTAAAAAAAATATGTGAATTCTAATATTATTATTGTCAAAACAGCGACATGATGTCAAAATGGCGAGAGTGTACCGCCAACCCCAAAACACAAATAAAAATCAAGAAAAGAAGGAAAAAAATTCACCCACCACCTCATATTTAGGATTGCCCCCAGCACACCGTGTTTCTAATTTTGTCACCTAACACCAAATTTTGGAAATCTTGAATTCCAGCACCAACTAAGGGTCAAAATGGCCTTTGACCGCACGTCTATTAATTTATTGAGGGCAAAATGGTTACTTCGCATATTTAACTGACATGGCATCCATGTCAGCTCCACATGGCACCAACACTACACACCACAAACCCTCCACGTCATTCCCTTCAAAAGCCACCCTTTCCCTCTTATTTCCCTCCAATGCCGCACCATCAATCCACTTCTTGCATAAGCCAGCTCCCCGCCACCCTAATTCCACAATCACCACCAAACCCACAAACTTGTACCAACTGTCGCCGACCACCCAATCCGACAATCACCATTGCACCCACGACCATAATGCCACAATCACCTATCTTAAATCTTAAGCTTATTTTTGGTTTTTGACGTTGATGACATTTTAAGAAAGCTGACTTGTTTTTGGAAAAATGATTAGTGGGTTTAGGAATTGGCTACATTGATTGGATTTTCAATTGGCCTTAAAGTTTTGAATAGGCTTCCCTCAAAATTGGGTTTTATTAAAGATCTAATTAAGCAAAGGGACTCGGTGGTTTTGGGTTTTTAGATGAACACGCATGGAGTTTAAACCCGCTTGTGATATGTTGTGGTATTAGAACAGTGGAGCGGGTTTGGTAGTGGCAACTATGGCAGGTCTAACAAATTTGGTGGCATTTGGTTTTTGTAGGGGTTGTGGCGGTAGGTGTGGTGGTGGTTCAAGAGGAGGAAGTATGAGGCATTTGGCTTTGTGTGTGTTTGTACATAGAGATAAAGAGCACGCATTTGTGTGTGGGTATATTGGTTAAAAAGTTTGGTGGATTTGATGATGTTTGGTGCGATGGTGGTGGTAAAATCTTATGGCAGTGGGTCGTGATAAACGAGAGAGAAAGAGAGTGATGGCGGGGATCTGCAAATCTAAGTTAGGGTTTGTGGGGTGATTTGTGGTGGGTGGTGGTGGTGGTGGGACGAGGGGAGAATTGTGGTTAGTTTTTGGTAAAATGTGGGTGGTGCGTGGGTGGGGCGGGGGGGACTGGTGGCGGGCTGTGGTTGCAGATGGTGATGGATGCAGTGGTGGGCTGCGGTGTTGGGTGCTGAGGAGCTGTGGTGATAAACTTGGAAAGGTGGGTGGTGGTGCATGGTTATGGGGGGCAATGAGAAAACAGAAGAGAGAAAAAAATAATAATGGGGAAGATGGAACTGACGTGGAGGGTATTGGTGTGTATAATTAATTCCATTTGGAGCTTACTAGGATTTCACGGTAAAAGAATCATTTTGGCCCTGAAAAGGTAACATATGTGTAGTGAAAGACCATTTTAACAGTCATTGAGTGCTGGAAACCAAGATTTTGAAAATTCTAGTGCTGGGTGCCAAAACTAAAACCATTAATTGCTGGGTGCCATTGGCCCCTAAGTATAATGTGGTGGGTGAATTTTTTCCAGATAAGAAAGGAAAACATAAATAATAAAAAAAGTAAAAATAAAAAACAAAATGCCACCTAAATAAAATAGATGAAATAAGAGAAGGTACAACTTCTAACAATATAATTGTAAAGAACACACAACAACAATTTGACAATAGTCTGTAATCTACGACAGGCAACCTATTGATCGATCATTTCTTGATGCATCACCTTGCCATGCCCCACAGAAGTTGAGGTACAACTGAACCAATCTTATTGCCTTTTCATTCACAATCCGTCCTCTTATATGCTACAGCAATAATTAAAATGGTCGTAGTGAAACAAAATTTGACTTTACGATTTCACCATATGAAAAACATGATTGTATTTGGGTAATTGCATAAAGTTAGTTAGTCTTCTCTACGGACTACAATGTCGCTAAAGGGTCAAATAGACTCAAATTTTGAAATTGAGCTAGAGAGCAGTAGCTTAGCAAAACAAGTTGTTTTGTTGCCATTAACATTTATAAGAAGTGAGCGAAATCTGGTGCAAGTACGTATATCATGAAAAATGGCATACTTTTAACAGCCTTTGGATGGTCTCTTGAGGCAACAAGTACCTCATTCTTCTTTCCTCCTCATGTAAAATCCATTCAACCTATGTAACATTACGAAACATTAAAGAAAATAACATAAAAAGAAGGCAATCTATATGTCTTAAAATTGCTAAAAGGCAGACCTTTAATGAAGTTGAAACATAAAATGTATGTATATTTCTGTGTGTTTAAGAGTACATCGGAGGCCTGTATTTATAGACATTACAGTTGACTTATAAATTAATACAATGAATAAATTAAGGATTGACAAGATACAAATTAAAGATTGACAAGATACAACAAGATTGATATGATCGTGAGTAAATTAAGGAGATTCCTTAATTTACGAAGTTGACTTTGATATCCCCCCTCAAACTCAAGGTGATCGACTAGAGACCAAGTTGAGTTTGGAAATGAAATGCAAGATGTTCTTTGTGGAGAAGGACTTCGTGAAGACATCTGCAAAGTTGATTGGAGGAAGATACAGGAATGAGCTCAAGGATACCACGAGTGAGATGTGTACGAGTAATATGGCAATCAATCTCAATATGTTTTGTCCTTTCATGAAAAACATCATTTATGAGTGATCTGGATAGCGCCCTGACTATCACAATGAATAGGAGTAACAGAGTCCAAAGGGACACCCATATCTTCAAGTAGCCATCGCAACCAACCTAACTCAGCAGTGTCAGCAAGAGCGCGATATTCAGACTCAGTGCTGGAGCGAGAGACAATGGACTGCTTCTTGTTGCATCAAGAGATGAGAGAATTACATATAAAGAAACAGAAGGTAGTGACCTGAAGTGGAGCGATAATCGACAAGATCGCGTCCTCAGTTTGCATCTAAGAAGGTAGTGAGCTGTAGAAAGGATGCGGACGGATAGTGCAAGCCATGAGATAGAGTACCCTGCACATATCGCAAAATTTGAAGAACGCCAGTCAAGTGAATGGTGGAGGGAGCGGTCATGAACTAGCTAACCCCGATGAACTGCATAAGCAATATCTGGTCGAGTAACAGTGAGATAAATCAGGCTCCCAACTAGTTGTCTATAATAGGTAGGATCCAAAAGAGGTTCACCAGTCAATGTACTATGCTCCCAGTTTTCCTCTATAAGGGACATAACAGTATCACTAGAAGAGACGCCAGACTTAGAGACCAAATCAGAAGCATACTTGATCTGAGAAAGATAATATCCAGTGTGATGAGAGATGACCTCAAGACCTAGAAAGTATCGAAGATCACCAATATCCTTCATCTCAAACTGTTGACTGAGAGAGATTTTAAGGGTGTGAATGCCTGAAAAATCATCGCCCGTAATGATCATGTCATCTACATATAATAGTACTAAAATCAAACCTAAGTCAGACTGTCGACGAAATAGAGCAGAATCATAGACACTAGAAGTGAATCCAAGCTGTGTGATGACATAATTGAACTTAGAGAACCAGGCCCTGTGAGCTTACTTGAGACCATAAATAGCTTTTCGGAGATGACACACCTGATGTGGATGATGAGGATAACCAGATGGAGGTTTTATGTATACTTCCTCAGTAAGCTTCCATTAAGGAAATCATTTTTTACGTCCATTTGAAACAGAGACCAATGACGAACAGAGGCAATTGCAATGAGAGCTCGGACGGATGTAAGACGAGCAACAGGAGCAAAGGTCTCCTCATAATCAATGCCATATTCTTGCATATATCCTTTCACTACAAGCCTAGCTTTGTAATGTTCAATGCTGCCATCTGCACGTGTCTTGATCTTGTACACCCACTTGTAACCTACAACAGATGTACAATGAGACAGATCAACTAAATCTCAAGTATGAGTCTTAGTGAGTGCATCTAATTCATCATTCATAGCCTTCTACCACAGAGGGTCCTTAGAAGCTTCTGTATAGTTAATAGGTTCATGAAGAGTAGATAGAGAAACATAGTAATCATAATATTTTAAACGAACATTAGGTTGAACTAACCTACCAGAAGTTGTACGAACCTGAGGGGCAAGAGGAGGAGATGGTGGAGCAGTGTCAGACGCCGACGTGGAGGGAAAGTCAGGACCAGGAGCAAGTGGATCCATAGCATTAGCATGCGCAGGTGTAAAGATGTTGCAGTATCAGGGAATAAGTCTATGGAGCATGCCAGAATCTCAAGTGAGGATGTGCTACTGAGATTATCAAGAGAAGGCACATGTACGAAGAACGTATCTTCCCAGAAGGTAACATGACGAGAAATGCGTATCTGCCGACATATAGGATCATAGCAGCGATACCGTTTCTATTCAATGTCATAACCGAGAAAGTAACACATGTGACCCCTAGGTTCTAATTTGTTTCACTCATGAGGATGAAGTTGAACAAAACAAACACAACTAAAGACTTTGAGAAGACTATAATCGGGGCTAACACCATGAAAGCACTCATAGGAGACATATTGTCTAGGACAACAGAAGGTGTGCGATTGATAGTGTAGACTGCAGTGAGTATAGCTTCACCCCATAAGGACTTAGGAAGAGAAGAAGAGCGCAACAATGTATTTGATGTCTCCATAATGTGTATGTGTTTACGTTCAGCTATACTATTTTGTTCAGATATGCCAGGACAAGAAGTTTGAGCAATTATACCTTTTTGAGCAAGTAAGGATAAGAAAGGTAAAGGTATATTCGGCAGCGTTATCTGAATGGAATTTTTATGGTATGGGAGAACTGAGTGTGAACCATTTTAGCAAAAGTAGAATAAACAATCAAAACTTCAGAGCGATTTTTCAAAAGATAGATCCAAGTAAATCAAGAATAATCATCAATAAAGGTTACATAATAACGAGATCCACCCTTAGTAAGAACTGGAGAGGGACCCCATACATCAGAATGAACTAAATCAAATATATGACTAGCTCTCGAATCACTATTATTGAAAGGCAATTTTGACTGCTTACTAAGTTGACATGGTAAACAATGAAAATCAGACACGGAAATAGACCCAAACTCTTCACTGGAAACAAGGACAAAGCTTTGATAAGGAGGCATGACCTAAGTAAGAGTGCCAAAATTGAAGAGCTTTAGATGAGGTAGGAGCAGCAACAACAGAGGTGGATGGCAGATGAAGATGATCCAGCACAAAAAGACGATTCACTTTACGCTCTGTCCCAACTACCTTCCCAGTCTGCGCGTCCTGTACAATGCAACCAGAAGAGTTAAGGTGAATGGTGCAGCCATGATCAACAAGTTGACCCAAATAGATAAGATTATGAACCAATGAAGGGAAAAAAAAGTATGAGATAAGGAAAGAGAAGTGTGGAAATGTCTCCTATATGTGTGGTGTGTAAGCAGTACCATCAGCACTATGTATAAGAGGTATTGACAAACTAGAAATTTTATGAGAGAATAAAGAGGAATCTGATGACATATGATTGCAACAAGCAGAATCTAATAACCAAGGTTTAGTACCTGAGGCTACCGAACAGGTAGAAGAACTAGGAAATGATGACACAGAAATACCACTAGAGTTACCTGTCTGTGAAAGGCGATAATTTGAAACAACTGCCAATTCATCTACATTAAGTTCCATAGTAGAGGTAGAAGAAGAAGGCAAAGCAGAGACAACAGTGTCGATAACAATAGTAGCTGGTGGAGACAGTGATCTAGGTGGAGTGTAGCCCGAAACAGAGTTCTTGTTTTTTGGATTCCGCTTGCAATCATCAGTCGAGTGAAATCCTCATTTTTGAAAGTCACACCACTTCTACTTAAAGGAATGGCTAGAAGAAGTGGCAAGAGCGGTCGGAGTGGCAAGAACATTCTGATTAGAGGAAGGAAGAACAAGGATAACAACAGTCTTCTTTTGAACCTCCTCAGACTTTATCTCAACAAGAACAGCAGCAAGAGTAAGAGTAAGGTTCCTGTTTAGGAGAGAGGAACGCCGATCTTCATAATCATCAAATAGACCCATCATAAATTGATGGAGTTGCTTACTGTCACGAGCATGAGAGTAGTGCACTAGACAAGCTGTATACTGTGAGGGATGTGTCTGCTTATCCCAAAGGATTGCTAACTAGCTATAATAGTCTTGAATGTATTGACCAGGAACCTGTCGAAGACAATGGAGATCCAGATCAATTTGATACTGAGAAGCTAAGTCAGACACAGTGTTGGTGGCAGCCAAATAATCTCAAACTTCCTTTTGCGGTGTTAAACGGTCCAAACAATTGGTTGATCTTTTGCAGAGAGGTGTGAACCAAATAATATTTTTTGAATTTTTTGCAACCCAATCAGCCTCTTTGTCCTCAAAAGCAGCATCGATAGGAGAGGGAGCCTTGATACTGCCACTGACAGAGCCCCAAAGATGACGTCCCTGAAGAAAATGACGCATTTGTTGTACCCAATGAAGATAGTTTACATTATCAAGAATAAGTTGAATATGACGTAAAATATCAGTACTATCTTTTTAGGCAGCCATGGATTTTTTTTGCACCTGACCGGGCTGAACCGGGAAGGAGCTGAACCTAGTGTCCGCGCGTGTAGGCATAAGAAGCAGCAAATCAGTGTGAGGCGAGTGTGGCACGTGGGCGCGTTGGCGCGCGTGAAGCGTGCTGCAGGAGAGGTGTGTTGGTGCACTGTCTACGGTGACGCGTGGGGCGCGTGCGACAGCGTGAGAGCCTGAAATAGAGCGGAAGAATAATAGAAATGCACGGCGGCGTGGCGGCGATATATGACAGCAACATTGGTGCTGTGAGAAAGGGGTTGGGAGAGAGAAGAAAAAAAGATCTCAGAAAGGGCTCTTGATACCAAGTTGAAACAAAAAATATATGTATATTTCTGTTTGTTTAAGAGTACATTGGATGCCTGTATTTATATGCATTATAGTTGACCTAGCAATTTATACAATGAATAAATTAAGAATTGATAAGATACAAATTAAGGATTGACAAGATACAACAAGATTGATATGACAAATTGATATGATCGTGAGTTAATTAAGGAGATTCCTTAATTTACGTAGAGTAAATTATCTCCTTAATTATTTACGTAAAGTAAATTAAGGAGATTTCTTAATTTACGAAGTTGACTCTAATAAATGAAATAGAGAATGTATCATTGAGAATCCATGTTGAAGCTACTCTAGAGTAATAAAGGCCAGAATCCACCCTCAAGGCATTCTCAAAGACATTATAATAGTCTCTTCTTGCGACAACATTAGTTTCCATGAGGAAACCAATGGTGTTATTAACAAGCTCTTTATCGACTGGCTTTCCATCGCCATCCTCCCTCACTGACCTGTACACGAACGCGTCATACAGCCAATGAAGTGTATTTAGAAAATAGGAAACAATCACAAGGTTAGCAAAAGTTTATTAAACACACCAAATGTACCGCTGCCTGCACGAACTTGTCGTGCCTAGGGGTGAGCACAATTCGGTTTGGTCCTGTTTGGGGGTCAAACCGCAAACCGAACCAATGAACCTCGGTTCACAAATTCTTAAACCAAATCGAACCAAGGCACCTCGGTTTGAACGGTTCAAACGGTTCAAATTGAACGGTTCGGATCGGTTTGAGCGTAGTTTAAACATTATTATGTTTTCAAGAAAAAACAATAACCAATAACAACTTTTCTTAAGGTTACTTTATAACTTTTTTCGGCTACCGTATTTTTTGGGTACTCATGGTTTATGAGAATATTTGCTCTCTTTCTTACATTGTTTGGACTTTCAACATGATTGCTACTGGATTAGCATAGCACCAATTTCAGGACCTACTTCCTAACAGTTGATCAGGAAACTAGACCAGGAGGGTGTGTATCACAATGGTAGTAAAAAAAACACAGATAATTTCCTAAGTCTTAATATCTAACAAATCTGTACTACTCTAAAGTTTTTATTAGTTGATTTTCCTTCAAGTAGGCATGGCTTGTATTTTATCATTCTTGACTCTACTGCAATACTGGAGGCCTATTGACTCAATGTTTACACTACATGAGCCATAGTGTAAATGATGCAATATATAGTGAGTAATGACTTTGAAAGAGTAGAATTAGAAGAGAAGGTTGATTTAGGGTGAACATGTTTTATTCTACTCTGGTTATTAGCTAATCAGGATAAGGTATATATATATAATGTAACTTTCGGTTCGGTTCGATTTAGTGTCGGTTTGGAAATTCTGAACCGTGAACCGAACCAAACCGGCCTCGGTTTGAAAATCTCAAACCAAACCATTCAAGCTCATCAACGGTTTGGTTTCGATCGGTTCGATTCCATTGGTTTGAACGGTTTAGATCGGTTTTATCGGTTTGTTGCTCACCCCTAGACTCGTGCCATTCATCACAAATCTGCAACCCAAAAAAAGATTGGTAGCACTTAGGAATGTGCTTTTCTTAGAAAATGAAGTGATTAGTGGTGGAGCTAGTGGGTGGCACTGGTGGGCCGGTGCCCCGGCCCACCTGCTCCTCCAAAAAATTCACTCTTATATATGAATATATTTTAACCACAATGATAAAAGTGTCCACCTAAAAATTTTAAAAATACTTAAAGGAGATGTTTTTTTTTAGTTATTTTATATGTAAAAAGTACATCAAAATTTTAGGAATAGTTAAGGAAATATTAATTTGTCATTTTGAATGCTAAACTTACACAAATGAACACACACCAAAAAAAAAAAAAGTTCAACCACCAAGTTAATAATGACATAAACTCAACATATTTAACCACATGGTATACACTTTTTTTTAGTGCGACAGAGTAGAGCGCCTCTGGGCTCTAGCTGCTATGCCGCATTCTCCGCCTCTGTCCTCACCGGCTTTTTCCTCTCCGTCCTCCGGCTGGTTCACGTCTGGCATAAGATCCAATTAGTCGAGCCAATTGTCCGGTGACTTTGGGCTAAAAATTGCTTTCCTCGATTGGTATTGCAACGGAAGGAGCTTTTTCTTTTTTGTTTTTGGGATGAATTGAGATGAAGTGGTACTTATTGGTCGGCGAGAGTTTCATTGCGGACTCCATGTCTCTTTTAACACTTGAAGGTCATTACAATGATTTTTACGGTAAGGTCCAAAATTGAAACTAACAATACATGTTTAACAATAGTAGTAATTGTGCCTTTTTTAACGGCCCAAATTTTCTAGATTCAGCTTGAGCTAATTAGACAGAACTACCATATTCTAGTAGTTTTGACAATGAACTTAATTCCATGTGATTTAACTTTTGCCGACAAAAAGGCGTCGACAAGCATATCAGAACACGAGTTTAGGAATATCCTTATTGCTGAATCATAAAAACAAAAAACAAAATTGAAGTGCCCACCTCTCCCAACATATCTAGCTCCGCTGCTGGAAGTGATGATACAAGAATGATGTAAACAAAACAAAGGGGTAATAAGGATACGATTTATGGTTCCGAGTGATCTATGTTTCTCGTAAAAGTTTCAATTATTTTACAAATATTGATACCGTTTTAGGATATCATTTTGGGATAAATGGCTGCAAATAGTGCATGTCCGAAACAGGAAAGGCACAGTTATATCTTCGCTGACTTTAATTTCTCTCATAAAGTAACATAAGCTAGGTTGTGTCAGCAGAACCGATTGTTTTTGAATGTGGAGCAAAAAAGTATAAAATTTAAACCGAAAACGTGAAGGGAAAAGGAAAATAGTAACCAAATGGGGTGTAAGACATATATCCACAGATAGCTTGCACCGCAAAAAACTCATGCATACACAAATGCAATGTTTTTGGGTTTCTAGCAAAATACTAGGTGCCAATTCTAATGAACACACCACGGGACAATGCTACTTATTATACCACTTACCTCTTCACGTACAGAAGTAGGTTATTCCTATGCTTTCGAGCGAATGTCCCTCACCCGCAAAGTACATTTCCTCCATAGGCTCGAACATTCTTGATAACCAACATACCAACTGCTTGTACTTTCCCCACATCTTCAGCAACTCGTATAACAATTGTGCTGCTTGATCATGTTTATCGAAATAACTAGATATCAAGGGACAAATCTGAAACAGGAAAAGAATGAAACTTAGAAATGTTACGTATCTAATTAGGAGCACGTTAAAAAACATTTAAACTATTTTTTACAAAAATGTTCATACCATTGTTTCATCAATGGAGGTTGTACAAGAATCACGTGTATGACAAGTCACATCTATTTTCCCGGAGACACATTCGCGCAACGCGGTCGCAATCATCATGAGAAACGAAATAGCGCGATTATAATTGCGGTTCGAGCTACAAAGAATAAATGTGAATCTACCAGAAGAGTTATGAGTTAAAGAACCTTTAATCTTTATTCACTTTTTATTGGGTTTGGGGGGGGGGGGGGGGGGTGTCGGTGGTTACTGAAAATGAGTTAGCAAGTAGTCGTACGACCCACCTCCAAATTTTTAGAAAAGTACACAAAACAAGAAAAGAACTTACGTTAGCTGACAGGATACAACGATATGTCTATAAGTTCTTCAGGCTCAAAGCCTACAACACGGTCATCATCGAAAATCGATTTTGTTTTGTTGATGGCTTCATCTACAAGATTAAGCCACTGCTCCGGTGATAGACGTTCGGACCTAGAGTGGATCTCGCACGTTCCATTGAAGCAGCTACATTTTGGTCTCAACCAAAAAATAATAATAATAACATAAGGGAATACTTACAAAAGCTTGGAAATAGTAATTACGCAAAAAAAAACTAAAAGAATACTAGCAGCAGGCATTAAGGGATTTTACAAATCCAACTTTTTACAAGAACTATTAGGTTTGGACTTCCGCAAGGCGAACATCTTTGCAGAATAATAAAGAAAGATTCTATGCAACAATCAGAAACGTAGGAAGGTCTCCTAGAATGCTTAATGACTCTGTGAGATTAGAATTTCCAGAAAGAAGGTACAAAACCATTAAAGTTCCTGATTGGAGTCATTATTCCTGCGAAGTTTCTAAAATACAAATCTGTATGCTCAGCCTCAGATCTATGTACAACTTTGTGAACCAAATTAAGATCTGTAATTTGTAAACCCTGAAAATGGTCTATAATTTTGTTAAAAATAAAATAAAATCTCTTCACTCTTTCTTCTTTTGGTTTTTTTATTTGGGGGGAGTTAAATCAAATTAAAAAACCATCACTAAGACACCAGGAGATCACATAGGTCCTTAAAAGTCTATTGAAGACATATGATCTCTCAAAAACCAAAGATTGACGCCACTGAATATTTCTAAAAAATCCAGCTGAAGAGAGAAAGCTTTCTCTCTTAAGCTGGATTTTTTGGATTTCCCAGTTCAAATTACATGATGTTGCATCCCAGAGAGAGAGAGAGCAAATAATGTAAGATCAGAAGTTGAGTCAGACAAGAAGAAGAAGAGAAGCAAATTTGAAGTAGACATTATCCAAACAAAAACCCATATCAAAAAGGGTAAAAAAAACACTCAATGAAACTCCCATTCTAAACATTTTAATGAAGTTTGCACGGCCGAAAACCGGCTCTTCGTAGATCTGAAGAAATACTGAAAGCGACAGAGCAAGACGGCAAAAACAATCAAACTTTCAAAGTTGAAAATTGAAGGAATTAAATGATGACAATTAAACCAAATAGCAAAAACTTGGAATGAAACCCTAGATCATACTTATACGGTCTTGATCATCTAGGGTGTTACCCATCTCATCTTTTCTTCGCTTCCGGGCAAACTGTTGAGAAGATTGAGCCGCCATGGATATAGCCCGTGTGAATGCAAAGGACAACGAACTCAGTTAAAGTTTTGTTGTGTGTCTAGGAATTCTGGGCATGTGCTTGAGGAGGCACGGTGCTTACATATTTATAGGGGGCAAATCTCGGGTTTTCCGGCCAGCTGTTTGCGAGTGGGAAAACGCAAATTGAGTAGAATATAATAGGATTAATTGCATAAAATACTCTTGTGGTTTGGAGTTTTTGCAAAAAGCCACCTAAGACACGTGAAATTGCAAAAGTGTTATATCGTAAAATTTTCATAACATAATGGTAAAAGTGTCTAAATTGGCCCTCTATATAAATTAGAATGCGCCAAATTTTCATTTCTATTTTGTGACTTCTAAAGGCATCAAATTTGGTGGCATCTCAATCGGAAGACATCAGAAGATTCAGAATATCTAGGTTTTTTTTTTTTTTTTTGTGACTTCCAAATCCTAATAAACCCATTCCCCCTAATTGTAGATCTAGGGTTTTTTTCTTTGAATGGTGTTGGTGTTGGTAGGTGCTTAGGGATAGTGGCGGCGTCAATTGGCTGGGCTCGATGGCGGGGCTCGCTGTGGCACAAGTGGGGATCGATGGGGCTGGCGGCAGCTTCGATGATACGACAAGCTTGCAAGACATGGGGATTTTGACAATTGATATATTTCACGAATAGAGGGGGATGGGGATCGAAAAGACCCACCATTTTGTATGTTTTTGCCGGAGAGGCTATCGATCTTGAGGCCTTAATTAATTGGTGGTCGATGCTTGGTTAGTTCGAGTACGAAGGCAGTTGCGACATTTGACGGTGATGGTGGCGGCAGGATTGGGTGGGCTGTTGGCGATGATGGGATTAGGTGCAGTAGTTGATGGCGGCGGGATTGGATGAGGCAGATGGTGGCCCCAGTTATGGGTGGCGCAAGTGGTAGACGGGGTGGTGGAGGTGGGTTGTGAAGGGGCTTACACCGTGGTGCACGGTGACAGGGCATGCGGCAACCTAGGCGCACTAGGCTAGGGTGGTGGAGGCGTCGGTTGTGGGTGGCGCATGTGGCAGATAGGGGCGGTGGTGATGAGGGTGGCGGCTAGGGTTTTGGTTGGCAAGGGTGGCGACTAGGGTTTTTTTTTTGGTAAAAATGTCATTTATTCTCATTCAGCTCAAAAACAATCTTCTTACATGTTACATGTTACATGTCACATGTCTATTCAAATTTAAAGATAACAACCACATTCATCAATATTCCAAAACTGTGGTAGGCAGCTTCCAATTCTGGCACAATTGTTGGTTGGTTTGAGAGTTTTGCACCTTTTTCCAGCTTAGTATTCTGTATTTCATCCATTCTTCCATTTTGGCATATACCTCAATCATTCCTTGCTTCTTTCCTGCAAACAATCTCTGGTTCCTTTCTTCCCATAAGCTATACACAGTGGTGGCTAATGCCAATTTGCTAACCTTTGCTCTGAAACTTTTCCCTCTAAACTTGATTGTGGCATATTGCAGTAGTTGAGTCCAAGTTCTTGGGTTATAGTCGGTGGAATTAGAGAAGAAATTAGGACTTGTTTGGGAGAGATAAAAAGAGAGAGGGTACTTTAGTCTTTTTGATGAATAAATTTTTACTAAACGCATTTTTCAAGAGAGTGAAGGGCACACCCCATTAATTTAGACGACTTGTCTAATAGTTGCAACAAAATAAGCACTAGAGGGAGGCCTTTGCAACTTTTGTAACAATAAGGGTCTTTTTGCAACCACCCTAAACCACAAGGGTAGTTTCTACAATTATCCCATTATAAATATTACATTTGGATCCTACAAAATCTGCCACCAAGATTACTAGCCATATATATTTGGAAGATTAGGTTTGCAAAGGCTAAAGATGGCTTAGCCCCCGTCCGGGTTGAGTCAAGTCCAACAACATATGAACTTCAAATACCATTTAATCCCTTTCGATAGTAAAGGTAAAAGCAAACAACAATAGCCTATAATTTAGACACATGCCAATCTTTTAACTTTTTCTTACTTTACTATTTAAAAACAAAACCAAGAACTAGAAATTTAAAATGGCCTGGGTTTTGCAAACATGTAGCAACTTAATCAGGAAAGGAGTTTTGATTCCTTTGCATGATGTGATCGACTTCTAGAGCAGGAATCTGAACCTGCTATTATAATGTGTTCAAGTCGGGCCCTTCGATATTAGTCTTCATTTTCAGGAAGTTACTAAAAGAGTCGTTAATCACAAGCAAAACTAGACTATTTTTAGTATCCTAGTGTGAGTGTGTGCGTTTATGAGAAGAGGGGAAAGAGGAGGGAGGGGGGGGGGGGGGGGGCACGGGGGGACCTACATGGTGACAGGGGGGGGGGGCTGAAGCCCCCCTGAACTTTTGAAAAAATTGCTTATGGAGGTAAGTGGTTTTGCTGAAATTTTGAAGGGATGTGGTTTTGCATATGGAGGTGGTTTTACTTTTGAAAAAATTGCTTATGGAGGTGGTTTTACTTTTGAAAAAATTGCTTATGGAGGTGGTTTTGCTTATGGAGGGGAGGTACAAACTTCTCATGATTTTATCTATGTTTCCCTTTCCTGTTTGTATCTAAAACGTGACATTAGCGTCTTACTTGAATCTTGTGCAATGTTTAGTTGGAAATTTGATTCGAAGTTGCGTTATGTGCTGATTATATAGCTTGCTAGTTGGGTTATCAATTTAAGTGGTTAATTAAGCACTCTAATGTACAATAACTGATGCATAATGTACAACTTGATTGCACCGAGAGTGACAGACAAAAGATGATGAGGTTGTGGACAAGTAGTTGTTGTTAGAATCGCAAGTTTGCTGGGCATACTTAGATGATTATATATTTTAATTTCGGTGATTATATATGTTAATTTTAGTTTAATTTCAGTGATTATATAGAGGTTTAGAATATATGTTTGGTTAATTTAATTTTAGTTTGATTTCAGCGATTATATAGAAAACTTTTTAATATTATTTTACTTAAAAAAAAATTTTGGAATTCGATATAATTTTTGTACCCCTGAAAAAAATTTCTGGTTCCACCCTTGCGGGGGAGGGGATGGCAATTATGGGCTATGATAATGGCAGAGGTGGATAGCGGTGGGGATATAGGTGATCTATTGCAAGGGAATAGGGATTTGACGATTTGGTGTCGTATCTAAGCCACACAACTTATAAATAGTGAAATTGCATAGATTCTCGATCAACTCATGCATAGCCACCCAATTTTGATCTCTTTATTTTGGCAAGCAAGCTAGTCATCTTGTATAAAACCTACAGATATCAAATTAGCACGATGAATAACTTAAGTTTTTTGTATGTTTAAGCCTTTTTTCTTTGCACAGTTGTGAAGCCATGCATGCAAATTATCTCTTGTCTATTTTGATCAGTTTAACGTATCTTTGCCCATGCACAATGAGTAAAGTTTCCTCATAAGGAATTGTTTATTTATGGTAATCGCTTGCATGCCAACCCTACCGTTTTTACGTATAGCTTGAACTACACACATCGTTTAATGAGAAAATCTTAGCTTGATAAGCATGAATCGAATAAGACTTGTTTGCCTGCCAAGTTTGAAATCTTTCAACGTTCTTGAGGAGGATTAATTATACTCACCACCTCAAACTAATTAGGGGTCTATGGCGCCCATCATTTCATGGTTTAAAAATTAGCTCCCAGCTGTTTGAACTTCTAAAGTCAATATGCCCAACTCCAATTAAAGTGTTAGATTTCTTTTTTATTGGTAGAGTAAATTTTATATACTGAATAAAGAACAATGACTTCAAAAAGTTCTCAAAAGTTAGAAACTCTCGGAGGTGCGTCAAAGTAACAAAACTATAGTTATATTAAGAGTCTTAATACTAAGAACAACTTCTTGCCAAAGAGTGAGGGTGAGCACATGCCCATGGTGTTCCCTCAGTCCCTCCGCTACTGGGACTGGACTCAGTGGGATTGCGTTTAGTGGTGGTGCAATACGGTAGGCCTTGCTAGCTAGTGGATTCATCAGGGGTGCAGTGATGGAGGGTCAAGGGGACATGGGTGATGAGCTACGTGAGTTTGGCTAAGTAGGTGTGGTCAAAGGCCATTTTGACGGTCATTTAGTACTAGAAACCAAGATTTTATAAATTTAGGTGTTGGGTGCCAAAATTAGAACCACGGGTGTTGGGTGCAATTGGCCCTTAATTAAGTATGATGTTGTGGGTGATTTTTTTCTAGAAAAGAAAGGAAAACAAAGATGATAAAAGGAGCAAAGTAAAAAATGACATAGCGCATATATGAAATCAATGAGACTAGAGAAAGTCCAACTTCTAGCAACATTATAGTAAAGAACACACACAACAACAACAATCTGCATGCAGCAGCCAGCAACCTACGACAGGCAACCTGTGGATTGATCATTTCCTGGTTGTATCACCTCGCCATGCCCCTTAGAAGTTGAAGTACAACTGAACCAAGCTTATCGCGTTTTCGTCCACAATACGTCCTCTTATATGCTGCAAAAGTAATTAAAACTGGTCATAGTGAAACAAATTTGAACTTTATGATTTCACTATATAAGAAAACATTACTGTAGTTGGGTACGTAATGGCATAGAGTTAGTTAGTCTTCTCTCCGGGCTAGGATGTCGCTAAAGGGTCAAATAGACTCAAGTTTTGAAATCGAGCTAGAGAGCAGTAGCTTAGCACAACAAGTTGTATTGCTGCCCTTAAACATTTTTTTTGAAATGAGCGAAATCTGGTGCAAGTACGTAAATCATAAAAAATGGCATACCTCTAGCAGCCTTTCAATGGTCTCTTGAGGTAAGAAGTACCTTATTCTTCGTTCCTCCTCGTGTAAAATCCGTTCAACCTGAATCATTAAGAAACATCAAAGGAAAAAATAGAAGGAAAAAAAAGGGCAATCTACATGTTTAAAATTGCTAAATGGCAGACCTTGTTAATGTAAACAGAAAACGTGTCATTGTGGATCCATGTTGAAGCTAATCTAGAATAATAAAGGCCAGAATCGACCCTCAAGGCATTTTCGAAGGCATTATAGTAGTCTCTTCTTGCGACGGCATCAATTTCCAAAAGGAAACCGATGGTGTTATTAATGAGCTCTCTATCGACTGGCTTTCCCTTGCGATCCTCACTGACCTGTATACGAACTCGTCATACAGCCGATGAAGTGCATATAGAAAAATAGGAGATAATCAAAAGGTTAGCAGAAGATTTTTCAACACACCAAATGTAGCGCTGCCTGCATGAACTTGCCGTTCCATTGATCACAAATCTGCAACCCAAACAAAGGTTGGTACCACTAAGGAATGCGCTTTTCTTAGAAACTGAAGTGATGATACAAGATTCACGTAAACAAAAGAAAGGGCTAATACGGACACTATTTAAGGTTCCTAGTGATGTATGTTTCTCGTGAAAGTTCCAAGTATAATTGACAAATATCAATGCCATTTTAAGGTATCATTTTTAAATAAAAATGGGTGCAAATAATGTACGTCCGAAACAGGAAACACTAGTTATATATCCGCCGACGTGAACGGATCGGGGAATCCACGGAATATAAGCCTGAACGGCGAAAAAAATCATGCATAAACAAGTGCAGTGTTTTTGGATTTCTTGGGAAGTACTCGGGCAAACTCTAATGACACACACCATGTGACAATGCTACTTATTATGCGATTTACCTCATCACAGAAGTACGTTATTCCTATGTTTTGGAGCGAATGTCCCTCACCAGCAAAGTACATTTTATCGAGTGGCTCCAACATTCTTGATAACCAGCATAGTAACTGCTTGTACTTTCTCCACATCTTTAGCAACTCGTATAACAGTTGTGCTCCTTGATCATGCGTATCGAAATAACTAGATATCAAGGGACAAATCTGAAACATGAAGAAAATGAAACTAGAAATGTTACACATGTAATTAGGAGTACGTTCGAAAACATTTAAAATAATTTTCACAAAATGTTGGTACTATTGTTACATCAATGGAATAGTAGTTGTACAACAATTACGTGTATGACAAGTCATGTCTACCTTCCCGGAGATGCATTCGCGTAGCACGGTCGCAAACATCGTGAGCAACGGAATAGCGCGATTATAGTTGCGGTTTGAGCTACAAAGAATAAATGTGAATCTACGGGAAGAGTTAAAGAACCTTTAATTTTTATTAACTTTTTTTTTTTTTTGGGGGGGGGGGGCGGGGGTGGGGTGTTGTTACTGAAAATGAGTAAGCAAAAAGAGGTACAACCCACCTCCAATCTGTTAGAAAAGTAGAGAAAACATGAAAAGAGCTTATATGTTAGTTGGTAGGATACAAAGATATGTTCATAAGTTCGTCAGGCTCAAAGTCTACCACATGGTCATCATCAAAAATCGTTTTTGCTTTGTTGATGGCTTCATCCACAAGATTAAGCCACTGCTCCGGTGATACACGTTCACACATCAATTGGATCTCGCACGTTCCATTGAAGAAGCTGCATTCTGGTCTCAACCAAAAAATAAATAAAATTAAAGGAATATTCAATAAAGATTAGAAATAATAATTATGAAAAAAAAAAAGCGAAGCATTGATTAAAAGGATATTGAAAGAAAACTAGCAGCAGGAAATAGGGGATTTTACAGATCTAACTATTTACTAGAACTACTTACATTTGGACTCGGGCAAGGTGAACATCTTATGCCGTATGGGTTGTTTGTGCAGAATAATAAATCATAAAATCTATGCAACAGTTAGAAATGTAGGAAGGTCTCCTAGAATTGATTATTAACCAATGACTATGTCTGAGATTAGGGTTTCCACAAGGAAGGTACAAACCCATTATAGTTCCTGATTGGAGTCATTCTTCCGCCGAAGTTTCTAAATATAAAATATGGCTATAAACGCTTTAGCCTCATATCTATGTAAAATTTTGTGAACCAAATTAAGATCTGTAATTTAATTTGTAAACCTGAAAATTGTCTATAATTTTGTGGAAAAAAAAAAACAGATCAATCTTCTATTTTGTTCTCTCTTCAATTTTTCTTCTTTTGCGCTTTGGGGGGTGGGGGGGTCGGGTTAAATCAAATTACAAAACCATCACTAAGACACCAGTAGATCACCTAGGTCCTCAAAAGTCTATCGAAGACATAATCTCTCAAAAACCAAAGATTTACACCACTGTATATTTCTAAAAAATCCAGTTTGAGAGAGAGAGAGAGAGAGCAAATAATGTAAGATCAGAAGTTGAGACAGACAAGAAGAAGAAGAGAAGCAAATTTGAAGTAGACATTATCCAAAGAAAAACCCATATCAAAAAGAGAAAAAAAATCAATAAATCTCCCAGTTCTAAACATTCCAATGAAGTTTGCACGGGCAAAAACGGGCTCTTCGTAGATCTGGAGAGATACTGAAAGAGATAGAGCAAGACTGTAAAAACAATCAAACTTTAAAAGTTGAAAATTGAAGGAATTAAAAATTGACAATTCAACCAATTAGCAAAAAGCTGAAATGAAACCCTAGATATCATACTTATACGGTCTTGATCATTTAGGGTGTTACCCATCTCATCTCTTTTTCGCTTCCCGGCAATCTGTTGGGAAGACTGAGCCGCCATGGATTTAGGCCTGTGTGAATGCAAAAGACAAGGAACTCAGTTCAGGTTTTGTTGTGTGTGTCTAGGGTTCCTGGGCATATGCTTGAGGAGGCACAATGCTTACATATTTATAGGGGGCAAATCTCGGTTTTTTCGCCCAGGTGTGTACGAGCGGGAAACCGTAAATGTAATGAAATATAGGATTACATTTGGATACTACAAAATCTGCCTCCAAGATTACTAGCAATATATATGGTTGAATTAGGAAGATTAGGCCAGTTTGCAAAGGCTAAAGATGGCTTAGCCCCAGTCCGGTTGAGTCAAGTCCAACATATGAACTATATATATCATTTAATCCCTTTCCATAATAAAGAGGGGAAGAAAAAAAGAAAAAACTTAGCCCATACTTATAGGCACATCCCAATCTTTTTCATTTTTCTTACTAACTATTGAAAAGCAAAACCAAGAATTAGAAATTTAGAATGACCTGGGTTTCACAAACATGTAGTAACTTAATCAGGAAAGGAGTTTTGATTCTTTGACATGATCTGATCAACTTCTAGAGTAAAAACTAGGAATATTATAAACCTGCTACTCTATGTAATCGCGTCGGGCCCTTCGATATTAGTATCCATATACAGGGAGTTAGTAAACGAGTCGTCGTCAATCCAAGCAAAATTATATATACTATCTCTAGTGATTTTGCCGCGTAGTATGAGCAAGAGTGTGTGTGTGTGTGTGTGTGTGTGTGTGTGTGAGAGAGAGAGAGAGAGAGAGAGAGAGAGACATAGAGACAGAGAGAGAGCACTACAAGAAATAAGGCTTTTAGCGACGGAGAGATTTGTCGCTAAAAGCATAACATCCGTCACCAAAAGCTTTTAGCGACAGACACCCCGTCGCTAAAAGCCCCTCGCATAAAAGTCTGTCGCTAAAAGTTTTGCGACGATGGTCCATATGGTTAGGCCGAAACACGACGGTCTTCAGAAACCACAAATTCTGCTCCAGCTCGATCATCACCCAATGTCGGGGATTATTACATTCTATCTTTAATACCCCAGCTTTCAGATGGCGGCTCAGGAAAATGGAGCGCTTCCAAAACACGACGCCACCTGGGATACTTGTGGACTGCTACGACCATTTTTATCCCCCAGTACGCTCCATTTACTTCTCTCCTCGCTGTTGCTGTCCATTGCCCCCTTCTCCTGTCTTCTGCTCGGTTGCCGTCTTAGGCTCGCCCTACGACGGGAATTTCGATTTTGGACTTGTTTTTCTCGATCAAGCTTGGACTCCAATAGAAGCCCTAGCCGACTCAATCACAGCGGCAGACGAACTGGGAGCCTTTATGATTGCCATCTGTCATGGCCTTGATTGGGCTTTTAAACTTCAGTACATGCATATTATTTTTTTATTATCTGACTATTCCTTCCTGCTACAGATGACAACTCACCTTAGCAACGGCTCGTCATCAGTCAGTCGTACATTTTTGTCTAGCTGCCAAGGATTGCACTCTATGCTTGCAGCCCAAGGTAAAGCCGCCCCCTCACAGCTTTCGTCAGCATTAGCGACTTTTGTTGTCGGCTCTGGTGCGGGTTCACATCAGGAGTGGTGTGCCAGTGTACAGCTTCGCTAGGCCAGGATCTGCACTACCACTACGTCCTTGTGGTGTTTTTGATCCCTTGTAGTTAGTTTTACTATGTTTACCCTCGGGTAGGGTTGTCACCTGCCATGGGGTTGTCTCCATTTGGTATATATTTATGACTTTCTAAAAAAAAAAAAGTCTTACTTAATACTAAGAACAACTACTTGCCAAAGAGTCAGGGTGAACACATGCCCATTGTGCTCCCTCATTCCCTATGCTACAAGGATTGGGCTCGGTGGGGAACTGGGGGTAGGCTTGATGGGTTTAGTGGTGGTGCAATAGGGTGGGCCTCGCTAAAAGCTGGTCGATTAGTCAGCGGTGCAGTGATGGAGGGTCCGACGTGACGTTGTGATGGGCTATGTGGCTTTGGCAGTAGTTAAGTGGGTTGGCTCACGGTGGCAGTCAGTTTGATGAGATGACATTGTGAAGTGAGGGTGGGTCACGACTCACGAGGTGCAGATTGTAACCATTGATCAACACTGATGGTGGCGGCTGGGGGAGGGAGTATGATTAGGTGGTTATTAGCGGGATAGGGATGAGGTGGTAATTGCGTTGACTGTGGGTTGGGTTGATGACATCTAGAGAGAAAGAAAGAGAGAGAGAGAGGGGTAAAGGCATGAGACAGTGGTATTTTTTTCAATTTGTTTTTATTTAATTCATTTCTTTATTTATGTGACCAAAATAACCTCAAGAACAATTAGAATTAGGCTATTCTGGTTTCACCTTGTTACGAGGTGTTAGGGGGAAGTGACACGGATTCCCTGTGAAAGTATAGGGGAAACTGACGGCCTGCCCCTAACGAACAGTGAAATATAATCTAAGTTACAAATGACGAGACAAAACAAAGAAATGACCCAGAAAACATATGGTAAAAAGGGGTTTGGCCGTAATTTGTGATGATGGGCGTAACAATGAGAGAAGCTTAAAGTGCTAGCTGCTAATTCTAAAACGTTAAGGTGCTGGGTGTAACCGACTCTTATATTTGAGGTACTGGAAGCAATTAATTCGTTCGGACATGATATAATGGAAACTTTGTTACTATGTTTAAAATGATGTACAACTTAGTTCTATTCCCCAACCAAGTAGCCATTCATCACCGACCTAGTTATTAAAACCTAAGGATCATTAGTTTTAAGCGTATTTATATACAATTTGATCTAGGTAGCTCGTAACACATCTTTACATGCATATAACCCTTCTTGAGTGTGTTTTATTTTTTGGTCAACTTTAAAAATTCTCTAATGTAAGAACCTAAGTTCCTACGAAACTGAGAGTTAAGAAAGAAAAGTAAAAAACATAACAGCTTAAACAACAATAAGAAAAATAAGCGCCTACACTACTAACATTAAGAAACAAAATCAAATCAAAGTCTGGTTAGACGAGTCTAACTATAAGTGCACACTGGCCGGTTTGACATTTACCGCGCTTGCAGTTTTCTGTGCGTCTAAAGAGCATTGTTTGGAGGGGTATGTCTAAGCTTACACTAAGTGAAGGAAGCAGCTTGATAGCATAAAACCATATAAGCAAGAGGTGGAGGAAATATCTATGAGAAACATGAAAGAAAGGGATGCAACAACAACGTTAACTTAAAATTTTGAGAGATCTTGTTGCTTTTCTAATAGCATAAGTTCTGCTAAGCATATTTTACTGACTATATTTTGAATGTTGAATGATGTAATCTTATGTTGAGGCCGGTTGTTTCATTTTTTAAGCAAGATAATAATGGTATTGCAAAGCAGAGTATGAGTGAGAGCACACGAGTGATTGTAATCATATGTTGAGGCCGGTTGTTTCATTTTTTAAGCAAGATAATAAGGATATTGCAAAGTATAGTAGAGTATGAGCGGGAGGGAGCACACAAGTGATTCTTCATTTATACGATATGTTGCCTATGCGGGCGCACGTGCTATGCTAGACCTAAAAGTACCGAGTCAATTACTACATTGATCTTCTTCTAGACAAAAACCAACCACAGTACACGATCAGAAAGGATTACACACCAATTCCACATCTTTCCAGTCTTATTGATGCGACACACGCCAAATTATAAGGGGTTGAGAGAACCATTAACAAGGTGTATTGTATTGGAAATAGTGCTCTAGTTCAATATGGATGAACCAAGACAATTCAATTGTTTCCTCACAGAGTACATGTGGTTAGTGAATTTGGTAAAGAACAACTGAAAGAATCTTTGCAACAACAAAAAAAAAAGAAGGAAGATTAGTATATTCGTTGGATACTTAAACAGACTTAGAATGCTTTTCGAGTATATTTCGATCAAAAAATAAGTCGTTTTATAGCCGTTGAATGCTAATTAGTTAGGCAAGTCTGCATGAGAACCGATAGATCGATTTTTTAGATGAGTTTCACTGGTAATCAACTAGAACATGTGCAGTGGACCACCTACAAACCAGGAAACTTTCTACCATCGATCACAATCCAAAGTCTAATAGTTTGTGCTTCAACCAATACAAATTAAATACATGTTGAATAAGGTGTAGGAACACCAAGGGGCTATCTAAAGACTAGGCTATCAACATCAATCAAAACTACTTTCAATTGAGAAATGCTCTGATTCAATTCTAAGTAGTCTATTGACTAACCATCGTGTTTCATGAGGATGTTCCCACTTGCGCTCGATGTCCACAAGTGCGTTGACTTGCATTCACCATGCCAACCAGTGTGTTGACTTGCAATCAACTCTTAGAGAAGGCGATACGGTTATGGATAGTTTGTTATTCATTTAAAACCAAGGGATACCATTATTTCCCTTTTCATGACGATAAAATTTTCCATAATTGTAATCTATGTGACATGAAGGAAATATGTGCATGTGGCAAAACATCACAGAGCTCCCCCTACAACGGAAACCATGCATATGCATATATAACATGTACCTCCTTCTAACTATATTGACATTATAAAAATCCAAGGTGAGTATGTTAGAGCAAGCAAAGAGTGTTATTCGTTGTCATATTTATTTTCCTTTTGGTATTTGGTTTGTAGTAGGAAGGAAAAAGAAACAAAATGAGCGGTAGGTGGGGGGTGGGGGTGGGTGGGTTGAATTCTACAAGGATATCAAGGCTAACCATTTTTATAGGTTGTGGGTTGGTTTTATTAAAGACAATGATGGTTGTATATAATGTGCACATACATACACATGTATATAACAAAGTTGCGTACATATTGTAAGATTGTGAAGTAGGAGATGAAGCCGATTTTCTTTATCTGTGGAGCTTTAATTAGCACTCCTTTTTTGTTCGTTGCCGTTTAGAGTAAATATACATTTTGTGCTTGAGGGTAAGCTTCTAGCCGTCACCTAAAAGTGAAACCAGCCTTTTGCACGCTTTTCATACGCTAGTACAATGGAATCAGTATTGTCAATTAATAGTACATAATGGGAAACTACTTAATAAATCTTCTTCTACCGAGTATTCAAACTGTATTATTGGGTCACGCCGGTTGGGTGCTTTTCTCATTTAAGGAAATAAAGTGCTGGTTGAAGCAATAAACATACTCAAACATAGTCAGGATGATTTGTGTTGACAAAGTCTGGAGGTTGCTCCATGAAAACCGGCTCCTTAAGAGAATCATGCTAAAACGCATCTTGTCTTGTATTAAAAGGACTATTTAATTTCCTACAAGGTCAGGCAATAGCTCAAGAGCTGCTTGTGAGATCCATTCACTCAAATATCTTTTACATGACTTTCATATCCCTTGTCTTTAAACTACCATCCTTTATCGTGATAATAAATCCACGCTCATACAGATGCTAACCTCGTTCTCTAAGGATGCATGAAGCACGTTGGGGTAGACATGATGTAGTCTTGGAAAGCATGTCTAGTCATCTACGCCTGTTATTTCTAACTCTAACTGAAATCAAGAAATGAGGAATGCTGTTAGTTCTTGACCTCAATGTCCGTGTATTTGTGATTTTACTCCAAATGGAATCCCTAAAGCTTATCATGTGAAAATTTAACAAGTCTCGAGAAAATAGAACGACCGGACAAATGACAAGAAATTGACATAAAGAACAAATGCAAAATAAATGGGAGGCTAGGGACCATCTAGAAAATTCCCCAAGGGTAAGAAGGGCTGAGAGCATTGTCTACCCACAATTAATGCTTTCACTCTTTCCCCATGGTCACTGTTTAATTTAATCTTAATGGTTAATGGTTAACTTGCCAAGCATCTTAATGTAAGATATAAACGCGATGATCTTTCTATCTTTCTCACTGATACACTAGTAAATTATCAGTCTCACTTTGTATATAGTTTCTTTAGTGATAAATTTCTCATTATTCCCTTCTTTGCCCACTTTCTCCATCTTCCAGTTGGATATATGTAATCTCATAGGTAAAAAGAGAGGCAAAAGAATTTTTTATGTTTAGCCATTGGCCTTGGGAATGTAGATACCATTGAGAGATATAAAAACCCAACATCAGATATCAACCCACATCTGGTAAATAGTCAATAATAATTGAATATATAAGTTTTGTAGGCCCCTCCTCTCATTACCAAATGATTTTGAGTTAGATGTTTTTACATGGTATCAGAGTTGGTCGATTTAGGCTCAGTAGATAATTTGAAAATTAGTTCATCACTGTCACCCACCCAATATCTCTACATGCTAAGCCCTACTAAAAAAAATTAGTCGGGCCACACGTGAGGGGCGTGTTGAAAGATATAAAAACTCCATATCGGGTAGCAATCCCACATTAGGTAAATAATCAATAATACTTGAGAGATAAGCCTTGTAAGCCTCTCCTCTCATTATCAATTAGTTTTGAGTTGAATACTTTCACATATACTTTCATTATTCTTTTCATGTGATCACAGTTGAGATAGATCATTTTTCTTTGTCATCATAAAAACAATCTTCATACCCTTGTCGAGGTCTAATCCCTCTATACCCCGATTCTCTCAAGGTCTATACCCCGATCTCCACCCACACCCTCAGATCGGAAGATCTTCAACCATAAATTCCCTCTCTCTATCTCATATACCTTAGATCTGAAAAGTTATTTCAGATATGGATCTCCGATCAAGGTGGTTCGGGTTGAAATTTATGCGCCGGTACGATTTGGAGGGTTTGTGGCTTGAAGATAAAAGATCTAGTTGAGATGGATGAAACCGACTCTCTTCGAGCTGCGGATCTTTCAGATCCGCCCTTGAGAACTCGCTCCACCTCCTTAGAATCCAACCATAATCGCGGCAGTAATATGAACTGCCACTTCGTCCGGCCCTTGGAATTGATGCCCCACATCTCTTCCACCCGGTTACCATTCGATCTGAATTTTGTAAATCCAACCGTGGTAATACTTATCTTTTCTGTTTTCTTGCAAGGCCATGTTGGCCACTTTGTCAAGTATCAACTTATGCTCTTTTTGTTATACTTTTGGTACATTGTTTTCAGGGCCATACGTTAGTTTGTGCTCCTTTATGTTGTACTTTTGTGGTTTAGTAATGAAGTTTCCGTTTGACCAAAAAAAAAAAAATCTCTTGCTTGTGACATTGAGCGTTTTTTTACTTAAAATGGTAATGTTTTAACTCCCAAAATGGTGTGATTTGACCGGCGATAAGTATAATGTGGATAATGTCAAAGGACTTGCAAAAGATTATCATACTTAGAGCCTGTGTTGGGATATAGAGCCTATTTGGTCAAACCTGATTAGAACTTAATTGTTAAATTTTTGACAAAGATACAAAGCTGATAATCAACTTTCAAAAGTTAAAAAAATGATTAAATCAATCAAGAAAACAAGGTGTGACAAACCTCCTCCGAAAATGACGAAGGGATCTTCTCAAGTCATTATCTTATCTTTTAAGTTACTCAAAACCAACAAAGGATTTAGGCTTTGATTATTCAACCTCAGAGCTAAGAGGCTATATATTTTGTTTAACAATTTAGTTACGACAAGATCGTGAGCTATCATATTTAGTCATGTCGTTAAATTTTTTAAACCTTATATAATTATTTTATACATTAACGTATTGATCTTACTATATTCTTCATATACTTTTACAAGTGAACTATACGTTTCTAAAAGAACAACTTTAGTGTTTTATAATTAGTCATGTTTAACTTTTATAAACTATAATATAGTATAAGAAAATTGTAGACCAAAATTTTCTCTACACATGAAAATTATACAAATATGTAGTTACCATAATTCTTGTGCCATTGAGATGTACAAATTATTTTCAAAAGATACTTAGACAAGCACGATAAAAATGTCTCATACAATACAATTTGATATCAATATGTTCTCTGTAAATTTTTATTAGTGAAACTCACTTTTCTTTTGTGCTATAAATAAACTTATCATTTTTTTTCCTCTATAAGGTTAATTATAGAATTAGCAATATGCACAAGGTCATTACTTTTTGGTATTTTACCCGAAGGTCAATTTATTTTATTGAAAGGAAGTTCACCTATTCAAAAATAAATAAGAATATCTTTAATAAAATAATCGTAAAAATATAAATTATAGAACAGATTTTATTATATAGTTCAAAAATTCCAAAATAAATGATTAATAATATGACCGTTTCATACTTCACACCAGCTTCCGGGACAGTACAAATAATGCTTGCCACCATTTGCCATTATAGGCGTAATTTCTCCAAGCTTCTCTTTTCTTTTCTACCCCAGCCAAAATAGAGAAAATTCTCTACAAAAAGACAGTACTTGCATTCAATCGCGTAATTTTCTGCAAAACCGCAGCAGGGTGTGGCTTCCATGGCGGCGAGCTTATTGCCCTTCAGCTTCTCGACGCCTCTCTTTGCGCCCAATTCCCCATTTCAGGTAATTCTTACAAACTACCCTTTTACTCAAGAACCCTTAAACCCTTTACTCATTTGCCCATATAGCGGAGCTCAAGAAATTTCTCTCGTCGATTATGCTTTGCGTTATCTTTCCATAATTAATCTTTTTTTTTTGCTTTTGGTAGGAAGACAGAGGCTGTATGTTTTTTGTATGGTTATTTCTTTGGGAAAGTACATTGATTTAACTCGAATTTTTTCAGCTGATTACAAGTGTTATGTCTGGGTCACATAGGAATTTCTCGTTTTCACCCCTGGAAATTTGATATCATCCTAGTAATGGTTTTCTCTGCAATTGAATATAGCATATATCAGAAATTTGCACTGAGACTGAATCGAGACAGCTACAATATTGGTTGGTCAATGTTATGTGGGGAAGGGGGGCTTGATTACCAAAGTTATTATATGAAAGGATGTACCATAAAGCAAGCCCCCCACATTGGTCACACTCGTTGAGGTGTGGGTCGGAGGCGGGAAGTTTTGGTGTGGCGCCCCTGTGGAAACAAGTATACTAATGTTTATTTTGCTCCAGCGTTCTCATAGATACTGTGCTGTTCGGTTTTAGAGAGGTAGAAGAGAAAGAAACGACAATCTACTGTGAGTTAGGGTTCGGCTTTGTAATTTTTCGTTGAATATTGAGACTGCATACTTGTCATTCTCGGAGGACTTAGCCATATTGGTGAACCTCGTAGAGCTGTGTCGCATGTTTGTCTGTCCTTGGTCTTACTTTGTTCCCCAGTTGCGTGTTGCTGCATCTTTTATAACAGTCAAAATTGAAATTGAAATTGAAATGGCAAGTCTGGCCACCTTTTACCATTTTCGGTTGGTGTAGATATACCCAAAGATGATCTGGATATAAACCCTTGTCATATTGAAACTAAAAGTTTAGAGCTAAATGATGGTAGAAAACGGCAATACACTAGGAGAATTTAAAATCAAGCTCCGCGAAATTAATGGTAAATCAATCACTCAATAAAATGTTACTTGTCAGGAAACTAAAGTAAAATGATAGCGCAAAACATAGACTTGGTCCTGGTTAACATGGGGTTTGGTTCATGGAGCGACTTTTACTTTATGTTGCATCGCATTCTGAATTTGACTGAGTCTACTTGTAGTTAGGGTAGTAATAATTACGCCTCTCTGAACGAGTTACCTTTAAAGATGTGAAAGTTTCTTAGTATTTAAGCATTGGTATAAGCTCCTCCTCTGATGTTTGGATCGTTTAAGTTCATACTATAAATATGTTGATGTTACTTGGTATTGTTGAGATTTATTTTATGTGTACTTATGGTGCTAAAAAAATGTTTATGAGTCTAAATTTAGTTTGTCTTACTCCGTGCACCAATCCCAACAACATTATGGGAATTACAAAAAAATTTGGTGCCCTCTGTGTTCGACCCCCTTCAACATATTTGGAGTTATCTCACGGCATCAAGAATGGATATTTGAAAAGTATGTACGGGCTAATGTTTGAGTAGGTATACTTTGTGGTCGTACATGTGATGTCCTTGGGTGACTTTTCGTAATAATGTTAACTTATGGAAAACAAAATTATAGGAAAAAGTGTCCTTGTTGGAATGCAGATCAGATACCATTACTTTACTGATATTGTCAGACGTGTCTGGTATTTCTTCGACATGTCTATGATATAAGAAGTTGCATACTTCATCTCGCACCTAACTGATCCTTCTTGAACACTTAGGATTGGAAAAAATATTATAAACAAGTTTCAGTATTAAAAAGGAAACAGCTTTGATGTCCAGAAAAGCAATTTTGCTGATAGACGTAAGGAACATAAGTGGACATAAAAGGAGGGCATAGAAGCAAAGTGGGGAGAAGGTAATCATCATAACTTGTATAATACTATTTGTATGTGCTATTACATATTAATAACAATTGGCATGCATGCACTCCTAACGATGGTTTTGTTCACATCACACAGGTGATTTATAGTTATTATGGTTTATAAAATAAGCTTCTCAAAACATGAGCTAATATTAGTTTTTCTTTTTGTTAGTATGACTATACTTCTTTCCATATCCACAGTAGATATTGACTTACCTATCGGTGTTGCAGTGCCGTACTTATATTGTGTATCCTTCTAGTTGCTTCATCAGACACTTCTCACTTTCTCATTCCCACTGGTGCCTAATCTGTGTTCTTCTTTTGTTATCCAATTGAAGAATCTACCTTTCGGATTTCAAAATCCAGCACTGTTTCCCTCCATGGCTCCACTACATTCAGCATGCTTGTGCCAATTATACTGCAAAGAAATGCATCCTTAATGCCCCCATGTACTCGTATTTACAGCATAATCTTATGCTTTTATTTGGTGCCTTAGTTAAAAACTTAAAATTTCTTTTATTTGGATTAACTCCATCTCTTACAACTCGCTGTTCTTAGAAAAGAAAAGATAATGTGCAATTATTCGCTGATTATGCTCAAAGTTTGATAGGCTTGCGATGCCTCCAGGATATACATCAAAGGAGATCAAGCAGTGGAAGGCTTCTGAGTCGAGCCCCCAGCAGAACAGGTTCCTTCTTGTCTTTTTAATCTAATTCTTGACTCTATGTACCACTCTTCTGGTTGTATTTATTCAGGGTGTGCTTAGGAAAATTTAGATTTTTAGTGCGGTATCATACCTTGTGTTCTGGGTCAACCTCATTTTAGGTCTCCTCTTCGTTGTATGTTTTTACTTATTTGGGATGTACCAAGGACGATGTTTGTTGTATTCTACTTGGCTGCCACCCTCATCCCCACCAAAATAAGCCCAAAAAAAAAAAAAAAACCTAAAGTTGCACTAATTTTCAATGTTTGTCAAGACAGTGAGGGCTTAAGCGACCCATTTGCCCATTGTTCTAACTCTGGGACAAGTTTCGTTAGATCTTACTACAGCAAACTTCTAGTACCCGTCATGTTTGAAGTCTAATTCACCAATTTTAAGAAATGCCAGGGGCTAAGAAAAACTTACGGTCTGTTTGGAACCAATTCTTTTAGGATTCAGATTTCAAATTCGGAATTACATTTGGAATTCAATTCACTTTTTTTTTGTTGGAACAGAAGGGAATTCAAATCACAGAATTCCTATTTTTTGTTTGGATAACAAAGGAAATGGAAAAGTAATAAATTTTTAGACAGTTATATCTTTGACTTACGACGAAAAATGAACTACGGTAAGTGGGTTCTAGTGTGCTAGTGCCACCACATGGTGGTCCTGGTGGCGGTGGCGGCACCACATGGGGTAGCGACATCGACGGTGGAAGTAGTGAGGTTGTCAAGTGATGGTAATGATGGCGGTGATGGTGGTATTGAGGTGTAACGAGGTGTAACTGGTGGTGGTAAAGTGACGCCAATAGTGATACCGGTGGCAGTAGTGGTGACAATGGTGGTGACGATGGTGGTGATAGTGGCGGCGACGGCGGTGGTAGTGATGGCAGTAGCGGTGGTGGTGGCAGCAGTGGCGGTGGTGGTGACAGTGGTGGTGGTGGTGGTGGTGGTGGTGGTGGCGGCAGTAGTGGTGGCAGTGATGGTGGTAAAAGTGGTGCGGCGGTAGCGGGGCAATGAAGACGCTGGTGGTGGGTTCATTTTTTGAGAGATCCAGAAAATGGTAAGATAAGTAAATAATTACTTTTAATTCAAGTGAATCCAAATCCCATGATATCCGACCATTTCTCATCGAATTTCACACTAAAGAAACAAATCCAGTCAACTCTCATAAAATCCAATTCCAATTCCATCTTTTAATGTTTCAAACAACAAAATTTGAGTATTTGAAATGAAATCTCTTCAATTCTATGGTTCCAAACACACTCTTATGGGATTATAAGGGCTTTCCACTTGTTTTTTTTTTTTTTTTGTAGTTTGGGTATTTCTCCGGTAGAATTCCTAGTGGATCCGAAAAACCAATGCTTTAGGCAAATCACGAGGTAAAATACAATGCCGCAAAGGAAGAGTTAAAATTTTGAACTTCAGCTATATTACCTAATGAGCAATCTCGAAAAAGGATGTTCTTCTTAGGAAGTTAGGAAGATGAAGAAAATCCCTTCTTCTACTTTATAAACACTGTTATATTCATCTTCAATGTGATTGCTCTGTATGGCTGAACCACAATCCCAAATGGCATTGATAAGATACAAATTGCATTTGAATGCACAGACTCACTCTATGAGCAACCTGTGTTTTTTCTGATAAGAGGTATAACTTTGAATCAAGAGTCGTAGAGCCAAGTGCACTACAAACTGACAGACGCAATGGGAAGAAGCAGACATATATAGAGGTGGAAAATAATTAGCAAAACATGCCACTACCAACCTTGTGCCTGTGAAGTGGAAATGCCGCGCAAGCTTATCTGACCAAATGAAACTCTAATATCGTTATAGGTTGAATGTCAAAAGAATGCAGCTCTGTTGACCAGGCGCATTATAGCAGCTGCTCATAGAGAGCATGAGAACTCTATTCAGTTGTTTCTCAAGGGCTGTGAGCCACCAAACCCGTACCATTCCAGGAAGCTTTTCGAAACCATGAAGCATCAGTAAAATACAGTTCAATACTTTATCTTACAAGGCTGCATTGTTTGTCCTTCAGGATCAAGCGCCCAAACTACTGGAAGCCTTGCGATAATTGCACTAAAGGCTGAGATCAGGCCCTCAAACTTAAGGTTGGTTTGTTTGTTCCGAAATGTCTGAAGCTTGCCCTAGACAACTCTCTTTTGTAACCATACGAATGGCTCAAGTAGTGGGAGTCGCGTTGGTTGATTCATCCTTCCACCTGTAAGAGACAGTCTTCCACCCTTTTAAGTTGAGTTGATGCATCTCAGATTAACTTAAGCTCCTAACAAAATGATTGGACAAAAGTGCATATTAAAAGTAGGTGATTAGTCGTCTCTACCTTTGTGGGGAAGGAGGAAGGAAGAGACTAAAAAATTTTCTTCAAGATTGGATCACTACTGATATAAAGTTCTCAATGCTGGTAGATTTTCCTTTGGGAGATTGGATCACTACTGAGATAAAATTCTAAATTCCTTTTGAAGGTTGTCTTTCTGGATTCCCATCTTCAAGAATCTGAAACTGGAGAAAAGAAAAACTTAATTGCGATGAGTGAGTCTTGGTTTGATGGAGCTGTTTCTAGGAGGAATAGATACAATGCATATCCAGAGCATGAAATATTGCAGTCAAGAGGACAGTTGAAGATAATGAAGTAGGAAGTGAACTAAGAAAAAAGCAAGTCTACATATAAGGAAAAAGTAAAACATAATGTTAGCAATGTCATCGTAAATGTGAAATACATTTTATTTATGCTGAAAACAGCAAACATTACTCTTGTCAAACAAATAAATTTGAACAGCGTCTACTCTGTGGTGTCCTAGCCAGCTGACATTTTGTTTTATCTTGCAGTAATCAAATTTCTGGCTCCCAAGTGCTCAGGTAGAAGCATATATCCTGTTAATAGGAGCTTTCATCGCCATATAATCCCACACACCACTGATTGCTGTGAACCTTTTTCCGACCGTCCTAATGTAAGTTCTAGTTCTCTTCTGGTTATATCTGGTTTCTGGGTGGGACCAGATGTGGAAGATGGCTGGGGTTTTGTAGAAGCTTTTGTAAATCAGATGTTTTGACGCTTGATAAATCTTGAGCTGTTTTGCGGGGCTTAGTGTTTTTTACTGTATTAAGTGGCGATAAGAGTTCAATGGGTTAGAATTGAGGTTTAGGCTGCTAGAAAGTTTTGTATCCTGAAATTTGTTAGCCCCGGCAACTTATATTGGTATTCGCCCTGAAAACGCTTGAAATTGATAGGAAAGTATTTGCTCGTGGCGTCTTCTCCCCAAACCAAGAATATGAGGGCTTTAGCTTGGCTAACCTTTGCCTTGGCCTTGTAACGATGAGAAGGCATTCAGTATATTAAGCACCCATCTGACTCATTTCTGATATTTAGCGCATCATCGTATCCCATCTCTAAAATTTGATCGATGCCTACCACACTCAGTGTCATGTCCTTGTATACTTCTCCAAAATCAGCAGTCTATTGCCTGCTCTCGCTCCTCTGTAACTCGTAGTGGCGCCCTCCTCGCATTCATCGTACATGGCCACCACCTCTGTCTTGTACTATTGTGGCTTGGGCTGTTTTTTTTTTTGATAAAAGGCAGAATAGCATATATAATGAAAGGAGTTTTCACCCAAAGGTGATTACAAGGACAAAGGTCATTATACACATAAGACTTTCACCTAGTTTACAAAAGGCTAAAGAAAACAAAAAACAAGCAAGCACATATATCCTATGAATTACAGATCCTGTTGCGGCAAAAAGTCATGCACCCGATCCTGGAAGACGTCTATGCGTGCATGGCATGCAAAAGCAGCAAAAGATCTGGATTCCTTAAGCTGAGGCTTCGTGGCTCTGTCAAAGCTGAACTGACGAAAGTCTGATAATACGTAGCAAAAGTCAAACATAATCGGGGCGGTGGTATCAGGGATATCCATCGTGTCCTGAAGCTGATCAAGCATAAAAATAGAATCAGTTAATAAAGAGATATGTAATAAATTCTTCTTTCTAGCCCAATAGCAGGCAATTAGTAATCCTTTAGAGAAAGCAGCGAAAACATCAGAAGCTGGAAAGGATATCGCTGCGGAACCACATCGTAATCCATTCTGTGGCTGGCATCGTATTCCTAATCCTGCTTTAAGCACCCTTTTGTTGAACTGTATAGCAATGATCATTTGGATGGGTCTCAACACCTCGCATGCGCAAAGGGAGGGGTTACGCCTCGGTGTGCTTGAAAAGGCCAAGTTAGCTGGGGTGTTGGTACTTGACTTCTTCTTTGGGATCCTCCGAATTCCGAAGGCAACAACAATATGTTGAATAAGTGTTTTGATACCTTCTATAACAGTAGAAGGCTGGAAATGGGTTTGTCTGAATACGAGATTGTTCCGATTAATCCATATACACCATACGGTGGAAAATATTTGAATGGTTTTTTCCCGAAAAGCTAAACATCCTGATTGGTTTTAAATCCAAGCGATCATTCATTCAGTAAAGGAGCTACCAACATTGTTGCTATGAAGGCTTGCTAATCCTCCGAACCAAATTGGTCGCACCGTCGGACAATCGAAAAATAAGTGATCAACTGTTTCAGAGTGGTTAAGGCATATAGGGCAAATGTCTATGTTTGAGATTGTAAGATGATATAGGTTGCAATAGAGCGGGAGTCTATTCCATAACAATTGCCAGATTAAAAAGAGGATCTTAGAAGGAAGTGGAAGAGCCCAAACTTTCCTCCAAATGTTCGAGTTGAGAGGAGGTGCGGAGGCTTGGGTACCTCGCCTAATTCTGAGCTCTAGGTTGAGGTTATAAAGCATTCTGTATGCAGAAGTCACTGAATATTCACCATTATGTGTTTCCTTCCAAACTTGAGTGTCGTCCAAACCGTGTGGAGAGACATGGATAGCCAGAATCCTAGCTGATATATCGGGTGGAAATAAAGAGTTGATCAACTGAGAATTCCACTCCTGATTAAGGATGAGGTCTTTAACAAAGTAACCCATCATGATTGATAACGGGTAAGGCAAGGGTGGGTGGGGGGGTGGGGCGGGGGGGGTTCCGTTACATTCGGAATCCAATTGTCATTCCAGATGGAGATCTAATCTCCATTGCCAACTTGCCATCTTATACCTTTTGTGATCACTTGCCGTCCTATTAGCACTCCACGCCATCCACATGAATAGCTACCCTTAGTAGGGCTGGTTCTATTGTTGGGTCTATAGCAGTATTTCCCGTTCAGGACTCGCGAGAAGACTATCTGGCTCTTTCAGAATCCTCCAGCTTGTTTTGGCCAATAGAGCTTGATTTGAAAGTCTAGTGTCCTTAAATCCAAGACCTCCTGATATCTTTGGCGCACACAGAGCGTTCCAATTTATCCAATTAACCGCGGTAGAACCCTCCGATCCGGCCCACCAGAACTTACACATGATCGAGTTGATAGTTTTGCAAATGAGTTTTGGGAATAAGCATAACTGAAGGTGATAGTTAAGTAACGCCATCAATACTAAAGAGATAAGGGTTGCTCTACCCGCTTTATTCAGAAGGACTCCTTTCCATCCTGCGCACCTCGCTTGCACTTTTCCTACAAGATCTTTGAAAAATTGACGTCTTCTAGAAACTATGTCTAGTGAAACTCCCAGGTAAGTACCAAAAATATCTGAGGACTGTATGCCTAACCTACTGGCAAGAGAGAGGGTCATCTGCTCATCTGAGTTTGGGCTTACAGTGATAGTCGACTTCTGACGATTGAGTTGTTGTCCGGACTCCTCACAATAACTATCCAGCCGAGATTTTAAAACAAGGCAAGTACAGTCTGACCATTTTGTAAAAATAATGATGTCATCAGCAAAGAAAAGATGGTTTAAAGCTGGACTATTCCTCCCTGCTTTTATTCTTGGGATTTGGCCCAAGTCTTGGGCATGGGTGAGGGAAACCGAGAGAACCTCTGCACAGAGAACGAAAAGATAAGGTGACAATGGGTCCCCTTGTCGGAGTCCACAAGTTGGGTAGAATCTGCTTGAAGGAGAGCCGTTGATGAGGATTTGAAACGATACGGTAGGCACACATTGCATGATGAGGCGGATCAGATGACTGGGAAATTTGACTTTCCCAAGAACAGCTTCAAGAAAGGACCAATTCACTCGATCATAATAGTGCTTCATCTCTTCCAAGATAGCCTCCAATAATCCATGAAGGGCCCATTTGAGGTCCTCGGATCTTCTAGCGTGAAAAACAGGCCGATCCGCATGTTGGAGGTCGTTCATTTTTCCCCTTATTGTTGCCGTTTCGCGTTTGCCACGTGCGTGTTTAATTTTTAACGACATCAAGCAGAGGGGCGGGTTGGAACGAGAAACTTTTTTCTTGGGGAGGCCAAACCAAAAGTGGACGCTCCAAATAATGCTTAATCAATAAATACAAATCAAAATTTTAAAACGTAATCTTTTAAAAAAATTAATAAAAAGTGAACTATTTAAGAGAATTATGTGGTGCAAGATTGTAATTAAAGTACTCCATATATGTAGACCTGGCAAAAAGGGAACCGTACCCGTTACCCGACCCGTACCCGGCCCAAAATCCCGGGTACGGGTAGCCATTTTTACTACCCGTCGAAATTAGACCCGGACCCGAACCGACCCGTAAAATTCGGGTCGGTTCGGTTCGGATTTCGGGTAACCCGAATTTACCCGGTTTTTTGAACTATAAATTGGAATGTGCCCTAATTTCTCCACATTCGTTTCTCATTAGTCATTTCTCTCACACTCACGTAGACGAGAGACCCACTTCTCACTTCTCACGCCGTCGCAAGCCAAGACGGCAACAATCTGCCGGCGACGGATCCCTCCGGCGATGGAGCCCTCCGGCGATGGAGCCCTCCGGCGACATAGCACTCCTGCGACGAGCCCTCCGGCGACATAGCACTCCTGCGACGGAGCCCTCCGGCGACATAGCACTGCTGCGAGTCTGCGACGGAGCCCTCCGGCGACATAGCACTCCTGCGACGAGCCCTCCGGCGACATAGCACTCCTGCGACGGAGCCCTCCGGCGACATAGCACTCCTGCGAGTCTGCGACGGAGCCCTCCGGCGACAGAGCACTCCGGCGACAGAGCCCTCAGATCTTCAACCTTTCAAGTTTCAAGGGAATTTCGGCTGGGATTGTTTGGGTGGCTTGACTGACCTCCATTAGTTATAACTTATAAGTTCAAGTTATAATCGCATGTCTTGGGATTTGATTGGCCTGGATTGGTTGGTCGTGGCTTGACTGAACTCCACCTGCTGGAACTTGGAAGGTTGGCCTGGATGAGGAAAATCTGTTTTGAATTAAAAAAAATAATAAATAAATAATTGTCAAGACCCGCGGGTAATACCCTACCCGCCAGGGTAGGGTACGGATCTCATATATTCGTACCCGGAAAAACCCGGGTATAAATTACCCGACCCGGTTTTACCCGGATCCGGCCGGGTATTACTCGTACCCGCTCGGGTAGACCCGTTTGCCAGGTCTACATATATGCGGAGATGTCAAATGGGCCAGGTTAGTCCAGCCCGACCAGGGGCTGAGCTTGGGCTGAAGGTGACACAGGCCGGGCCAGGCTAGACTCACTCATGATTATGTCTTAGCTTAGGCCCTTGGCCCAAAATTTGGGCTGGCGCGGTTTGGCCCATAATTTTTCATTATATTTTTAATTTAATTTATATAAATATTTTTTAGTTTTGCAATAAAGTTAATTTCACAATAAATTCTTTAATAGGTCTTTTTTTATCCCAGGCTTGAGATCTGTTGCTTGTACACAAACAGGCGGAATTATCAATTTTAATAATAAAAAATTAACTGCCCAAAAAGTAAAAGGCTTCTACTCGATTGATTACTGTACTATTAGATAAATTCAACTTTGGTCACGACACACCGATTTGTGTCAAAGTGATCACTAGATTCTTAAATTCTTTCCAATCAAGTCATTCCCTCAAAATGTGTCGCCGCTCAGATAAGTTCCTTTAATGAGGACTAATTTGGTCCTTCCGGCCCTTTATTCCCTATTTTTTCCCTCCTTTTACCCCTCTTCTTCTTTCCCACCCGTCTCCTTTCTTCTTTCCCTCTCTTTTCTTACTCCCCATCCCCAACACACATAACACCCACACAACATCCACTATCTGTGCCCCACACACACACATGCACACAAAAAACACAAACATATACACATGAGAGACCCACCCCCCCCCCCCCCCCCCAAACGCGCACACACACATACAACACCCACTATCATAACACACACACACACACACACACACACACACACGCATACAAAATACCAATTGTTACACACACTATCGCACACACATACACAAACATCCTCCCTCACACGCAACACACTTTTTCCACTATCATAAACACACCTCACACACACGTACACACAAAATACCAATTGTTACACATACATTATCGCACACACATACACAAACATTCTCCCCCACGCGCAACACACTTTTTGTGTATGTGTTATGCGTGTGTGAAAGGGGGGGGGGGGGATGGGAGGTTGTTTATAGGTGGGTCTGTGTTTGTCTTCGAGAGTATTTCTGTGTGTGTCATGCGTGTGTGAGACAATGTGTGTTGTATGTGTGCGTGACTGTGGGGTGTGTGTGCGCGCGTTCGCGCGCACGTGCGTATGTGTGTAGAGAGAATGTGTGTGCATGTGCGCGCATGCGTCCGTGTGTGTGTGTGTGAAGAAGAAGGGGAATAAAGAAAGGACGACTTTACACTAAATTAACGGACTTAGATTGACAGAAGCTAACAGAGTAAACTGAATGAAATGAATTTCAAAATTTGTGGTCACTTTAACGCAAATCGATGTCTAGTGACCGAAGTTGAATTTGCCTAATAGTACAGCGGTCAAGTGAGTAACTAACTCAAATGTAAAAGTACCTAATCAATATGGTTCATTTATTAATTTTTTTGAAATATAAACTAAAATTTGAGAAAATGTATGCTAAAGTTGAAAAAAATGAAAAGAAAATAAAGTAACCTTATCATCTTCAGGATCTTCAAAGCTCAAATTGCTACTCTGCTTATCATCAATTGGTTTATCTTGCTCTCAAGTTGAATGATGATCAAGAAGTCTATAGCTAACGGGCATGATTCCTCTTATTTAGCTACTATCCTACGCAAAGCTATTCCTGTAATAGGATCGCCCTTAGTATAATCATTGCCAGGAAGTGCTAGTGTGAGACAATAACATCAATTGGTTTATCTTGCTCTCTGTATTTCACATCAAGATAATTCTTCCAATAAATACATCAAATTCTGTTGACCACACAAACCAAATCTAAATTCTTGTCGTCTTACCTCCAAAAAAGTAACAAAAATAACAATACATTTATCTTGAAAATAAGTGGTGTTGTACTAGCTAATCCATTTTGAAAAAAATAAATTGATTACATCGTAAACACATCGGACATGGAAAAAAAAAATCACATAGTAGAAGATTGAGTCTTGTATGTAACAATTCAATAACAATATTAGAGGCATTATAAAAACTAACACTCATCATCTTGTCATTAATTTAAACTTCAGACATGCTCTATTTATAATATTAGCAATACTAGATGCATCATGTGGACATCACACAAGAATAACTATTAGGATTAGGATCTTCACACATCAGAAGTAAGACCAACTTTACCATCAAAGTTTTCAATATAATTTAATGTGCCGTCACACAAGAATAACTAGTGTGATTAGGAGATCTCATCAAATCAGAAGTAAGACTAACTTTGCCATCGAAGTTTTCAGTATAATTAATGAACCATTGTTTAGATTCATTTCATTGTTTCAATGCATCAGATCTAGTAGTATTTTTTTTTATGAACCTTTTCTATGCACAGGTTGCATTTAACTTATCATTATCACCAAACTTGAAAGGTTGTTCATTGTGCAGAGTAGCAAATTCAGCAAGACCGTCTCTGATTATAAGAAAATAATTTATAGTCAAAATATAGTGTTCGACTATCATCAATACAATATCTCTTAATTGACATGACAATGAATGCCTAATAAGATTATAATAATTACTAGAAGAAAAATATTTTTCAAAATGCTTACATTGAGCTTGTCTACCCTATCAAGCATAACTCTTGTAAAATGCTTTCAACACTTTGCTTTCAGATTTCTCCTTATCCATTTGACTTTTGGCAGACTTGAGGCATGATTGCTTGGTCCATCCTCTCTACCACTACTAATCATGTTAAGATTGTACATACTAGGATTAATGTCACCAACAGAATTGCGTGATTAAATAAAGTGTTGTTGATCTTATGAAGCAGTATATATGAAGTTAGGAATGTTTTGTTCAAAAGTCAAGAACTCTTGGGTGTTTATATCCATTAGTGATTGCTCTTGGCGTCGTGGTACTTGTGGTGGTGGGTGTTTTTGGCTACATAATTTGATTGTCTTGAATAATTTTTTTTAAAAAAAAATATGAAGAAAAAACGCAAAATTGTTCAAACTAAGTAAATAGTCAAAGAATAACATCAATAAGTAATACTTTTAGCTAAAAGTTGTGAAGTAACAATTTGAAAAGCTTGTAGTTGAAAGATAGAGAGGCTTCATAACAAATAATAATGTATAAGAAGCTTGTGGATATGAGAGAGTTGTGAATTGTAAATGAGGTGCGAAGGATGCGAAGAGAATGAGTTAATTTATAGATTTTTCGAGTCTCGCAAAAAGACCCAAATACTCCTACAACTAGTCTTTATGGTTTTCAAGAAGGGTATATACGTAAAAGTGCATAAAAGAGTTGTTCAAATAAAGTTGGACGAATATACCACTCAAATTAGCAGCTATATAGCTGCTAGAGGGGTAAAAAGGTCATTTTCACTAAAAATGGCCATTGGGGGAAAGGATGGGTTGAATTTGGTTGGATTATGCGAGCTTATAAGGGCAGGGCCGGGCGAGAATGGACAATAAAATGGGTTGAGTTAAACCGGGCTTTTTTTCGAAAAAAAATGAGGTCCAGCCCCTAGGCACTTATAGCTTGAACGTCGTTCAGGTCCCTTTTTTTTTTAATTGGACCAGGCTAGGCTAGCCTTTGGCCCGTTTGACAACTCTGAAGATACACTACTGGTCAACAAGAGATGCAATGTTTAAGGAGCAGAGGGGGTGAGAAAGAAACTGTTAAAATGCTCAAATATGAGACCAGCAGCAACTTTCACACTATTTGGCTTCGAATATCTAAGGGGAGGCGGGGCCCTATCCTGTCCCAACCCAGTTCCGCCCCTGATTACTCACGAAAATAAAGTTATAAGCATGAATGACGAAAAAACTCAAAACAGAAACTGCTCTAAGGTTGTACCGAGTATAAGGACCATTTTGGACCAATGTACAACTTTACCCAAGCTAGAAGTGAAAGCAAGTTTGTACATGGACACTACAAAATGTTATGTGTTTGAGTCGTGTAAATTTGTAAGATATGATATATTTGTATTGTTATTATTGACTTTTGAGTATTGATACGCTTTTGGTAATATTTATTTAATTATGAGACGTTGTATTGAAAAAAAAATAATTCAAAGTAGTTGTCCTATCAAACATAATTTCGCATTTTAGTTTTCAATTGTTTTGAAAATTGAAACTCTGTCAACATCCAACAACCTTTTAAACTGATTAAAAAAAATCAACATCCTTTATAGTTTTTAAGGAAAAAAAACTGAAAGCTGCAAACTAGTTAAATGTTACCTTAAATTTTTTTTTGTCAAACGAAAATTCATTAACTAAAAACCAAATGTACATCCTAAGAGAGCACAAACAACCGTTTGGCTCTGAAAACAAGTACCAAAAGTACAACGAAAAGGGCACAAGTAGAAGCTTGACCCTGGAATTTAAACCGGCCAACAGTACAAGGCCTTGACAAAAAACATAAACGATAAGTATTACCATCGTTGAATTTACAAAATTCAGATCAAATGGTAACATGGTGGAGGAGATGCATCGAGGCATCAATTCCATGGGCCGCATAAAGCGGCAGTTTAAATTACTGTCGCGATTATCGTCGGATCCAAATGAGATGAAGTGAGTTTCCAAGGCCGGATCAGATTAATCTGCAGCTCTAAGGGAGGCGGCATCATCATCCTCTATTAGATCCACCTTCTACAAGCCACAACCCGGCCATATCGGACCAGGCGTCGTAGATTTTAACCCAAACCAATCGGATCGAAGGTCCGGTGATCACGACGGATCTGAAAGAACCTTTCAGATATGAGGGTAGCGAGTGGGGGGGGGGGGGGTGTAAATTTGTGGCTGGAGAACTTTCGATCTGTGGGTGGTGTTGAAGATCGGGGAGTGGAGGAGGGTGGTGGCAAATGGCGGCTAAGGTGGAGTGCCGAGGTAGGGGAAGCAAAAGACACGAAAAAGAGAAACAAGAGAGGAAGGAGTACCAGAGAGGTGGCCTCCCCTTCCATCCTCACAGCCATGGAAGCCGAAAAAAGAAGGGGCGGCGACGGCTAGTCGTTCTGGAGAGAAGAGATGGAAGGGTTTTTTTTCTCTTCTAGAATAGGGTTTTTCCAAGCTAGCAACCTTCCATTTTTTCCAGGCTAACTAGTTAAATGTTACCTAACACTTGTTAATTTCTCTTACTGCATTAATTGCATTAACTTGGTATTCTGAAATAGTAGGGACTTAATTAAGTTTTAACGAGAACACCTTTTAGTATTAGCCATTGAATATATGTAAATATTATATTAAAATTAAATGGCAATTATAGATAAAATAAATAAAAGTAACAAGTAAACTTAGTATTTATATGTATCGGATTCAATTCTAAAAATTCGTAAAAAGTGAGAGAGGAGTAAACTATAAACATAATCTCCTTAAGCCCTGCCCCACAGCCGTTAAACTCAACGGTCAACATATAAGTACCAAAGAAATGCTTCTTTAACGGTCGAAACCTTTGAAAATTTTTGACACCACCATCCATTCCAGCTCGATCCATTCCATGGCCATCGTAAACCTAACCCACCATCCCCACTATACCCTCACAGTCAACGTGCCCCTCCTTTCCTTAATTATAATTCGGCCGTTCGATTTTCGAGCTCTTCTGTGCTCCCCTCACGAGATTCGCGCCTCCTCTAATCTTTCTTCCGGTAACTTAAACCCCAACTAATGGACTCAAAATCATGTGTCGTTTAGCTTTGAGTTCACGATTTTCCAGCTCTTAAAGCTAGGCCCGCAACACTATGAAGCAACCCTTTTCAGATCAGCACTTAAAGTACCCACTTCATCAGCAGAATTAGCGGTGTAGTTTGGGGGATTCAGAGTCTCACTGGGTCATCCGATTGGATGATCAAACCCGGTTAAACACCCTAAATACTTTGGTATGTCTTTGAAGAATAAGCCTTACAGTCGGTTATGATTAAATTTTGTATGTTATATTTTAGTATTCACTTTGGGTGATGAATTGGGATTACTTTCGTATTCTGTTATAATATTTTCTTGTATTGCTTAATAGTTTCTGTTTTTGAACGCTAGATACTTATTGTATCTCTTTGACTTATCCTACAGATAACTTTGACAAGAAATATGCATGTTACATTCTTGTAAGGTTGGTGGTGGTAATTTTGAGTTTCGTTTTAAGATTTGGCACTTTTTTGAAATCTGTTAACGTTTAGCTTTGAGTTGAGTTGAAATTTGAGGGGTTTAGGGTTTTGTAATCAAGGATGGGGGAAAAGTCGTGTTTTCCAAGGTGTAGGTTAGGGAGAGTAATGGGTTTGCTTCAGATTGTATTGGGGGGGCTAGTTATACTTGTGAGCATATCGAGTTTATTTAAGTTCTACTCAGCCGGGTTTTTCTTGCACAATGAGGATATATGCCGCCACTTTTATGGTGGGCGGGATGTTTACGAGGGTTTTGATATAAGAGCGTTGACCGCCAGAGTTGGGGAAGTTCTTAGTAAGATGGAGAGCTTGCAGGATAAGCTCGAGTCGACTGTGCAACAGATGGAGAAGAATAAAGCCGTGTTGGATAAAACGAACATTTCTAGGTTGGAGTACAAAAAGTTTTTAGAGGAGGAGGTGATTCAGCCTCTTTATAATGCTCACATAGCTCTTAGGCAGATTCGGCTGCCTAGGATTGAAGGGATTGGAAACACGTCGATGAAGGAGGAGCCTTTGATCAATACTTTTGTGATTGAGGAGATTCGGAAGTACATTACCCCGAAAGAGAACAGGGTGGGAAAGATCAATATATATGGGACAGAGAGGATCTACAACACGCTGGGGCATGCTTGCGTGCTATGGACAAAGGAATTGGAAGAGTACATGGATTATGACATTGGGTCTTACTGTAAGGATGATTGGATCCTTGCCCAGAAACTGATGATTAACGGGTGTGATCCTTTGCCTCGGAGGAGGTGCTTGACAAGAGCCTCTAAGCTCTACCTGAAGCCATATCCAATCAATGAGTCCCTGTGGAGACTACCAGATGGTAGAAATGTTCGGTGGAGCAATTATCAGTGCAGGAACTTCGAGTGCTTATCGAGTAAGAATCCTAAAAGGGGGTATTCCAAGTGTGCCGGATGTTTTGAAATGGAGAAGGAAAAACTTAAATGGGTTACTAATACATCACTTGCAGTAGATTTCTTGATTAAAGATGCTTTGGCCATCAAGCCGGGGGAGATCAGGATTGGACTGGATTTTGGTGTTGGTACAGGTACTTTTGCTGCACGGATGAGAGAACAAAATGTTACAATCATCTCAACTGCTCTAAACCTTGGGGCTCCTTTCAGTGAGATGATTGCGCTCAGAGGTTTGGTTCCCCTATATCTGACTTTGAATCAACGCCTTCCTTTCTTTGATAATACAATGGACTTGATTCATACGACTGGGTTTATGGATGGCTGGATTGACCTGCTATTGATGGATTTTATTCTATTCGACTGGGACCGGATTTTAAGGCCGGGAGGATTGTTGTGGATCGATCGTTTCTTTTGTAAAAGAAAGGATCTCGATGACTACATGTACATGTTTCTACAGTTCAGGTACAAGAAACACAAGTGGGTCATTTCTCCCAAGTCCAAGGATGAAGTTTTCCTTTCTGCTTTACTAGAGAAACCACCTAGGTCTTTATGAGTGTAATATCTTGCTGCTTCTTTGTCTGTAACGTTGATCTTTTAGAAGTATACCTGTTGAATTTGATCAAGTTGGTAGTACTAGAATTGTTGAAACCTAATAAGCGATGACCAAAACCTTACTCTCGTTGTAGACATCAGTGAGATGCTAGTTTTGCAAAAAAAGCATAGGTCCCTCTGTCTAAGTACTTTGAACATCGACTTCAATCACTCAGATTGGCTACTCGTGCAATTTTCCAAGTCAGAAATTAGTGAATGCCATGATCGAACTTCTTGACCATACCTGAAAACTGTATTTCGCACCAAGGGGAATGTTGTACCAGTGCTTGGATCGCCATTCATATGAACAGGCACTCCTCATGATTGCAGTGCTGCGCCAAAAACAGTGCCGCCCTAGTGATCTTGGCAAGAACTTTACGTGTATTCCACTGGCAATCTTGTTGCTGAGACTGCAACAGAAATGTCTTTCCAATGCTCTATGCCAGAATGCTTAGGCTTGATAAATGCACTCTTAGAAAAGAGAATATCCTCCTACCTTCCCTTTATCTAATCTTCTCCTCTTCTAACGGGATACCAGAACATGACATGATGTTCTTATCACAGTTCATGAATGCATCTTGCTCCATCGACGATCATTTCTTTCCCTTGGCATCACCGAGAAACTTTTGTGGGGGCAATGCAAGCCAAAAATTCTTGAAGTTTCTTTCCTCCTCTTCTAATGGGATACCAGAACATGATATGATGTTCTTATCACAGTTCATGAATGTATCTTGCTCCATCGGCGATCATTTCTTTCCCCTTGGCATCACCAAGAAACTTTTGTGGGGCAATGCAAGCCAAAAATTCTAGAAGTTTCTTCCCCCCCCCCGCCCTGAGCCACCGTCAAAAACTGAAAAAACACAAGCCCTTGATAAGTTCAGTCAGATTGAGGCACAGTTACTGCACAATATTTACATCGTTATCCAGATTTTTAGTGGGCATCAAACAAAAATGGGGCAATCCAGATGAAACTCTTATAATGTAATAATCACTGATCAGATATGTTTCTTATCCTGTTGGTGGTCATTTAATTAGAAAAAAAAACATGCACCAAGCACTTCTATTGTTCATTGGCGGATTTACGACTTTGTTTACTAAGATGCAACAATGCAGTGGAAGTTTGGGATTTGTGCAGCATTGTCCAAAGAGGGGCGGCTATGCTTTTGTTTTGGACATATGTTTGAGTAGCTCAAGTGTCTTTGCTCTAACACTGGTGTCGTTTCGTTTGACTTACACTACACGCACTTCGGGATAAGTAATCAGCTCGTAATAACTTTGAGTAATATCGTAACGTTGATTGAAGAATGCAGGTAACGTGATCATGCTATGCTGAGTATTAGTCGGGCCTATGCAAGGGGGAAAAAAAGTGTAAAAAGATGGGTTGTCGTGCGGAAGGCCCGCCGAAGTTATAGGCACTTATTATCGTTAGGAATAGGAACCAACGCTCAAAATTATCTCTAGGATGCTGGCCCAACACACTCTCAAAACGAAATCAGCACGAGGGCTTAGCCCAAGAGCTGATTCCTTTTGCGAAAATGGGCCGGGCCCAAGTGGGTATTAAAAGCCACATTCTAAGAGCATATTAAGATAATTTTTTATGCCAATGTCCCCTTTGAAAATGCACAATCAGAGTAGTATCTGATTGAGAATAGGAACTCCATTCTTTGATCACTCATCAAGTTGCAGGTGGTCTACTTTTGCACGTGAGGGATTATTTTGCTCCTACCATTTTAACCCCCTTTTTTGGTGATGAATATTTGTTGCTACAAGTTCTTTATAGCCTGCCTGTGAGTTTTTTAGGAGAAAAATTAGAGGGTATTTGAGATTGATAATAAAGTGGTCAAACATGATTAAATTCAAATTAAATTAAGTTTGAAGTGTTCAGCAAACAAAGTAAGCTAATCAAATCTGCTCCAATATACTCAGAACTGATTAAATCCAGAATCTTCATTTTCTTAGATTCTGATTTAATCAATTTTTGGAGAATCAAATTTGACCAAGAGAAATATCAAAAAATCCTCACATATAAACGAACATCAAATGCTCCATTTCAATTTGAATGCACTATATGATAATTTTGTAACACTAAAAATACTTTAATTCCTTTTTAACCAAACACCTTCAACAACTTTTAATTTAGGAATAATTACAGTAATGTCCCTGAGGTTAGGGTGAAATTACATGCATGTCCATTAGTTTGGATAAATAACACTTATATCCGTTGACCGAATGGAAAACTCAAATACATAACGATTTAGAATGAAAAGACCAGATTGGCCACGATTTAGGAACCTAATTTTCAAATGTCATTCAGTTATCTCTTCCCCAGTTTCTCTTTTTTTTCCCCTACAACTCCAACCACAACCACCACCTTAACACCACCACGACACCACCTCTGCATCATCGCAACACCACCAACCACCTGCCACAAGTCCTTCCCATCACCATCACCTCCACCACCACAACAATTACCAACATTCAACAAAACCAAAACCCACAACGGCCACTGTTACCACCATCCACCAAAGCCAAAATCCACCCACCAAAGCCAACGCAACACCACAACGATCTACCAAAGTCAAAACCCACTACAACCACCAACTGAATATGAATTCTTAACCTTTTAAAAATTAAATCTATAAATTAAATCTATAAATCAAATCTACAAAAAAATCTATCAACAACTCAGATCTCCAAGACTTGCGACGGTTGTCACGACCGGAATAATTACAGTCATTTTCACGGCTGAGTGGGGGGACAATATGGTAGAGGGTATGGGGAGGGGGGGACAGTGACGTGATGGAGGAGGAGGGGGCCGGCGATGGGGTGAGGGGAGGGTGGGGGCAGTGACGGGATGAGAGGAGGGTAGGGCAACGACGGGTGAGGAAAGGGTGGGGGCGACGAATTAATGGGGTGAAAGGAAGGGGGCGGCGAGGGGGGGGGGGGGTAGGGTGAGGGGCGTCAACAGGGTGTGGGAAGGGTGATGGGGCAGCAACGGAGTAGGGGAAGGGGGGCAGCGGCGGGGTGGGGGAGTTACAAAAAGAGAGAGAGTGTTAGGGGAAGTTGGGGAGAGAGAAAGTTGGTTTGAAAAAATAGGTTTTTTTTAAAGACAAAAAAATTAGGGTTAATTACACTTATATCCCTGAGGTTTGGGTAAAATTACAGTCAAGGACACTAACTTTCAAAAGGTAACAAATCGTGTCCACAAACGTTAAAAATGTAACACTTGTGTCCATCCGTCAAATATCTGTCCAAAAAGTGTACTTTTTTGCTGATGTCATAGATACGTATTCTTAAAATGACAACATTACCCTTGCAATGTATATACACGTATTCTTAAAATCTTATTTTTTTCCTCCAAATTTGTAGTTTTTTTCCTTTTTGATAAAGCCTTTTTTCCTTTAATTTTTTTAATTTGAATATCAATCCTAACTCTCTTTCTCTCTCTCTCTCTCTCTCTCTCTCTCTCCAACTCCCCGCACCCTGCCCTACTACACCCCCACCCCTCTCGTCGTCCCACCCTCCCCGCCCTCACCCTCCCCTTAAGTAACCCATTGATGTCGTCGTCGCCGGAACGGAGATTGACCACCGGCGCCAAGACCACCAACGAACCACCACCAAATTCGCACCAAAGACATGGCTGTAATCGACAACCTAAGACTCAAATCACCGCCGGCACGACATAAGCCACACCGGCATCATCGCAACGTCGCCAGTACCCTAATCCACGACCCAAGACACAAACCACAGCCACCTCATCACAGTACCGCCGGCACCCATCTTCATCGCTCGCCGGACCAACCACCACATCGTCCACCGGAGCATCTACGTCGCCGTGGTAGGCTCGGCAGCCGATCAAATTAATTTTTTCAACTGGTAGGCTCGCCGACGGTGGTTTTATTTCTAGATTTCAGCGGTAAATTTAATTTTTTAAAAGATAAACGATTGATGCATTTAGTTGGTATTAGTTAGTTGTGGTGGGTATTGGCTTTGATAGATGGTGGTGTTGGCGGCATTGGCTTTGGTGAATGGCGGTGACTGTGGCCACGGTGGTGTTGAGGTAGTGGTTATAGAGACCAGAATTGCAGGGGGAAAAGATAGAGGTTAGGGAAGAGATGAATGAATGGTATTTTACATTTTCAACCGTGGGCAATGTGGTCATTTCATTCAAACCGTTAAGTATTTCAATACTCCGTTAGGTCAAAGGACATAAGTGCCTATTTTCTAAATTTATGGACATGCGTGTAATTACCCTATAACCTCAGAGACATAAGTGTAATTAACCCAAAAAATAAGGTTTAAATCTATACTAAGGGTAGTATTGATATTTTAAAAATACGTATCGGATGATATCATCAAAATGTACGATTTTTTAACGGATGAACGACCGAAGGACACGGCTGATACCATTTAAAACTTAGTATCCTTGACTGTAATTTTACCCTAATTTTACGGACATTGCTGTAACTATCCCTTTAATCTACTATGCTTAAAATGGAGTAAAGCTGATTTTAGAAACTGATTCCGATCTAGTCAAATTCTACTTTTGAGAATCAATCTCAAACGGTTTAGAGAGGAAAACAAAGGAAAATGACTAATTTCTTTTCTTTTCTCTAACTTGAGTTTTTTTAAAGAGAGAAAAGAGAAGAAAGTTTGGGCTTCTTTTGTCTCTAAATCTTTCCTCCCAAATTTGGAAAGAAACGGAGAGAAGGGGAACTTTCATAAGTAAAATTTTAATAATGCCCATATTACCCTTTAGATAATGAAGACTTTATTTTTTATGACTTTTAATTTTTATGATTCCTTACAATAACTTACCATTTTACTTACAAACAGATAATTATTTTAGATGTTAGAGTTGACTCATGACTGATTATTTTATTTTTGGTGGGATATTAATTAGATTGGATTTAGGATGTTTATAGTCAACTCGTGACTAATTTTTGTTTTTTCTATCGTGACATTTAAGGCTTACTACATTAGTATGGTATGAACTTTGTACGATGTCAGTGATGACTAATTTGTTTCCTGTCAAAATTATGTTCTTTTTTAGGATCATGTATCATAGTTTTTGTTAGAATTATCACAATATAGTTAAGGGTATACATGTAATCGGGTGTCATTTCTTTTCTTTTCTGTTGAACTCACAAACAAGAAAAATGAATGATACTTTCTTTTCTCTCTTAAACTCACAAACAAGATGAAGGAAAATTATTTTCCCTTCTCTTATCTTCCTTTCTTTTCTTTTCTCTTATCTCAAAACTCACAAACAGAGTGTTAGTGATTTATTGTACAGCAGGTCAGTGGCAATTACAAAATTAGTGGTAGCATAGCAGTGCCACAAATGAACTTTCATGCACGACGTCTTTTTGTCGCTGAATTAAGGTTCTTGCCTCCTGAAAAGCCCTACGGTTTAATATAAATGCTGATATGGTTGGTGGGCAGCTTAGGGGATTACTAATCAACTCAAGCAAATCGCACAACTTAGAATATTTAGCCGGCCTTTGCACTAAGCAAATCGCACAACTTGTGTTGCTACTACCTTTGGCATCTTGCAAGTTGATGAGGAGTGCTCTCAAAGTCTTCCAACCAGATTGCTACATTCATGGGGAAAGAGTTTCTCCTACTTCCATGTTATGTAATTGTTGGACAAATGAAAAGAAAAGAAGAAAAATAAATCTATAAAGGTAACCATTGATTTTATTTTTATGTTATTAGCATAGATCAACCCGCTGAGATGACTTTCGAAATGCTCTTATTTGCATGGAATATTTCTACCATTAGCCAAAAAAAAAAAAAAAATAATGCTAGCTTACGGTATTGCTGCAAATGATGCTCCTTTTCATGGAACTTAGAGCCTCGTTTTTTATTTTTATAATCTTAACTTTGTACATGTTTTGTGTATGCAATAGGCCATAAAAACGGATCTCTATATTTAATATGAGTTATAATCAAGTGATCTTCCTATTTAAAATAAACAAAAAGAGAAAAAAATTACACACGAATATATTCTTAGACATTAAAAATTAAGGACTTGCAAAGTTTGAGGATCGTTCAAGGCTCCTTTATGGATTTGCACCCATCCTCATTTGTTTATTGTCGACCGGGAACCATTTAAAGTTCCGAACCCCAGCTAGAGGCCTAGTTGTACCGTAGCAGAAGCTTTGTAGACCTTTTCTTTATCTAGATTATACAGTACGTATAACTGAGATAATGTGTACACACAAGGAGACATTACTATTTACTAGTTAAGAGTAAGGCAATCGCATTGATACCGACAAAGTCAGAAGAATGTTCGTTCACTAAGAAGATTGATCTTGCACTAGTCTACTTGTCTAGACAGATTTTTCATTTTCCCTTTACATGGTTAGCTGGGTGGAAATAGGAAGCCATAAGGGCTAAGATCATTTTGCCTTTGCATTAGTGGTCTTTATACATCGAAGGGAAGCATTGACTATGTACAATAACTAAAGAGAATGTTGTGCTAAAAAGGTTCGTGCAAACCTTCTTTCCATAAATCGAATCCTTCTTCTACATAATACGAGAAAGAATGACCGGAAAAGATATATAGAATCAATATATAGAATCAGATCATATATATGAATATGCTGTGTAGATCTTTTCTTTCTTTGCTTGTCAAAAACGAAATTTGCTAAGCGGCAGAAATCTCTATCGCTTAGCAAATTGAATAGCCTATGAGAATTTTATATTTGCTTCATTTTGCGATGTTATGGATCGATCTAACCTAGAAATCCCATCTATGCTCTCTCCATCGTGAGGGCGATTCGCGTTCTAAAATTATTTTCCCCTTTCATTTGCTGAAGAGGGACACAACAGAGCTATTAGCCAACTTCAGCTACTTATGAGTTGATAGCTAAGTTTGAAAGTTCTATGCTCCAAATCTAGATGGATCGACACTAATTATCAGTCGTCCGCGCTACCTAGAATTTGATTATTTCAAACTGCTTATGTTGGCAAAATCAGAAAAATAATTCACGTTGAATAATTGATGGTCCAACGACTCCAATCTTGTTTTCCAATTCTTGCATTTATAAATGTGCAGATCTCCTGGCAAACATGGGAGCCGATCAACCACAAAGCCTTGTCCACCTGGATGAACCCAGCTTGGAGTTACAACAGCTTTTGCTTGCAGATATTAGTGGAATAGCTTTTGAAATGCGTAGTTTGTTGTATTTCTTTCCGTTTAAAAAAAAAAAAAAAAAAGATGCACTTTGATAAGTAGCTTAGAAGCATCAAATTATGCATGATTAGGTATAATCAAACCTAAAAAGTTCTTTATCACTATATGTACACAATAATCAGTGCGAGTTAACTATTCCTATTTATGGAGCTATCTTAATCGGACATATGGCAAATCCCACACAAAGTAAAGGTTGAAGGGCATATAACTCTGGTCATTTCAGCCCAAGTATTGAGCTCCAATAATTGACATTGCAGTAGTTCGGTAAAGAATGTTTAAAAAAACTGACTGAGTCCTATTAAGAAAGGAGATTATTAGGCCTCGTATGAGGTAATGGAACACTAGGGTTTCTGATATTTTCAGTTGGGTCTTTGGATGTACTAATCCTGAACTAACATGCAAACGTGCACATACGTAGTCCATTCGTTTGAACTGTAGGAAAGCAATATTAAAAGCTCTAAGATACATATACTATACAATGAAAAGCTAATAGAAGATAGGGGTGGGGGACCATGCAGATCTACTCTAGCGGATTAAGTCTTTTTAGGGCATATCATATCCCCGTAAAAGTATCAAAAAAGTTAAAATTAATTGGCAATAAGGGTGAGCACGTTTCAGTTTTGTTCAGTTACGAGTCAAACCGCAAATCGAGCTGTCATCTCTCGGTTTGAATTTTTTTCAAAAGAACTGGACCTAACACTATCGGTTTGGACGATACGGTTTAATTGATTTAAACGGCTCGACTTTATCAATTTAAATTGGTTTGCGTTCATTTAAAAAAGTTGTTCAGCTGCACACTATTCAAAATTGAAGTCATATATTCTCCAAATTACACGGTATCTTGTTACATTGAATACCTAAGTGCTAATTTTAACATTAGATATAAGCATTATTCTAGATATATAGTACAATAAAAACTCAATTATGTTTTTGTCATTGATGCACGAGAAAAAATGAGTAAATATATACAAAAGATATTGATCACTAGACTTTTGTGTTTTAGCTGCTCTCATTAATTGTTTTCTTTTCTTTTAAGGTTTTGTTTATTTGGATTTCCTTAGTACAATGTATGTGAAATGTTACTAAAAATATGTTAATATCTCATACGTTGGTTTGGTTCGGCTTATGATCGGTTTCAAAAAAGTGAACCGTGAACCAAACCGAAGTCGGTTTAAAAAATGTGAAACCCAACCTTTAACATTTTTGGATGGTTTAGAGGTTTAGATTGGATCAATTCGGTTTGATCGGTTTGAAGGGTGCTCCTCCTTACCTGACAATGATGAGAGAGACCTACAAGACTTATACATTGAAGTATTATACATTATTTACCCAATGCGGGATCTATATCTCTCATGTGGATTTGGTTAGGTTTTTTGAATGAATTTACAAAAATCTCGACTTCATGGCAACACATGGCTTATATGTTGATTTATTTGCCAGCTTTAGCCTTATCAAGCCTTAGTTAGCATTTCATTTCACAAGATTTGTTCATCTGAGGTTAAACTTATCATGATTACTTGTGATTAAGATCTTTTTTACATGCTTCGGGAGTATTACTGATGATAACCATAAACCATAAACCTCTCAAATCCCAAGTCCAAAGAGGCCTAATTCACCTTTCTAGTTGAAGCCACAATTGCATTGGGCCAATGGCTTGGCATTGCACCACCCATACATATGAAGCCATCGATATACGAGGGGAGATGCCTACAAGACTTATACATTAACATATTATTTATTATTTATCCGATGCAGGATTTATATATCTCATGTCGATTTGGTTAGGTTTTTGAGCGAATTTAGAAAAATCTCAACTTCATGGCAACACTGGCTCATACCTTGATTTATTGGCTAGCTTTAGCCTCATCAAGCTTTAGTTAAGATTTCATTTTCTCAAGATTTGTTCATCTGAGGTTAAAATTTCATGATTCAGGATTATTAGTGATGGTGATAACAGTAGTCCCTAAACCTCTCATATCCCAAGTCCGGAGAGGCCTAATTCACCTTTCTAGTTGATGCCACTATTGCATTGGGCCAATGGTTTGGCATTGCACTACCCGTATATATGAAGCCATGAATACATGATGGTGCCATGACATGCCCGCATCTAGATGGTGCGTATGCACGCACAGGTGCGCACATATACATATACATATACATACATAGGTATAATTAAGGATGCAAGATCTAGATAGTGATTAAACGTGTCGAGTGCCAGAGAGAACGATATCAAGCCGATCAAATCTCCTAGACTAGAGATGGCTGATGAGCAGGACAGGCTGCTGCCAATTGCCAACGTGGGCAGGATAATGAAGCAGATCCTACCACCAAGCGCCAAGATTTCAAAAGAAGCCAAAGAAAGAATACAAGAATGTGTGTCAGAGTTCATATGTTTCGTCACTGGTGAAGCATCTGACAAGTGTCACAAGGAGAATCGAAAGACCGTAAATGGGGACGACCTTTGTTGGGCTCTAAGTTCACTAGGGTTTGACAACTATGCTGAGGCCATAACCAAGTACTTGTATAAATACAGGGAGTTTGAGAAGGAGAGAGCTAACCAAAACAAAGCCACCAGCGTTGAAGACAAAGATGAAGCTCCAAGATTTGACAAAGGCGTCCAACCGGGCAAGGAAATTGACACTACTCCAGCTGCTTCGCTGCAGTTCAGAGTTTTGGAAAGGGGACAAACCTCCCTCGCTAAGCCAACTTGACTGAGATGCTTCTGTTGGTCTTAATTTGTACTTTCAATCAAATGTATGAACAAATTGGTGACAAGCTTAAGGTAACTATTGATCTTACATCTCTGTCTGTGTGTGTGTGTGTGTGAGCGCGCGTCTCTCTCTCTCTCTCTCTCTCTCTCTGAAGGGGAGGAGGTTGTGGGGGATCAGATGAACACTATAGATGTGAGCGGAGATAGAACTTTGGTATTGAATCTGAACTAGATTACAAGCTTCTAATTGTGCCTGTTAGTGTTCAACTAGTTGGGTTCCAATCCGGCAGTTTCACTTCTTTTTTTCTGGTACGTTTTTCCATTGTTCAAATTAAAACTTTGATCCCCACTTTCTCTTAAGAAGACCTTTCTCATATGCTCATCTACTTAAGCTAGCTAGATGACATTTTAGATCATTAGCAGTGTGTGGTAGTCTATCTATGCAGATTTCCCATTTTTTTTTCTCGAGATTTGTTCACGTCGCATTACTCTTCTGTGTTACTGGATGAGATGAGCTACTAGCAGTGTGTAAGGGACTCCATATTTCCACACCATTTTGGTTAGATTGATGCATGTTCAGCCAATTAACAATGAGTTAGGGACTCCATATAAGTCCTTTTAGCCTTACTTTCAAGTACTGTATCTCTCTAACACTAGTTGAAAGAAACTCAGAAATCTTCCTCCCCTCTCTCCCCTGAACAATACGCACTTTATCTATCAGGCAAGAGCAACTGCCTTGGGGTCCTTATGTTTTCAACCACTCTTTGTTTGGTTCTCAAGAGACAAGAAAGATAGAAAGAATGGAGAGAAGAGTTGTTATAAGTGATTTTTCTTTTCTTGGCAGCAAAAGTTGGATTCACAAGCTTCTCCACAGGTAATTCACTTAGATATGCATAGCATAGTAGTTTAATATGTTTATCTAGGTTATACTGCAATTTCTAACTTAACCTCTTATCAAATTATGCTGGGCTCTGAAATTAACTTGATTGCTTTACTAATTATTGACAAGATTATGACCCTTCTTTACATTTACCAGTTCTCATGGATAAGTAATTCCATTATAAATCTTTAGGATTGTCAATACACCAACGAACCTTGCACTTTGTACTAATCATTTTATCATACAAGGGTAGGGGTTAGTCAAAGAGAGCCATCTCTCTTACATTATTAACAGGCTGGTGGGAATGCTATCAGCCTTTGGATCTCAAAGGATTGTGAGTTTCTTTTGGAGTAAGAGACTAAATTCGTAACCTGGATATTGCTGTGAAAAGAATTTGGTACATTTATTGTGGTCCTTAAGCTAGCTTACATGTGGGAAAATCTGTGTATATCAAAGCCTATAATAGTTGGAACACCCTCCTTTTGCGTAGAGCATATGCTACATACAAGTCATGAAGTGTGATAAAGGAGACTCTGCAAGCAATTAAAAGAGTCACTAATCTTGTATTTTACATATGATCTTTCCTATGATATCTTTTATGTTTCTTACCAATGAGTGTATGTGGTTTCCTTTTTTCAGAATCCGTATGATTGAGTTAATGCTGTATTTGGAGATCCCGATAGTGTGCGCTCTCAGTCACTAGGGTTTAATGTGTGCATGTGAGGCCGTAGGGAGGAACTAATTACATAATGATAGGGAGTTTCAAAGGAAGAAGATCAACAAAACCAAGCAATCTTGAGAAATGGACTTTGTTATGGCTTGATATTGATGATGAACAAGATCATGCATTATGGGACTTATTCTGTACGACTGATTCTATAGCATTCTGTGATCACAATTCTGATTCCCCCCCCCCCCCCACCCCCCGGGCCCGCCGTGAATAGAAGGAGGATGAAGTGAAAATCTCATGTACGGTTCTATAGAGTTGAAAGTAAGGGTGACTTATCGCTCAACTTTTCCGGTATCAGAGGTGCCAAATATCACCTTCCATCTTCCTCTCTTATTGTGCTCTCTCGAAGGGGAACGAAATATCCAGGGGAGGGATGAACACCCAAAAGTTTATTAGAGTGACGGGCGGAATTCTCACCTGACAAGAGGGGCCCACGGCACCCCCCAATTTTTGGGAATTATTTTTTTAGTTTTCTATATAAATGATATTCATATTTAACATATTTACTAAAACACAATTATATCGTAAAAGTAATTAATTAGGATTTTGTTTTATTGTAATTCTAACTCTTTGTCCCATCGGCCGTCATAGTCTTCTTCTTTCTCATTCTATAATTAGTTCCATCTTCATTCTTTCAAATTTAAAATTTTCGGATTACGAAAAAATACAAATGATCAAGGTTAGTTCTTTTCTTATTTTCTAGTTTAAGTTATTGTAAAATGCTAACTTATACATGCACTATTATACTCATATAAGTAATAATCACATTAATAATACATCTATACAGTAAGCGTTAAGCTTCACTCATGCAAGATTAGTAATCCGTTGTTAATTTACTTTACCAAGTTAAATAAATCACTATGAATAGTAAATTAAAATGATTAGTAGTCAATTGAATAATTTACTATGCATTTAACGTATTGAAAGAGTGACGCTAATTATAGTATGATAAAAAAAATTACGCCTATTTGGCCCCCCTCGATTAGATTTTCTGGGTCCGCCCCTGTCAGAAAACATGCGCTCTCTATTATGCAGAGGCGAATACTGGTTCATAAAAAAGTTATGCACCAACTTATCACGAGAATCCTCCGATACTAATCCGAATTAAGACTTGTAACTAGTGTTTGCGTTAAATATTGAGTTAGAAGAAAATTAGAAGGGAGAACAAGAGAAGGATGACTAAGATTTCCTTCATTGATCGAAGAAAGACAGATGGGGATGAGATGAATACATAAGAGGAACTCATCATCTTCTTTCCTTCCAACAGGAAAGAGGCAATTATCATGCATCCTTCATAATAACACAAATCCCTCCAAGATTTTCTTTTTTATAACTCCTTTTTTTTCTTTCTACTCAGCCCAAAAAAAAAAAAAAACAGATGAAGAAAAGATGACCAATTGTTCTTTTCTGTATTTGTCTGGGTGGCCTTATTCAATTTGCTTTTTAGAGATGAAATCGGGAATAGCAGTTCGTTAGAGCTTGGCCTTGGTATGTTAAATCTTCAATCAACCTTCCAATCTTTGAATTCTCCCTCTCCCTCTCTCTCTCCCTCTCCTAGACTAACACACACATGCACGCACGCGCGCAAATTTCCCCACGTATGATGCGTGTGTATAGGGATATAATGTTGATTACTGAATTCCCATCTCGCTTACAAACAGAAATTGCAGTGAAGACAGACTACCATTGCAATCTGAAAGGACACACCATCTCCCTCTCCTACAAAAGGCAAACATGCACACATTCAAGTTCACCCCCAAAGCACACAGCAAATAGCCAATGAAATCCGTGTGTGGTCCACAACAAGTTGTGTGATGCCTAAACAGAGAATAGTCAAAGTGTAGCAAACCAAGGATATTCACAGGAACTAGGATTAGGGTTTTCTCAACCCAACAACCCGGGCAGCTAGCCAGCCGGGGACCATTGTACTTTTTGCTGACTATAACATGATTTGCCTTCAAGAATATATGGGCATGGCATGTCATGGTTATGTACCATATTTATAAAGGATTGTGCAATCTTGCCTTAAAGAATGGATTTTTGCTGAGAATCTGAGCTTTTTTGTCTCTTTTTGTCAGAGCTAGCTAGGGTTTTAGCGTTTAAACACATGCAACCTAGGGTTTCTGTAATCCCTTTTGGACCACTTCTCCAATATCTTCCTGGCATGGAATTTCTAGCTACTAATGGAACTGTACGGTATGTCTATTACTATTTTCATTTACAAATCAGACTCTTCCTTTCTCACTCTCATATACATATATATATAAACAAGAGGAGGATGTATGTCGAAAGGACAAAAGTAGGAGAAAGAAATGCTGGAATCTCTTTTTATTGGAAGCCCCATAGATCGATGACGCAACGGATGACGAATATGTTCGACATTACCAGGCAATAGATAGAGGGAAAAGCTGGAACTCTCGATATTGTAAGCCTATATACTTAGTTTACATCAACCACACCACACCACAGGAGTATCACACCACCCTTTATTAGTTTTTGTTAACAGTGACTGGTAGTACTACTTGCAAAAGGGCAAGTTATTTATATGGCTTTTTGGTCATGAGTACGCGGCATCAGATGTGCATACCAGTCTCCTTGCAGCATGAAATTGTCGGCAAATTGCTAACAGTTTACCGTTAACTGGGGCCAAATGGCGTACTTATTTGGTGATTTTCCACGACAGATTGCAGAAGGCTCATGAGTTCTCCATGTGAGCTGTAAGAGCTAGGCGAAATGCAAGTGCAGCCATTATTAATTAAACTCCTCTCCCCCTCCCAGAAAAATACTAAAAACCTAGCTAGCTAGCTAATATTTCATGGCAACATGCTATACATACATTTCAGATTAAGCATATACCATTCCATGCAATCGTGCCAATGCACATTTCATACGCATCTCTTAGGGTTAGGGCACATAGATTTTAGGAAATTCCGGGTCCTTACGATATAAACGAACACCCAAGTTAACCTTGTTTTTAACAATTAAGTACTGCCTTAATTGCCTTCTTTCTTTTGTATCCGATGCTTAACTTGTTTGGTTGACAGGAGTGTAGAAAGATAACGGTCCGAACTTCATCTAGTTAATTTCCTACAGTTTTTCTTGGGAACTATCAAGAAACGGGGTTCCAAATCACAGGAAATAGCTAGTTTGCCTATAGAAACAACCTGAAGATAGGCCCAGAGAATGTTTGTTCATCACTCGAAAGGACGAAATTTCCCTATAGCAACAATATTCATCTTTAGCAACAAGTTTCAGAACTGTTACTACATAAGAGTCGCATGAAGGAGGCCGAGCTCACATTGGAGAGTAGAATGAAAATTGACCAAATAACCCTGTAATGGTCAATCTTGATGTTTCACTCAGCTCACCAACGACGTAAAGTCAGCGACTCATTCCTATTTCGAGATGCAGCCGGATAGGGATTATAGGCCCAGTACATTTGTTGTATCCCTATAATGAGGAGCCGAGGAGGTAACCCCTATTTTTTTCAATCACAATATTAGCATGCTACTATGTTTTAATAGCTCGAACTTGGTGTGGACGAGAGAGAAGGTTTTGACTCTTCAGTTTGGTTGTTCTTTTTCTACTGAAATAGATATGAAAAGTTGCAATCTTGCCCTTAAGAATTGACTTAGCGGACTAAATTGTCAGAAATGACCAATTAAATAACACATTCTTTGGAGAGCATGAACGAGAAGCAGAAGGACCAATTAGAAATTAAACGAAAGGAAGGAGGCCATTGTCGGATTTTAAAGGCTAAATGAATGGAGAACATGGACAGTACAGGAAGAACAGGAAAAAGATTGCAAGCAGATTTTGTTGAACACAAGGAGTTTTTCGGGTATACATCCACTCAATGAACCTCAGCAGCTATTACCAAAATCAACAGAAATGAGAGAAACATGGCACAAACAATTAAGCAACAGATCTGGAGGAAAGAGAAAAAATCTGAACCAACTGAGACTTATTCAAACTTCTAAAAACACTTATTCAAACTTGAATCACTCTTCAAAACCCTGATTCAAACTGGCACACACAAAGACTTGGTGAGAATATCTGCAATTTGCTCATTTTATACCGCAAAACTTCAAGCTTATCACCTCGACCACTAGCTACCAGCTCTCAAATGAAATGATCGATGCCGAATGTCTATATGCTTTGATCTCCCATAAAAAAACTGGATTTTTTGTCATTTCTATTGCTGATGCATTATCACAGAAAATCTCAATTGCTCCTTTTTTATCTTGAAGAAGATCACCCAGCAATTTTCTAAGCCATACTGCTTGACACGCTGAAAAAGTTGCAGCGATATACTCTGCTTCCAATGATGATGCCACTGTAGCTTGTCTCTTTGAAGTCCAAGTGATTGCCCCAGATCCAAGATTAAACATAATACCAGAAGTGTTTCTTTAATCATCTAAACAACCAGCCCAATCGCTATCGGAGAAATCACTAATATGAAATTAGACACTTGTGAATATCATAACCCAAAATCTTTTGTTCCAGTAATGTAACGCAAAATCCTCTTAGCTGCTCCAAGATGATATGCTATTGGATTATGCATATATCTGGAGACAACTCCAACAGAAAATGCAATGTCGGGCAGTGTATGTGTCAAATAAATCAAGCCACCAATTAAACTTCTGTAGAATCTTCCTTCTTTTGATCGTGTCCCATCTTCAATCTCCAACTTTTCATTCACATTCATAGGAGTAGCTGCTACCTTACAATTGAGCATGTTAAATTTTTTGAGTAGATCAGTTGCATATTTTTTTGTGAAATGAGGATTCCATCTTGTCCTTGCTTCACCTCTAACCCAAGGAAATAATGCAGCACCTAAATATCACTACAAGAAAACAGGCTTTTAGCGACAGGGAAATCCGTCGCTAAAAGCCTAAATTCCGTCGTTAATTCTTTTAGCGACGGATTCACCGTCGCTAAAAGTTCCTCGTATAAAAGCTCGTCACTAATAGTTTAGCGACGGAATTTTGAAATCAGTCGCTAAATATGTAATTTTTTGTGACGGATTTATTTTTAATTAGTGACGGATAGTCCGTCGCTAATTATATTTTTAGAATTTTAATTTATTTTCTTTTTTGTCAAATTAGCGACGGATTAAATGTTTTAGTGACGGAATATTCCGTCGCTAAAAAACTTATTTAGCAACGGAATATTCCATCGCTAATTAACTGATTCTAGGAATACTTTTAGCGACGAAATTAATCCGTCGCCAAAAGTCATTTTTTGTTTTGGAATTTTTTTTTATTTTTCAATTACCCAGACCTGTAATACAATTTTCATTTCTCAACAACAATGCGCAATAATCAATACAGAAAGAAATATATATATATAATTAATCATAAAAAATATTTATTATAAAAAAGACTCATATGTACAAGCCGGGAACCGGATACAGTCGGTTAGGGGAGGGAAGAAGAGTACAAGCCGGGCGCGAGGGGCGGGGGGGGGGGAGCTAGGAATGGGCACGGGAAGGGGCTCATCAGGGGTTGCCGAGTCCCGGATCTGGATCCTGCTGATCTGGGGCCGGCTCGGCATGTCCAGCAGTGCCCTGCTCCCTGATCATCCTCACCACCACTGTAGCAATGCGCTGGATCTCCTCGTCGTCCAACTGACGACGAGGAGCCGGTGTCTGTAGAGGGGCAGCAGGGGGTGAGGACGCTCTTATCACGACACGAGCAGTCGTGCTAGGCAGGCCGTGTATGCGGCCTTTCGGCCGATTCACAACCTCCGGCGTATCCAGCCATCGCTTCAACCCCCCAGTACTCGCAGCCGTACTAGTGGACGCTGATGGCTGTCCGGACTGCTGCTCGGACCCCCTTAGCTGTTCATACGAGGCCTGCAAAAATAGTGGTTTAACGATATGTTAGGGCATTAATTAACGAAACGGACATTGAGGATAGAAAGAAAAAACATTAACAACTTAAATAAATTGACTCACATCGATCCGCCAGGCAATATCTAAAATATAGTCGCCCGCCCGGTGCGCCTCGTCCTTGTCCTTCTTCCACACGTGCGTCTGACTATAGGTCAGAGCTATGACCGCATCCTCCTCCAGATCCGGGTGCTCGACCGCGTTCATGTGTCGGACGATGTCGTGTGGCACCGACCCCCCGTGTGCGTCGGATCTCTGTTCTGTTTGTTCTCGACCCCGCTCTTACTCTTGGCGTCCCAGCCTGAATCCACAGCCCACCGATCTATCATCTCCCCCCATACATGGTGATATATCCAATGTGGGGGATATCTCGTCATGTCCGTCATCGGGGCACCCTCGGGCAGCATCTTCTTCGCCCGGTCCCATGCACCGTGGAGCCATCAGTAATAATTCTTGCCGATGTAGGCAAAGAAAGCCTGCTACCCCAGTACCTGCTGCTGAGGCGTGTCAAACGTGAACCCCTCCTGTAAGGCATTCAGTAACACAAATTAATAACAGAAAACAAACTGTAATTAAACATTTACTAACGCTGAAAACAATACTTCACCGTACCAGCCACTCCTCCCATAAGGCCTCCCTCGCAGCGGCATCCCAGTCTTTCCAGTACATGCGTGGCTCGAAGAATCGGCCCTTCATAAGAACGCCGATCTTCGTCCTCGCCTGATTCTCCAGGATCCTGCCAAAGAAGTAAATAAATAAATTAATACAGTTCAAATATAAATTAGCACCCCAAAATTTTAAATATAAGGCATGAGGTGATATTTTTAGTACTTACAGGCCCTCCTGCGTGAGCGTAACTCTCTGTTTACGCTGGGGGTCGATGCGTACCCCGCGTGTCGGACCACGGCCTCGTCGAGATCCTACAAAACACAGACATTAATACAGTTCAAATATACTTTAAATATAAGGCTAGCAAAAATGTACTAAACACCGTTATCAACTATACCTGAGGTAAAACCCACGGAAGATGGAGATTGCACGCGCGTGTGGGATGAATCTGCGTCGGCTGGGGCGACGGCTTGGGCTGGGGCCCCATCTCCTGTCCGCGATCACTCTGTGCCTCGTCATCAGTAGGCAATGACGAGGTGGGACCCACCGGGGAGGTAGCAACTCGACGTCCAACCCGGCCACGAATAGCCCGTATCTTATCCATATCTGACTTCATATAGATAAATTACAAAGACATTAACACGTTAAAAACAATAATTTGGCAGAAATCATCATCGGCACTATATATATATATGAACGGATGTGCAAAAACACATCAATAAACACCAAGTTCTAAAATGTTACTACATTTTTCCCGTGATGTTACAACATTACAAGTCAATCATTTTCAGTTTGCGAATCATCTTCATCACTTTCCTCGTCGTCCTCTTCTTCGTGGGACTCGTCGTCCTCTTCATCTTCTAATTCATCCTCTTCATCAGTAGACTCGGTCACATCATCTCCAACACTTTCCACGTCTTCCGCGTCATCATCTACGACTTCTTCTCCTACAAGAAGTGTTGTTGGAAGAGGAAGATCGTCCTCCTCGTTGTTGACCTCAACAGGGAACAAGACACGTGGTTGGTCGGCTTGAAAGGAGTCTAGCTCACTGTCATATGTCACGGGCAATTTCTTGGACTTGATAGTTGTATACCAATGAGATTTGGGATTGGCGACGTCCTCCGCGTAAAAGACTTGTACAGCTTGACTAGCAAACACAAAGGGCTCGTCTGATGCAAGTCTTGACTTGACATTGACATCTACAATCCCTTGAGAGCTAACACGGATTCCTCTACTGCATGTGACATCGAACCACGTACACTTGAACATTACCAGGCGGTTTTGGGAACCCAGATATGTTAGCTCAACAATCTCATCTAGCTCTCCGTAAAAGTCCATGCAATTCTCGGCATAACAGTCGCCGTTGACCAAGACTCCACTGTTTTGGGTTTGTTTTGTTCGGTCATCATCTTTTACGTTAAACCTAAACCCGTTGATGATATAGCCTCCGTAACAAGATGTTTGTTTGTTAGGGCCTTCGGCTAGTAATTTCAAGCAGGAGGCCACTGGTCTATCCATTGACTGAACCTATTGTAGATGACGGTAAAAATTAAGGATAAATCAGTATACTAATTGGCCACAGAACTGTATATAACACATAATATAATTTCGTTAAACAATCTTACATGGATTTTGAACCACTGTACAAATTGTGATTTCCATTGAGATTCAAGTCCAGCGGGATCAGTGATTAAAGATTCCGCATCGAACTCACTGCAAACCAATATAGTTGACTCGCTTAACACACACTTTCAATTATGTACAGTAATGTAAGTGAATTAAGACTTTAACTTACTCAACGAATGCCGAAACTTCATCGCAATTTAGAAGGGCATATATTGTTGCAGCACTGTACTCTTCATCCGTTAGCCATCGAGTATACGTTCGGCCGAACGGACTACCTGACTGCTTGAATATTGACAATTGCCCTTCCAAATTTGTGCTTGCTCCTGGGTCATTTCGGCCTAGTTGATTTAACCTTGTACCAACATCAGGCCCGAAATATTGACTACAAAAATTTACAAGTTTTTCCATTACGTAAGCCTCCGCAATTGAGCCCTCAACCCGAGCCTTATTACGGACTTTTTTTCTTTAAATGGAACATGAACCTAGAAGTTTAGCGAATCGAGTTAGGTGGAATATCAATGATAACATATGTCGCATTAAGTGTAAACGAACAACTGTAACAATTTAAGGATTACCTCTCGAAGGGATACATCCACCGATATTGCACGGGTCCACCCATCTTAGCTTCATATGCCAAGTGAACAGGCAGATGCTCCATTGAATCAAAGAACGAAGGTGAGAAGATTTTCTCCAGCTTGCAAATCGTCACCACAATGTTCTTCTCAAGCACTTCCATGTTACTCACCCGGATCGTAGAAGAGCATATATCTCGAAAGAAATGAGATAATTCAGTCAAAGTCTCGTAAACAACCCATGGCAACAGTCCCCAGAAGGCAATAGGAATGAATCTCTCCATGAATATGTGGCAGTTGTGACTCTTCATCCCTTGAAACTTGCATTCCAATACATTGCAACAACGAGATATGTTGGACGCAAACCCATCCGGAAGCTTCAAATTCTTAACCCACTGACAGACCTTCTCCACTTGTTTCTTGTCTAGACAGTAAGGTGCTTTCGGAAGTATGGTCCTCCCACTGACTGTCCGAGGATGCAATTCACGGCGTACACCCAACTGTTGTAGATCCCTTCTCGCTTTAAGATCTTTCGATTTGCCCTTGACATTCATCACTGTGTTGAACACATTATCAAAAATGTTCTTCTCAATATGCATCACATCCATGTTGTTTCGGATAACGAGCGTCCTCCAGTAGGCTAACTCCCAGAAGATACAAAATTTTCTCCAGTTGTGCTCTTTCCCGAACCCTGGAATCTTCTGATCCGGCACACCCTTACCGTGTGGTATGTCAGTATCAAGTGCCTCCAGGTGTGAGAGTACTTCTTCACCAGATGGGTAGTCCAGTGTGACAACCTCACGCTCGATTGTCCCGTCAAATTTATCCTTCTGCCTACAAAACTGATGGCCTGATGGCAAAAGCTTACGGTGACATCCGAAACACGAGGCCTTTTCGCTGTGCTTTAACGTATGACCGGAGTTCACGCCCATACAAGCAAGACTTGAATTCTGATACAAGAGAATAAGATGAATCCATATATATCATATCATCGACATACAAACACACCAACAAAAAACCATCGTTACCATGCTTTTTCACATATAGTGTAGGCTCATTCTCACTTCTTTTAAATCCACGCGGAAATAGGAATCAATCTTACTGTACCATGCTCTTGGAGCCTGCTTTTAGGTCATAGACAGTGTTCTTCAGCTTTTACACTTTCTCTTCATGTCCTTTTATTATGAAACCTTCTGGTTAAGCCACATATACCTCTTCTTTCAAGTCACCATTAAGGAATGCACATTCAACATCAAATTGAAACACAAGCCAATTTAGTTAAGCAGCCAATCTTAAAATAGCTCAAACAGTTTCAAATTGAGCAATTGGAGAGAGAGTTTCTTCGAAGTCAATACCTTGTTTCCGCGAGTACCTCTTTGCTACCAACCGTACCTTGTGTTTTTATAAACTTCCATCAGTGTGGTACTTTGTCTTGAATACCCATTTTAACCCAATAACATTCTTTTCTTTAAGGAGTTACACCAAGTCCCAAGTTTCATTCTTTTTAATAACCATAAGCTCTTCTTCCATTGCAATTCTCCCTTCATTTTTCTTTATAGCTTTTCCTAAACTTGTTGGATCTGATGCAAAAAGAACAAAGGTGCAAGACACATAAATGCCTCTCAACGATCTAAATTTTCTTGGAGGGGTCTCATCAGAGGATTCTTTAGGAGTGAGTAAACTGTTGCTACTTGATCTACTAGGAGTGGAATCTATAGTGGAATTAGGTGTGTCTGCTACTTTATTCAAAGGAGTTTTAGCTTCCTTTGAAACTGAAAATTTTGATTCCATGCTACAAAATTTCAATCCCAAGCTGCATTTTTGTCAAATACCATATTTCTGTTGATCATCACTTTGCCACTAACTGGGTTATATAACCGTTATGCTTTGGATTGTGCACAATAACCAACAAAACTACATTTTTGAGATTTTTTTGACATTTCTCATCAAGCTTTTGTCGAGCTTTAGAGTTTACCAAAGCATATGCAATACAACAAAAAAAATTCAAATAGGTTACTTGTGGTTTTGTACCTCTCCAAGCTTCATAAAGTTTTTGATAAAGAATTGCCCTTGTGAGAGAGATATTCAACAAGTACACTGTGGTAGGGACATCTTCTGCCCAAAATTGGTTCGGGATACCCTTGGCCTTTAGCAAGCTTCTGGCCATCTCAATAGTGGTTTGATTCTTGCATTCAGCTACTCCGTTCTGCTTTGGAGTGTAAGGTGCTGTTAAAATACCACTTTCCTACGAAAGCTATTAAATTCATGGGAAGTAAATTCACCACCCATATCTGTGTAAAGAGTTTTGATACATTTTTCACTCTGCCTCTCAACAAGTACCTTGAATTTCTTGAACATTTCAAAAGTTTCAGACTTGAACTCAAGAAAATACCCAACTCATACGACTATAATCATTAGTGAATAACAAAAAATACCGACTTTCACCAAGTGAACGAGTGTTCATAGGACCACATAAATTGGGCATGCACTTATTTAAGCAAGATGATGCCCTCCAAGAATTTCCTACAGGAAAAGGTCTTCTAGTTTGCTTTCCATAAATGCATCATTCACATTCCATTATCTAATGACTCAATTTTTGGTAATCAAGAACCATTTCATTCTGACTCAACAATTTTAGACCATTGATGTTTAGATGCCCATATCGTAAATGCCACAAACTTATTTCATTTTTTTCACTAGCAACCAAAGCATGATTTTCAACATTTGCAATTTCAAGAGGAATCATATTATTTTCTGCAATGCAAACATTCACCAAAATCTGTCCATATTTTTTATCTTTAATTTCACATGACCCATTACCAAACTGCTTCGAGTATCCACTAGCCATTAGTTGCCCAACACTCAACAAATTATGTGCCAAACTAGGAGCAAAATAAGACATCATGAAGAAGTTTAACTTTTACATGGCTATTCTTTATTGCAACTGTACCTTTCATTTCAAACCGAATTTGCTTATCATCTCCGAACCGAATTAGCTTCTTGAATGACCCATCAAGTTCTTTGAACATTGATCTTGTGCCAGTCATATGATTAGAATAACCACTGTCCACAAACCAAGCACCACTTTCAACATTAATATCATCAAAACTAGCCATGAACAACTTACTTTCTTCTTCATCTTCCATCTCCTCTACATAGTTTGCTAGCTTGTCCTTGCTGTCACAGTTCACCGCTACGTGCTTGAATTGACCACACTTGTAGCATTGGACTCCATGGTATGACCCAAAAAAAAAGCCCCCTGCCTCGGCTTCTACCACGAAATCCACCTTTGTTGTGTCCTCTGCCCCTTTGAAATGATGACTCCCCTTTCACTTGAAATGCTTTATCTTCATTTTTTGTTTCAAGTGATATGTTCAACCTTGCCTCATGTGCTTGCAAAGAGCCCATTAGTTCATCAGATGCATAAATAGTTAAATCTTTAGACTCCTTAATTGCAGCTACTACGTGATCAAATGTTGGAGTCAAGCTCTTTAAAACTTTTGCAATTACTATTTCATTAGTTATATGCTCACTGTGTGACTTCATTTGACTAAGAATTTCAGTAATTCTAGACAAAAAATCGTGCATAGACTCATTGTTTTTCATAAACAGTGTTTCAAACTCACGTCGGAGAGACTGAAGTTTCACGATAATTACCTCTGATGAACTTTGAAACTCCTTGTGCAATATTTCCCACGCTTATTTGAAGTAGTTGCTGCTGCAATCCTTGAGAAAATGGGCTCATGAACTGCTTGGATGAACAAAAGTTCTTTGTTATCTTTCTTCTTGTTCTCTTTTAGTCTGTTGTTGTTCTCTTCATCCAGATCAGCATATCCATTTTTTACCAGCTCCCAAAGGTCTTGAGACTTGAACAACATCTACATCTTGATGCTCCAAAACTTAAAATTTTGATCTTTGAATATGGGAATCAAAGATCGAGAAAAATTCACTGAATTTCCACTGATTGTCATGCTTTTACTCACCCATTATGCCCAGTTTTGATGCAAACCTGCTCTCGTACCACAATTTAGGATTTTAAAGGCTAAATGATTGGAGAACATGGGCAGTACAGGAAGAATAGGAAAAAGATTAATGCAATCAGATCTTATTAAACTCAAGGAGATTTTCGGGTACTTCACTCAAGGACCACACCGGCCATTATATAGCCTTTAATTGAACCAATTCCTTAAACGAACTCAACAGAAATGAGAGAAACATGGTGTTGCAAACCGCCTCGAAAAAATCCTGAAGAATTTTAGGAGTCGCCATCTTATTTAATTTAAACTAAGAAAAATCCTAAAATAACTCTAATGGTGTCCACGAAGGACGACTAGTCTATCGAAACTGAGAGACGGGTTCAGGATTAAGTTACGTAGTGGGAAAGTGTTAGGCACCCGCCACGCTTTTTCAGTCTCTACTTCATTTTTATTGATTTTTGGCCTTTAAAACGTATAACACATAAACATATAAAAATGTATAAAACAAACCCTAAGTTTATTTCTATATTATTGGTTTGAATTCGACAGCAGGGGTCAAATGGCCTACGCGTCCGATCAGACTAATCGGAATCAAAACTGTCATAGTTCGACACTGGTCCTATGGAAAGTAGTCTACATTTCGAGGCTTAGACTTAGACTAAGAAATGTAAAAGACTATTTTTTTTTTGAATTAAAATGCGACTACGGGATTGGGAGACAATCTATATAATTTTTAAGCTAGAAAACTATTAAAAGTTATCTCTAAAAGTAGCTTGCCTTGAAGACTCGAGGATATTCTCTGAATGCTATGCAATGCAAGGAATACAAGAGACTTTATAAAGTGAATTTGAATGGATTGAAGTTCTCGAGAGAGCAAGAATATCACTTCACAGAGAAAAATGATACGCAAGCTCTAAAGAGAATAAACTTTTGGACCCCCTTCAAAATGAAGGCCTTTTATAGTGCCCAGGATCGCAGAATCTGATAAGATTGGCAATGCCAATCTGCAAGGCTAGTGATAAGTCAAAATATTTGATAAAATCGCAGATTAACAAAAGTCAACTAACTGACCGATTAGTCGAAACCAGCTTGCTTACCCCTGAATTTTTATATATTTTATGACGAATTTCGGGACATTTTCATGTCCCAAAATAGGTAACACTTCCCATATTCACACCAATCATTTTGTCTCTCAAAATTGATCGTCAAGTCTGCAAGTCAAACTTACCTTCTGACTCTAACCTAACTTGAGATAATCCTAACTAACTACGCTAGAGGCCTAATTAATTTGGGCTAAACTGACTGGACTTGACTAACTAAGCTGAATTAAGAAAATAAGGCCTATCACTTGTTATCAGACTTACACCCAACATTAAGTCATAAACCTTATTTATTAATAAATCCCAACATGAATTAAGAAAAAGAAAAAAATAGAAAAATGAGGTGTCTGCACATGGCATAAACAATTAAGTAACAGATCAGGAGGAGGAAACAGAAAAAAATATGAACTAACAAAGACTTATTCAAACTTCTAAAAAGGCTTATTCAAACTAGAATCACTCTTCAACAGACAATATTTTAGATCACCATTATCTTAAGGTTTAGATAAAATTGCACTAAAGCCTTAAAGGTTTACATCGGCTTCTCATTTAAAACTCAATGGTTTCAATTTCAGTACATAAAACCCTAATGTTTAATATTCAAAAATCATCTCTCCATTAAAAAAAGGTGGACGGGCGTCTAGATGGAGGGGCAAACATATCTTTTCAATAAAAACACTCAAAAACACACCTATCACCCCAGTAGCTGGCACTCTCGCCTTTCACCATAAATCATATCATCATTAGTCTGCCCCCTACCACCACCAACCCCTACCCCCGGCCCCTAGTTACATCATCACCACTAGGGGTGGTGATTAAGATCCAAACCCATTTACCCGCCCAAATCTGCCCATTTAAAATTACCCATACCCATCCATTTATTTTACAATCCAATTACTCGCAAGTTTAAGTGGGTTATAAATGGGTGCCCATTTAACCCTATATATGAGGTGATTTTTTAAATGAGTAAAACCTACACACACACACACACACGGTTGCTACAGGCGACCACAGCCGCCGCCGCTATAGGCAACCACAGCCACCTTTGCCATCTCCGTCACCATCTGCCTTCTCGTATAACCACTATGTGGTCGTGGTTATGATGGCGACGATGGGCAGATCTGCGTTGAAACTTGTACGGCTGAACATTTTCATCTTTAGTTGGCTACGATGGGCGGATCTGCATTTAAGAGCCTTGAAATCCTAGCTCCGTAAATGGTATTGGCGGTTGTAATATGGCGGGTGATGGTTGTCAATGTCGGGGTGAGACTCCGACTCGCGGTGGCTGTGCTTGTGATTGTAGTGTGGCGGGTGGTAGCTGTCGATGTGGTGGTGGGACTCACGGTGGCTGTGCTCATGGTGGTTGTGTGTGGTGGTAATTGTGGCATGGCAGCGGTGATTTTTGGTGAAGTGACAGCTTTGTGCGATGACGGTGGTGGTGGGTGTGGTGGCAATGGCGTTTGATGGGTGTGGTGGCAATGGCGTTTGATGGGTGTGGCGACGATGGTGGCAATAACGTTTGACGGTGGCGGCAAGTGGGTAGCGGTGGTGGGTGACTCGTTAAAGAAGATGAAGCAACTTAGGAAGAGAAACTTTTGTAGGTTCAGTATATTACATCAATTATTATGGGTCACTAATGGATTGATGGGTGAAACCAGCCCATTTAAGAAATGACCTAATTGCCCCATTAATAGATGGGTATAAATGGATCAGTCATCCATTTAAACCCAACCCGTTTAACTCACACCCAAACCCAACCCACCCACCCACCCACTTTGCCACCCCTAATTACCACCAAATCAACGCACACCCACTGGAACAATGCCGGTGCCCATATCAGCCCCACTTTCTCCTTAGAGATCCTTAATCACCCACCATGATATCCCTTATTTACCTCCTTACTTTGTACTCCACCACCGCCTGACCCACTGTTATAGCCTCGACATTGCAGCTACTAAAAGAATGTCGTCGATCAGTAGACATAAGCCCAATCACCATTTTCGGCCACCACCACCACCTCCACCTTCCAATGGTCAATTAATTTTTTCGTGTGATGTGTGTATGAGAGTGTGTGCGAATTAAGAGAGACAGATGGGCTTTATAGTATATGTGTGTGTGTGTGAATCAAGAGATCAAAAGATGGGTTTCACTGTACTCTATGTGTGCGTGTGTGTGTGTGTGTGTGTGTGTGCGTGAATCAATAGAGAAAAAATAGACAGGTTTCACTCTGTGTGTGTGAGAGAGAGAGTGTGTGTGTGTAGGAGAGAGAGGGGGGAGAGAGAGACATAGAGATGGATTTACAGTGCGTGGGTGTTAATCAAGATAGAGAGGTACAGTGGTGGTGATTGATGATCGTGGATGAGGATCGGATGAATAGGAGGCGAGAGGCTGGAGGGTGCGAACAATGCGTGCGTGTGCGTGCGTGCGCGCGCATGCTATGGTTGATAGGGGATAGAAGGTAGGGGATATGGTTTGTGGGTGCGTGTGCACTAGTTGGTTCGGTTAGAGGGATGAGGATTTGAAGGGGGAGGGTGGACGGAATGACGTGGCTATGTGCGCAGGGTGTGGTGGTAGGGGAAGGGGTGAGTGTAGTGGGTGTCCAGGCGACTGGGTGTTGTGTGTGTTTGTCTTGAAAAGACATGTTTGCCTCTCCATGCGGAACCCGTCCACCTCTTTTTTGTTTTTAACGGTAAGACCTTTTTGGGTCCAATTGAAAGCAATCTTTAAACGCTAGGGTGTTATGTGCTAAATTTAAAATTATGGAGTTTTAAGTGAAAAGACGATGTAAACCTTAGGGGGTATATTGCAATTTATCCTAATGGTTTACCTATCTAAACCTTGGGCTCTAACCAACCTTTCCTAAGTAAATCTTATACACTATATCATTTCATATTTGGGTTTTTAATTTTTCTTATTATTTCCTATATGAAGTTTGGTCGTGTTCCTTACTTTAATTATGCATACGGTGGCCTAACATTACAGTCAAAACTTGCAGCTAAAAATCTAGGACTTTTATTTTTAGCGACCAAAGTCTTGACTTTCAATTTTTGTTGCAAGTTTTTCAAATTGATTATCGTCGCTAAAGAGTCGTTCCGATAAGCTAACAACTGAAAACCTTGAAAAGAAAGAAGACGTAGTACAAGGGGATCAAATACACAATTTTTTTTAAGATGTCATCCTTGTACAATAACTATACCCAAAACTGGCCTAATATATTTTATACGGCAGATTCCACCATACCCACATAAATTCGGGTCTTGATCAGGACCGTAGGGCTTCCAATGCTCATGCGGTTACAATCATATTGGTGTGGAACGCAAAATAGCGAAGATTTGATAAAGCAATGAGACTATGCAAAAACTGTGGGAAAAAAGATCCGAAATTAAGTTTATTTTGTTAGCGAGCTTAGAATAATAATGAAACAAAAAAAATACACAAAGCAATTACGTCCTTTATTTGTTAATATCAAAAGTACGTTTACTTTAATGTTCTATAATTCACAATATCACTCTTACCAAATGAGGTAAGTTAAATGGTCCAAAGGATTTATCGTTAACACCTTAAAAGCAAGTTATTACACTGGGTTCAGGCGCATAATAGGTCAATCTCTTTAAGAGGATTCGTGCCCCTATGGAACACACTGGTGCAATAGATTTCAACGCGCGTTGAAATCTATTATATGTCATTATCCAGATGGAAGGTATGTATTGTATTGCAAAGTAGAGCTTTATGAGAACTTTCATGTAGATCAGAACTTAACTTGCTTTAAGGTATATATTAACATGTGGACAAGAGTTCTCATTTGCAGGTCCTGATACCGTAATCTACAAAAGGCTTACTGGTGGAAACAATGACTTAAGAAACATAACCAAGGAGCACATGGAACAATAAGGAGCTGTTGGATTGCGAACTCTTTACATGGCCTACAAAGATCTAAGTTCGGATACGTATGAAAGTTGGAACGAGAAATTCATTCACGCAAGATCTTCCCTTCGAGATCATGAGAAGAAACTCGATGAGGTATTTCATATTTGGGGGGGTTGAACTAGATTATCTTTATTTGTTTACTTTTTCCCTTGAATTTGCATGTTTATGGGAGCCTTAATATCAATAATTGGAGCGTTGCATCGTTATTTTTATCCGATCTTCTTTTATGAATGTGTTTTGAGTGACTTAACTGGAAGGGCACCAAATTTTGCTAAGTGCTCGGGTGGAAGAATGCAGTATCACATCGTATTTGCTCGTACTCTGTTTCCGAAGTTGTAGTTGTGATCTCTATTACATTCTGTCGATAATGAATCTTTCAAATGAATATTTTCTCGCATGTCTTCGTTTCAGATTGCAAACTTTCTCTGATTAGTTGCACATTAGTCTGCATTTGAAGCAACAACTTGGTGGAAAGTTTGTAAACATGCTTCATTTCGGACTTTTGAGCATATTGAAGTTTTCTTAGCTATTGAGAATTAGTGTTTGGAAGAGAAAGTAGAAGATGAGAGGGGTAAGGGTGAGGGTAGGGGGTGGGATTGTTATTGTTTGTTAGTGGACGTTATGTAGTGAAACTCCCTGCACTTGGAATTTTCTGAACATTCATCGTTTGTATTATCTATCTGCTGGGATTCCAGCTCAGTGCATAAGTGCACTCTAACATCTATGCCAGCTCTCTTTATGTGGGGTTTCCATTACCTAAAAACATATGGAACTTACAGGTTACGGAACTCATCGAAAGAGATCTTACTCTGAAGACAAGCTTCAAGAAGGAGTACCATCATGCATAGAAACTCTATCAAGAACTGGAATTAAGATCTGGGTGTTGACGGGGGACAAGATGGAAAGAGCTACAAATATAGCTTAGCTTATGGTCAGTGAGTGTATGAAGATATTTGGTGCTACCATATGTTTTTTGTTTTCTACTTTTACACAATTGTGTTTAATCATCTATCTGAACCCTGAACTATCTTCCCTTTAACTTCTTTCAGCATTGCGTGACGTGATATAACACAGGATTAATTCTAGTACATTGGGGTATTGAATTTGGTTTGAGGCTAAATTTATTCCCTTGTGAATCACATGTTGAGAAAATTAGCTATGTCCAGCATATCATTGGAACAATGCTGCCTTACGCGAGTAGATCTTTGGACTTGCCCAATTGTTTCTATGATAGTCGATAAAATTTGTATTGATATGCGATTATCATTTGTTGATCTCATGATTGTATGAGTTGTATATTTTACAAGTAAATAACGTCTTTCTTTGATATTACGGTTATATAAGTTCTTGTGACTTGAAATTTGTTTACTACTAGCTCATTTGTTGAATATTAGAAGTTGTAACAGAATAATATTACATTATATATATTTTTTTTCAAAAAAGAAATTATCTTGGGACGCTAAGAAGCGCCCTAAATGATCTATGACAACGCCGAAAAGTGTCCCAATAGGGTCTGATGTGGCGCACTTTATAGGACGCTCACCTTGTGCCTTGTTAGGCCTTATCTTGTTGAGCCGCTTCTGTGCGTCGTAATAACTTATTGTGACGGCCTCTAATGGGGCGACGTTATGACGCTATTCAAAGCGTTCTTATGTCAAAAGCGTCCTTATACGATACTTGTAAGGACGCTAGGAGGCGTCCTTACAGCTCGATTTTGTTGTAGTGCGCACTGCCATCCAAGATACAACAGCTCAATGCTATACTTCTCTTAGTTTGCACTACTAGAGAAGCATAAGCTTTACACACCTTATAACTTTACCTCCAAAAAATCAATGGAAGTACATGTAACAAAAAAAATACTTATGTCCAATAATAAAGAAGCATAACTTAAACTCAACGTGAAATGAGATATAATCCCCATAGGCTGTGTTTGACGTGCGGGATAAAAGCTCAGGTTAGGATAAAAATAATCCTATCTAGCGTTTGGCCATGCTTTTAATGGGCATATAACTACTCCATTGGGCTGCTTTTATCTCACTGGAGTAAGATAATTATGTGGGGGGGGGGGGGGGGTGTATCTAGGTAGATGTGATTAAAGCCATGGAGCACCACATTTCCCATAACACCCATCTCTGGCAGCACATCAACCACCATCGGCACAGAACCACCGCCAACACAACATCATTGTCGGCAGAGAATGCACCTAACAGAAACCTTCACCGACACAGTGACTACTGTGGTGGTGTATGATAAGGTTGTATATATGTGAGGCGAATGGTGGAGTGAGCAATCGGCAAGAAAGGTAATGAGGTGTTCGGTAGTGGTTGAGGCGATCGATGAGGTGGGTGTGATGTGAGGGTGATGGAGGTTGATGGCGATCAGTTGTGGATGCGATAATAATTGGTGGTGGTGCCATATGTACGTGGTAGGTACGATCTGTGGGTGGAGACTTCCGGTGGTGCTGGCTGCCGTGATGGGTGCGATCTGTGGGTGGAGACTGTCGGTGGTGCTTGTTGCCGTGGTGGTTGTTGCCGTGGTGGTTGCTCTTGGGAATCTTCTAGGCTGGAGGTTGATGGCGATCAGTTGTGGATGCAACCTGTGGGAATGGAGGTTGATAGCAATTGGTGGTGGTGCCATATGTGCGTGGTGGGTTCGATCTGTGGGTGGAGACTGTAGGTGGTGATTGCTGCCGTGGTGGTTGCTCTTGAAAATCTACTAGGCTGGTTGCTGCTGGTGGTGAAGGCGGCAAGATATCCTATCCGGCTTCTAATCTAGGCTTGGTTCAATTACTGATATGATATATACCTTATTCGGCCTTATCCACCAAAATATATTATCTTAGGTTTTTCGTCCATATCCTCTCATATCCTATGATAATCATGCGCGCCAAATTCAGCCATACAATTCACAAGAATCTTGAGACACAACACAAGAGCATGAAATAAATGCGTGTGAAAGAATTAGAAGCTTGATATATTAAGCCAAAACGAAAGTCTTTCCTCTTTTTCTAGGCATACAAGGATGCATATAATCTGACTCACAAACCTTAAAATGGGTAAGCAAAGTTACTGTAATCATGGATGGAAACGGCCAAGACGGGAGTGCTAACCTAATTAGTCACATGCATTTAATGTTAAAAGCGATTTATGGCCAAAGTTGTTAGTGAAAATACAAAGAATATCAAATCCAAGTAATGGTCAAAGTTGTAGCTAATGCAACTTCATTTTCATGCTACCTCATATGAAAGAAATGAGTTTGGTTAGAACTTTGTTTCGTGTAAACCTCATTTCTGCCTTACTGTGATCAAAATTGTGGCTTACTATTTTTATTATAATACAAATACCAACAAAAAATAGCTAACATTTTCCACTGAAATTTCTCGTGATCTTGGATGATCACAACTTGCAAAATATAGGGTTTCCATGCATGTCTTAACGTTTAAGATGACAATTATTTTGAAATGAAAAATAGAAAATTATCCCAAATGCATGTGTGTGGTGATCCAGTAATTACTTCTAACTGCAATTAGCAAGTCGAGGAAGTTGCAAGAAAAGGTAAGGCCCAACACAATTCAATGTATACAAATAAGATGGGCATTTTTCCTTCTTTTAGATTTGGACTTATCTATGCAATTTTAGAATTATGTTTCTCCACATGAACTACGGCCAAAAATATGCAATAAAGGAGTTAAGACTAATTTTTGGTGTGTAGCTGTGATAGTTGATATATAGAACTGATTTTGGTGAACGATTAGAAATTTCAAAATATACGCACGCGCACGCACACCAACACATCTAAGTGTGGTGGTGACCAGTGATAGAGGATGTCACTCAATGGGTTCTTTGACAAAGTAAAATATGTCCATTCAATATTATTTTTGTCTCAAAATGTTCAATAAGCCAATTTTAACAATATCGGGGACAAAAATGATGATATTAATGACACGATAAAGTTTAAGACGGACTTTAAGACAAATATAAAGCACATTAAAAAGTTCATCTCAAAGCTAGGGGACCCAAATTGCAACTCAAACCTAAAATTTTTATACTATCAACCTTCTTTCCACGTAAATGTATTACTACTACACGTGATCGTGATTGATAAATAAATTTTATTATATTTAAAATTGTTGATTGTCACAAATTTTAGGCGCTATTTTGCAATTTTAATTTACTGAGCATCAAAGTTACGTAGTTCTTAATAATCTGGAAGCAGCTAAGTATTGTATGTAAAAGCTATAATTTTTTCAAACATGTTAATGTGAGAGCAATAAAACCTATAGTCCACCAAATACACGAATAACGAAAGTAACAAATCATGTTTCTATCATCAAATTGAACATTTTTTGACCTTAAAAGTTGTTGATAAGTAGACATTGTGGTGGTCAAGATCTCATGTGTTGACTGCTAAAAGGTCTTGGACCGCGACCAATTTATGAATCATCAACGTGCTAAATCTATAAAAAAAAAATTAAAAAATGAGATACCTCTTGTTGTACGTTAATCAAAGCACAAGATACAAGTTTGGGTGACTATGCATGTTACCAAATTAATTGTACATGAAAGTGCCGTTAGCAAATGCACACCGGATCATAGGCTTTCCTCCAAACACCCGAGGCCAACGTGATAAACTCACTTGACATTATTAAACCGGCGGCGCTTTTGTTTGCTACTTTGCAATTTCAATCTATGGTAAGAATCGCACTTTTTGGTAGTATGAAGGGAGCATCAAAGTTACGTCATTCTAGATAATTTGAAAGCAGTTCAGTAATTAATGTATGAAATATGAGCTAAAATTTTCCAAAAAAATGCTAAGCAATAAAACTTTATAGTAGAATGAATAAACAAATAATAAAAGTGTAACAACTCATGTTTCTATCTTAAACTTTGAACATTTTTTGACCTTAAATGAGTTGATAACATAGATTTTGAAGCGGTCCAGATCTCATATTTGACTGATAAAGGGTCTTAGACCAAGACCAAGCACGAGTTATCAACGTGCTCCATCCACAAGAAGAACGAAATACCTCTCGTTGTACATACATCAATGAACAAGATACTAGTATGCATGATTAAGCATATCGCTAAATTAATTGTACATTGAAGTGCCATTAGCAAATGGAGAGGGGATCATAGGCTTTCCGCCAAATATCCAAGGGCAATGTGGTAAACTCACTTGACGTTATTAAACCCGCCCTGCTTCAATCCACCTGTCTTCCTGTCCACATCTCAACAATCAAATTCACTGCAACAACCTTTCCAGGACTCCAAATTTCAGCCAGTCAAACACAAACACGTCACCTCCCCCACATCGCATATGTACATGTTTACCCTCGTATAGTGTATACTACGGAATCGGCTAAAAGTGCGCTCCAGTATTGGTTCCCTCATCTGAAAACTACCCAGATGGGTCACACTGGAACACTCCTCCCTTTCCTGAAGGGACCCACATCCCTCCAACCTGTCCCAGTACAAATAGATGGTACTTCCCTTGCTAATTCTTTGCCGCTCTTCTTGCAAGAGAGCCCTCACAGACTTGACGGTCTCAAGTCTCAACTGTGTGAAAGCCATTGAAGCCTAGCTTTCTTGAACCAGGTACCCATTTTCACCTCTTCTTCTCTCTGATTTCCCTTCTCTCTGCATGTGTTTGTTGGTGTTGGGTTCTCTGTTTTTGGTTCTTATTGACATGTTGCTTACAGAAGCATGCACATGATAATCATGGCAATTCAAGACAGAAGGATGCCAACCCATCTGTCAAGAATATGTTTATAACGTGTTGGACCTTTTTAAAGTGATCACTGGGAGGTTAGCGAATCTCATTGTCCTTAAATTTGTCTTGCATGGTTTTTTCTTAAGTGCTGTTATGATGCTTTAGTTTGAATTTCTCACTGTTTTTGCTTGATTCATGGGTGTTCAACAAGTGTACTTCTTTTATTCAGAGTTTTGAATTCTTGAGATTTGATTGTTGGCAGGAATTTACTAAATTCAGTTTTGTAATAAATGTACCTGTTTGGATGTACCAAATTTTGTAACCTTTGTCTATTTCCTTATAGAATTTTACTATTCTAAAATGTTGTACGGTGAACCTTACCATCCGTGAATTATAATTTGCATGTTATGTTCTTCTACCATTTTTATTTGTTGCTATGTTTTACTTTTTAAGATGCTTTATTTTGGATTTTCCACTTTTTTAATTGATTAATGAAAATCCAGCAAGAGTGCTTTTATTCAAAACTTCTGAGTTCTTGATGATTTGATGGTTGGTACTTGGTAGGAATTTGATGAATTCAGTGAAGTATAACATGTAAATTTTTGGATGTCCTCAATTTTGCAAGACCTTTTTATTCCTTCATGGTTTTTTCGCAATTTGAAGATGTTGACCAGCAAATCTCATGTCCAATTATTTTTTTCACGAAAACACACACACACACACACACACTCTCTCTCTCTCTCTCTCCTCAATGTTGCGTTTATATGATGCCTTATAGTCTGGATTTACTTAATTTTGCAGCATCTTTTTGGTCTTTTATGGATATTATGCAATCTGAAGGTATTGCCTGTCGAATCTCATATTATTAATAATTTTTTCCACGCACACATCTCTATCTGTTAAGTTTATATGATGCCTAAGTTTGAGTACAGTAAAATTCCAAAAACTTTTTTGTGGTTGTATACTGTTTTGGGTTCTTGATGGTTGAGTTTGGTGTCAATTTAATGACTTTGTTTTGGTACTAAAGAGCCTTTTTAGATTTTCCATACATTTTTTTAACATTTTTTAATTTCTTGATGCATTTTTCGTTTTTAATACGTTTTATCATGAATTTCATTATCATTAATTAGATTTCCCCCTTCAACAGTACCTATGTACATGAATGTATCGTTGTTAAGTTCATATGATCTGTTTTACTTGATTCAGTGGGATTCGATGAGTAACTTTTTTCCTGGGTATAGACGAAGTTTGGAATTCTTCGTGAGTGTTGCTCGGTATGATTTAATGTATTAAGTTTGGTATCAATGTGCCTTTCTGAAGTTTCTACGTTTGTTAACATCTTGCTATTCTTGATGGATTTTTGCTATTTGAAATTGTTGCATAGCTTGGAAATGATTTTTCTTCTTTTCGTGGGTTCTATTCGGTTGTGTTACTTCATGTAAGAACTGAATTGGTCTGTGGGTTCTATTTGGTGATCTGGAATTGAATAATTATATTTTCTATTCCTATGCATGAATATAATGCTTCCAATTGATTCATGCACGAAAGAGAGAATAGCATAGCAGATGAAATACAGAAATGCCTGAATCTTGTGAAAATTAAAACCAAACGATTTAGAGATATGTGGGAACACGAGAAACAAAGAAAGAGTCCATCTTGATGTCCAGCCATACTACCATACTTATCTGTAATTGTTCCTTTGTGATTACTTAGTTCCTGCAGGACGAAAGTTCTGGCATGTAACATTTAACAACCATTTCTCATTGCTTACTGCCTTTCCCTTCAGGTTCCAAATCATCTGTCATTTAACGTACATATACCGCTGTACTATAAAAAGGTATAGTTTTCAGTATCATATGGTGCGCGATACATGTCTTATGATACAGCATGATACGTTATAATCGTACAATATTATGAAACTATTATGTTATTGAGATTGACATTGTGTAGCATCTATGCTACTAATCACGTATCTTAAACTTGTGTACTATTTACAGTATTACAACCGAAAACCATTTGTTTTCTAATTAGACATTTTAGTTGTGTCAGATTTATTTGCAAATATATTCTTCTCTAACATCTGAATTCTATCTTCATTTTTTTACTGATGATATGCGTTACATACAAGATTCATCTCGATTAGACAGCTCTAAAGGCAAGTTAGTAAGATGGCAATCTTGTACATTGTTAGCTCCTCTAGATAAGAAAGTGCCTTTCTATCTGTAATGCCCAATAAATTTTATGAAGGTACCAAAGATGAAATTTGAAAACGCCCAATGATGCAATCAAAGGAATCGATTGATGAAACATTGAGAAGCGATGAGTCCTGAATCCTAATCTTTGTGAATAATTCCAATTAGGAATTTGTTAAGCCCCTTCGTAAGAAACTGGTTGACTTTTGAATGGATTCTTGCTTAAATTCATTGGCTGATTGCCGTTCTTGGTTGTATCGTAGAGAATTCCAGCAATCCCTCACGCCTAATGTGCTTAGGGAAACATGTTTCTTCACTATCTGTTTGGAGTTACTTCTTGGAAAAATGTGATTTAAGCATGAGATATATTGTCACGCCCATCCTCTGATAGGTTTAGCCTTAAGCCTCTATAACAGATGGTTACTTAAGACGGCATAAGAGTTCTCATTACACTTGGCCTTGGGTTCAACTCTTCCCGCTTGCATTAGCCCCAATCCTATTTGTCTCCCATCAATATGTCACTCTGTTTGGTTGTGTCCCTTTGTTCTTATCGGGTTTTGTACGTTAGGGGATTGTAAAGCCTGAGATATATCATTGGGCAGATACTCTTATAACTTAAGCTTTTAGAGAGGGTGAGCTTTACAATTGACCGAAAAATACATTTCCCTCATTGCATATATGTTGTTGACAAGTCAATTGGACTAAACTGAACATATACCATTCATGACCTGATTTTGAGTTTTCTCTAACAGTTCTTATTCCCACTTTTTTTGCAGATGGACTTCAATACTTTGTGTAGAAGGGGTAACTGCAGTAACGAAATCTCTTTCAACCACTTACTTTGTCGTGCTTCGTATAAAAGTGGTATATTTGGAAATCCGCTGGTTCCACCTCAAATTGGTAATGAGTGTCAGGTCAAAATTCTAGCAATGTCTACAGAATTTGAGCATCTGCAGTGTCTAAGGAACCCTTCTGACTCGGAAGCTTTATCTGACCTAAGTCGATTTCTTGTTCAAACATGGACTTCAGATAAGAATGTTTTATTTTTTGGGAATAAAAGCTAACTACTTTTCTACTTCATATAGCTAAGTGGGAACCTAATTTTTATATCAGCGAAAAAGAGATAATAGAATAAAATAAGCGACTCTCAAAATGGTATGATTTTATTCCTCAATTGGTTGTCCTTCTTGTGATTACATTTGTGGGTCAAGATAGATATGCATATACCACCTTGTTACATGAGCAATGACATCATAGACTACACAATTACTGTAAACCTAAAAGCCATACGAGGAACAGGCATCTTGAGAAGCTTCTTCCTAAGAAAAAACTAGTTACTGCTCATTCTGGTACTTGTTAGGAAATGAAGCTTCCTCCTAAGAAACTTCTTTCCTTCTTGATCTTCTAGTACTCTCACTGCATTCCTGCTGTAGGCTTCATTTGCGTAGTTTATCTGCAGATTACAGTAGAATGCTTCCTGATGTTTATTTTGTTATGTTTGAGATTAAGGCATGGTGCTGGTGGATAATGCATTTTCTTAAATAAAGATCAGTTTAAGGAATTTTTTGGAGAATATTGAGAAATGATGCTAGGTGGAATCAACATTTTAATATTGTCTATTAGAAGGAGTTTATGTTGACTTTATTGTATTACTATGGCTACCATGGCACACGCGATGGGCGTGCAAAAATAAAGTTAATAATATCAATTTCGCTAAAAAAAATCAAGCATCACGTATAAGTGTTTATTGTCAGATTCAGTAAAATGAATCTTAAATTGCAGAAATATTAAGCCAGCCATGCGTGTGTAAAATTAAAGAAGCAAAATATTATGGTCGTATCAAATTTGGCCTTTAGATTTAATTTTAACTACACTTCTTTAATAAATTTTAAATCGTGAAAATCAAACATGTCATTGTAGGTTGTTATTTATTATTTAAAATACTTATTTTGTGTAATTTGTTAAAAAAACTTCTTAGAATGTCACTTGTCACTATTGTAGATAGGTAGTTATCTAACGCCAATAGAGGTGTTACACCAAAAAGGGTGTTCTCATTATATATAGTATAGATATACAAAGAGAGCTGAAAATAGAACTTAAAGTGACTTCATTTTTATACCCTTTCTTGTGACACATTTGCAGGGTATCACCCTTTGGTAACCAAGATGATAGGGCAACTAGTTATGGCCCCTATATTTCTGCACTTGATCACAGGTTTGTCTTACTCTTCCCTGCGAAAGAGATTATAACAAGTAATAGAAGAATGAAAGGAGCGTTGGGTCCCTCGCCATTACTTTAACAACTTTCTTCTCAGGAGAACTAAGAGATAACTAATAAACATTAACCAAGGAAGTGAACTTAAAAATTAAAGATGTGAAAGAGCAACTACTGCTGTGTGTATTGGCATCTCATGATGCGCAAAAAGCACTCGACGGATAGGTCTCAGTCTCTCAGCTTGTGAGGTGCACACATTTTAGAACGGTTATGAAGTGTTGACCTCTTTCATAACCTCAGAGTGTGCTATCTCCTATTCGGGATCACCCAATGCATCCTCAAAAAAGCCCCAAAAGAATAGAAACCAAGGACAAGAAGGAATGCCATACATTCTTCTGAGCTTTATAGGCAGTCCGGGTTCTGGTACTTCGATTGGGACTTGCATGGTTCCCAGGATTATGATCGACAAGGAGGAGCAATATCATTTATTTGTCTCTTTCCATGATCACTTAGTTCCTTGTGTGTTAGCCTATTCGATTAGACATTTCTTTGTTTCAGACCCCTTTCGGCTTGACCAAGAAATATATTTTTAAGAGCTCTACCATTAAACAGAATGACAATGACGATGACCAAAGCATGTACAAATGCATTCCGGAAGTTTAGAACAAGTTCTAAGCGATGCCTTGGAGTCGAGGATCAAGAAGTTACCCGATTGCTAAAATGTTAGCAGTGAACACATCATCTCCAAAATAAGATCTTAAATTTTTTGCATGAAGCGTGACAGAATTCTATCCGAAGACCTAAATATTTTGCTCTACCTGACACCACTTAGTTGAGTACTGCTAACATTGGTTTTTGTGTGCTATATGTACAGTTACTATGCCCACAGACAAAAATTTAGACCACCATACAAGTACTTACTGTAATTGTCAGGCAGCTTGACTTTTACCAAGGTACTGAACCTCCGTCTCACCAGTCCATGGGAACTTATATACAAGTAGGACAGTACTCTTCGGCGTTCATATATCCCATGTCTGAGAAAAGCCATCTTTGAATACCATTATGTAAAGTAGAAAATATCAATTTGCTTTCATCAACACTTGAAACGAGATAGAAACAACATATAACTGAGAAACATCAAACCAACAAACTGGAAAGGAACAATCCTCTCTTCTAAATAAGAGTGGATGTCTTGACTGCGTGTGTCATAAGGAAATTTCATTCGAGGGCTCTTTATACCTTAAAGAATAATGAGGTTTTTCAACTTTAGTCGATTTCTCTAGGTGAGGTTTAAAGTAAAGACCACCCGCTTTTGCCACTGCCAATCATCCTCCTCGTAAAGAGGCACCAGAAGATACAAGGGAAAGTTATGTTACTATTTCATGATTTTACTGATGTCAAGAAGTCAGAAATATACAGGACAGCAAATAGTAATATAGTAGATCATTAAAATCTAACACCCTTCTTCCAGATTATTGCACAAAAGGTGCTTTGAGAGTTGCTTTTTCTTAGTACAGATCATAAAAAGCAAACAAGGCCCATAGGGAAAGAATGAACCTTGAAAACCCATCTGCAAGGGAGACGTATATGAACCAGCACCAATGCATTCTTTGCACCACTTTGGTCTAAGTGAAATATAAAGATGAGGATGCATTGTGGGCTATTTTGCTATTTGACCCTCGTTCTGCTCAACAACAATCCTCATGTATCTCCTTAAGTAGCAGAAACTCGAACCTTGCTAGACTGAACAGAAGCTATGAACGAGTCTAATATGGTCTACACTAGAAGAGTATATGTAGAAAACGAAGTACGCATATACCGGTTACATGATAGAATGCCCTTGAATCCCAGTGATTCAGGGATCAGAGAGAGAATTAGTAGATGCTTATAGTAGAAGCAACTAGGGGTCTCTCCATTTAGGCACGGCAGCATGTACTATGCACCTACAGGAGGAAATGATTCCACAAAGTAGCAGGAAGCACTTAGTTCATTAAGCATATCAGATGCTTATAACCATCTCCGGGTCTTCCTTGGCCTGGCTTCTCAAGTTGTTGATCCATGTTTTCAATTTACATCGAGGCATTTGAGTAGTTATACAGGAGTTGCATTGTGTGTTAAGTTTTTTTCTTTTCAATTATAGCAGTTATACAGGAATTGTACTATATACTATCCATGTCTTCCAAGATACATTATTCCGAAGGCAATAACGTGTGCAGTTCTTTTTTCTTCCATATTTTACTAATATCAGGTGGTTACAATTTAGTATGTTTACTTGCTAACAGTCGATCCTTTTGACATTTCTTGCTAATTTTATCCTGTGTGAATAGTTAAAACTGACCACAGCATTTTTATGACGACATGTTTTATCCTCTATTTTAATAATAATTAATTTGGATCCCTTATCAGGTCTTTAAGTCCTTTACTTCAGGAAGAACTTCTCTAGTAGATTATGTCTTCAAGTTAAAAGTTACTGATGGTGTGCAAATTCTTGTAGAAGCTTTGGACATTAATAAGAGGAAGTAAGACCTCACAGGCCTTGCACCGGTGCATAGTAAGGAAAATCAAGGGCTTTCTGTTCTTGCTGGAAGGGGAAGTGTGCTCTTTGCTTTCGTCAGGGGAAACTATTATGTCTTTTACTGGAGATTTTTGGCTAAGCGAAGCTTGGTCAAGCGATATTTTTTGAGAAACTGTTTGCCCCCGTCTGCTAGCCATAGGATGGACTCTGAGCAGCCCAAGAATGGTTATTCTGGAACCATTATTTGGTTTTTCTTATGCCTGGGGTGGATAAATTCTCCAAAAAGATAATTGTGGAAGGAAAGGACTTCTTTGATCCTATTGGTGATGTTTTGAGCAAGATGGCATCAGAACGAACACTTCTCAAGCTTGAGGCCGAAGAATTTGGAGCAGGAAACACCAATGAAACAAACAGATGGGAGACCAGGGTGATCCATCTGCTCATCGACGGCATTGTTACCTGAAAACACAAGTCCTGACTTCTGATGCAGACTTTAAATTGCTTACAGTTGCTGATACCAGTTCACCTCTGTGAGGAAATCATCCAAGGTCTGAGACTTGAGATGTTCATGGAAGGCGATTTAAAGTTTGACTTATCAAGGTAGGCTCTTGATAGAAAATGAAGGCGATTACGTTGGCGGTGCATTGATTGGGCCAGACTGTACTTCTATCTCATTGAAATGTCAGCCGAGATATAAAATTTCCAACAATGCTGAGGAAGTAGGTGATAGTTTCAGTCTGAACTGAATGGTGCCTCTGAATGAATAAAAAGCAGCGGAGAGTTTTGTGAATGACCGTTTTCCTGAATTATCTCACAACGACAGCCAGTGTAAGAAGAAAATGAAGCCTGGACCTTCAAACTTTATATCCCCCTTCACAGAATGTCGGAGATTGACTCTTAGTGCCAAGGCAGATGCAAGTTACAGCGCCAAAAACTTCACATTGGGCTGTAGAGAATCTGCTTCCATGTTAGATTCAGCAGATGCAAGTGAGAATGTTGCTTTTCATACTGGTCCTTTCCAGTAGAAGTTGCCAGCTAGTGGTTCCTCAGAAAAGTGTGGTCCGAAGGGCGAGCGGTGGAAGCAATCTTCAAAGTAGCAGCAATACTAAAGAAGATTCTGCTGAGAAAATCAGAAACCTAGATGTTGACTAGTGAATGACCTCAACCTAACCCCACCAGATTTGGCCGCATACTATGTATTACGGAGGCAAATGAAATCCGTGGAAACACAAATTGAAATGGGCTATGCTCTTCCTCTGGTACAAACAAGATTGTGGATGGATCCAAGGTAATGAGAACTTCTATAGATGTAAATGCTGCAGAAGAGCAAACTGTGTATCCAAGGAGGCAAAGCACAAGTTCCTTCCTTTAACTAAGAAAGAGCGGAAAGCAATTGCAACTGGTGGTTGGGGCACAAAACTTAACGGAGGCTTGGATACAAGAAAATCCATTTTCATGGTTGCCTTTTAGAGCTCGAAGCAGAGCGAAAGAGACTTTAAATTCTTGCAGCAGTGGTGGTGGTACTAATTCTGGAGATGCCACAGAAGAAATTGGGCTGAAAGAATGTTCAAATGGTGACAAGAACTCGAATAGAAAATCCCTTCTTGACAGAGAAACCAAAGCGTCTCAAGAGCTTGTTGGAATCTCTAAGCCGGCCCATCAAAGATAACAAGTTTGGTTATGTGCTGTTTTCCTCCCTCTCTCGACTCGAGGAATGGGAGCCTCCATATCCGCGTTATCTGAAATCTCCTTCATTGGCATGTGGATGCTTTGTGATGCTTTGCTGGCCTCACAATTGTACCTGGAAGACCCTCTTCTCCTCTTTCTCTATTTGCGACACCAAAAATTGGCACCAACTGCAGAGCATGATTTCTCTGCCATTCATTGCAGGTTATAATATGTAGGTATCTCTTTTCGAATTTGCATAACGTTGTTTCTTGTTTTTGCAAGTAGAGTATGCACCAAAAGAGGAAGATAAGCTTAATATACAACACGAACCGAAGAATCCTCAGTTCACATTTAGCTGAACTGAGATCACTTGCTGCAAATATAGCACTAAGAAGTTAATATCTCTTGAATAGTTCATTGGAAGTTAAACCAGATTAAAACCTTTGTAATGTGTATGCGTAGGGATTTAGGATCTGTGTGTGTATATGCGTGCCTGTGGGTGGGTGGGTGGGATATATATGTGTCACAATAGGATTTACACTTTAGGAGTGTACTCTTGATGCTTGAAAAGTTTAGTGCACTATGTACCATGATAAGAAAAGTTCGATGCAGTTCGACATATTGCCTTGGTCTAGCTGCTCATATCTCTTTCACACTTCAGAGATCTATGCAAGCGCTGGTAAATCATCAACCTCCAGTCTCTCGGCTGAGCTGCTCAATGGTGTTTTAAGTTGCTGTGTTCTGACCAACTGTCTGGAATCCTGAAACAAAGAAATTTGAGTGAGTCCTGCAGATACTCTTATCATGTTGCCACAATCATAGTTTCCTTCTTTTCAGTTAGGAATGTGTTGTAATGCTTTTTAACTTAATTTACATTTTCCTTTTTTCTGCTTTCTTTGAGCGTCCCCTTGTCTGTTTATACTCTTGATTGAATTTATCGTATTCTGGATGTCCCATTCAAATAGAACCATTGAATTTTGTTGGAAGATAGAGCTCTTGCTTGTTTGTCCAGATAAAGTCATCATTAGGTGGCATTTCTTTTGATGATCCTAAATATTTGATCGTAGTTTTGTCATTTGCGCGTAATGTGTAATAACATTCCGACTCCTTTGTTGCATGATTTCCAACCTTTAAAGCTAAGTTTACCTTTCAAAACTCGCTTCTTCTGATAAGCATGTGGAGCCTACTAGTTACTCTTTTGAGTTTCACATTGCAAACTTGGCATATCTACTTCTACTAAATGAAAACCTTTTAAGGAATAAATCTTCTAAAGAAGCCATATGGAACAATGAGAAATCTCAACCCAATAGAACCTTATTCCGACGAGTTCAGGTCAAGCACATAATCTTTTTTATGCTATTCAGCTCTGTCCAACTTCATGTCTTCTGTCAAATCGATACCCCAGTTTTCTTCTTTGATTGTACCTGATTGTGTCAACTCACCCTAAGACTAATATGTCTTCCATATCATTTTCCTTTCCTGAAGGGAAAAGTCTATATTTACCTCATATGAGATATTTGATACAAAGTGTGAGTGATTCCCTTCCTAAGTGCATCCTTGAGCTTGCTACTTCTCCTGTCATAATTGAAACGCTAATGGAGCATGGCACAGTTTGGTTTGTGAGAAGCTCGTTTCTTAAATTAAAAGTGAGCTAAGCTCAACTTGGAAATAAGGCACAGCTGAGATGATCTCGCTCAGCTACATGTTTGGCTAAAGCTTGCTTTGGCAATAAAGCCTAGCCATTCCGGGGGTAGTTGGACCTTTCACTTAAATTTTTTACTGGTGGCACACATTATCCCCATAAAAAGGAAAAGGCAAGCATGTTAATGTACGACCTCATTGCATCTCTGTATAGAGCTGTCAAACAATTTTAACTTAACCAGTTGATTATGTTTCTATCTATTCAACGACGAGGCTAGAACGAACTTCACTCTATTACTGAAAGCCGAAGCACATACTAAAATGCTAGGCTATTATAGAATCATTTCACGAGCCACGTGGAGTTTGAGAGCTTGCCAAGTATATTAAAGGCAAATCTCAAACTCAATTCGCAACATTTCAAGTCAAACTCAACAAGAGTCCTTCCATGATGCCAAGCTGATGTTAGAATAATCGGCTTGGCTCAAATCTATTGTATCTTTCTTTTTCAAATTCCGCGTTCAATATTCGCACTTCTTTACTTCCTAGCATTGTCCTCTGTACTTTCCCAGCTAATATTATAACTCTGCTCTATCCTTCTTCTTAACTTCTACCCAACTTGGTGCCTATACACTAATTTGGTCAATTATTTCTTTCCTGCTATTGTTATTATCTACTTGCATTCTTCCTTTCGTCTATCTTCTTCAATTTTTCTGTTCGTTATTTGTCGGCGTCCTTGTACAGATTCTACGGCTATTTTACTAGTAAAGCAATATTGAATATCTTATCTTTCAATCTTCTCTGAATTGTTGGAAAGGAAAACTAAGATGTTATCTTTCTATTTTTTGTTTCCTAGTTAACCCTGTTCCAATCTATATTAGTAACCCGTATGCTAACTAATATCAGCATTACTTATCAATTCCTCCCCTCTTTGAGGAACATTGTTATTTGTGATCGTACAATCTAATTTGAGCCATTTACCACTGCTAAACGAGATCGATACAGCATATAGCGCACTATGTGGAAGCCTTCAGTTGCCATTAATTAGGATACGTGTACATAAATGCAAGTTTTAGCTTTACTATGGCTGCCTTCTTGGACCTACTAGGAAAAAACATTGACACTAAGCATGACACACATAGCTTTTGCATGTGTATTGAGGTCCGTATCAATGTTTTGAGTTCATGCCTTGAGATATGATGTTAGATATACTCTACCTTTTATGTCTTTTGAAGAGGTTTAAGAGATGTTATTTTCTAGATCCAAATCTCATTCTGAACCCTGTACAAGTATATGCCCTACCTAATACGCATAATTCTCTCTTGATTATGCGTAAACACTGGTAAGAGATATGGATTTGCCGACACTTAAAATCCCATTTAATTAGGATACTTACAAGCTAACATAAAAAAAGGGCTTGCCACTGCACAAGGCTTTCACCATTGCGGGTTCTTGGGAGGGTCAATATTCTACACTCTTACCCTTACTTTTATGGGGAGACGGTTCCTATGTTTTGAACTTGTGACGTCGGTGTAAAAGATGAGGAAAGCATGAGGATTCCATACTTCAAAAGTTTGAGGCTAGCTGAGGACACCCCTCTGTTCAATTAAGAAAGGGAATAATGCCAACCCATTCAAAGGAGTGGCCTTGAAAACAGATGTCACGCCAAGGCCAAGGATCATCAAAGAAGAGATGATATCTGTGTGTACCAGTAAAAGCATATTCATTATCACTCTAGTGACACTCAACCCCAAAACATCGCACCAAAAAACGCCACATGCTTTATGCAATTAAGCGACACGGTATAGAACTTGTACCTTAAGAACCATAGTAAATAATACTCAAGTTACCAAAACAAAGGTGTACATGGAAAGATTTGAGTGTTAAAAGCTTGAGCTCTCAGAGAATAGGTCCAACTGCCAGTGGTTTATGCTTCGAACTCTCTTTCATGTTCAAGCCTCTAATCGCATGTGGAAACGCAAGTGATTGATATTGTTTAAATGCACACACACTGTGTTACGCTGCTCATCAATAAGAGGTGGGGCTGGGGCCAAATGCAAGAAGGAAGATTTCAAACCAAGAGAGCTTGTGCATATGTAGCTTTGAGACCATGTTAAGTTACCAGTTGCTCTAAAAGCTTAAGCTATCAGAAAATGGACCCAACGATATCTATGCCCTACACATACGACTGTAGACAGTAGATATCTGTAATACATATGTATACCATGCACTTCTCATGTTGGTTATTCATTCCTTCCATGCCCACTCCTTCAGAATAAGTCTTCCATTGTCATACCATTTTCATATCCACTTTCTTTTTCACCTTTTGGTGAAATAGTTAGCACTAACAAAGTCATATTTCTACCTCCAAAATTTTGTTTGCCACTTTTTACCGTGCCCAGAAGTGTCCAGTAGGTGTTCGAAATATATTTAACACATTGTAGAAGTACTGGCTTGAGTATTTCTGAAGTATCGAAATCCTTTACATGCCACACACGATACCCACCTCTTTAAAGTTACGAGTGCCTCCCTGATCTCTCACTTCCTTCATAGGAAGTGCTATAGTTTTTGACTGTTTATGTTGACTCTCACTCACCACCGATACAGGAAGGGAAAGAATTACGTATGAAGAATATACTTGAATTTGGAAGGAGGGATATTATTACCGAAGATCCGTAGAGTGGGAGAGATCCATGTACACGTCAAGTATGGGGATCCTTGATCCAACCACCAGACTCCTTAAGCACACCAGACTTCTGGCACACAGCAAGGTAAAATGAGTGCCAAAACTTCCGCAACTATTTTAAGAATTCAAATGCAGATTCTTCAACATAAGTTGGTTCACACCTACAGTTAGCTTCACTGAAGTTTCACTGTTCCCTGCTGTATCAATAAGCAGTGACAATTACCCTATTACTTCTCACTTATGCTATGGCCTTAATGGTTGTAAGGTTCCAGATTATTCCTCAACAGGCATGCGAGCTGTTCTTCTCGTGACAGTAGACTATTGATACACCATCTGAAAATGAATCCAGTCCGACTTGCACACGTTAAGCGTTCGGCCAGCGTTCTTTCTGAACCAGGATTACCCATAAGTTTCTTTTTTTGTAGACAAAGTAAAATCAAAACTGTCTTCAATCAAAGGCTTAAGGATGCGGGTCATATCAGCCAATAGGCACAAATTTACCTGTTTTTTCTAGTTCTGCCATAAGAAGCATAATAAATATGTAGGTAAATTTTGTGAATCGGCTATACTACCTTTACCAAAATCGCATCTCCTGTTTCTTCCTCTAACTCTTCTTCTGTATGTGGCTTTTTGTTGTGCAGATAGTAAGGACATGAGAATCTCATGAAGTAACTCTTCTTGGGCAATGATCGAATTGTTTAGGTTAGTCAAGAGGCTAATGCCATTAGTTTTTTAGCATTTATGAAGTTATCTTGATGGTTGTACTGTATTTGCTTGGCACAAATTATTTGCGGTTTGTGTACGTTGTAAAACATTCTAAACTTTCTGTGTGTTGGTGTCACTTTTTTATTTGAAAGGACCTGGTTTACTGTGACTTGAGCATTTCATTTGCAGCGTGTTTAAATCGCAGTGAACTACGTCATTTGGGAGTCAACATCCCCAAATGGTTGGGGAGAGTTGCATTACTCTATTAAGTGACTCAGTCTGTGGGTATCTGTTCTTGGTTATTCACTGTCTGTCCTTTCTCTTCCTAATATTGGGGGCAGGGGTAATGGTCGTATACTCCTTAGTTGCAGTTGAACTGAGCAGATGTTCGTGAAGTTAATACTTCCCTTCTTTCCTTTAATCAGATAGCCTTATCAGGTTATATAGTTACCATAAATCCACTAATAACATCTGCTTCATCATCTCTTATGTTCAGTATATCTTTATGTCTGCCTTCCGCGCGCCCGAGATATGGAAGAATCTTTTTAACATCTGCCTACTGTTTCTGTCATCTTCATAATAAATATACACGTTTAGGCATTCATGTCATCATAATTGTAATGATTAAAACACACTGACATACTCACCTTCCTTCTGCTTATGTAGCTAGAACCTTTTCTTGGTATTCACAAATTTTGTATGATGTCACATAACCATATTATCATCATGATGTGTCTTGCCTCTCACACTGAGAGTAACAACTCATATGTAGTGGCCAACAAGCTGATGGGCTCCATTTCCAAGTGCTTAGCAAATGACCTGTAGTTTGATTCTTTTTCTGTTTTAGTCTCTGTTAAGATAGTTCTTGAACCTTGTTTTATATGTTTCCTACTAGTCAATTGGAGGTCTTCATCCATGATTGTAAGCTGGTCGGAGGCATGGGACTCAAAAGAGAGGGACCTGTGACCTACCTCAAAGGAAGAAAAAGACAGTACAAACACATTACACAGCTACCAAATTTTCCTTGCAGCATGCTCTCACTAAACGACTTCTTTTTGTATTTGTAAAAATAGTTACAGCTTTTTTTTTGCAGTTCATACTAATAATCTTCTACGTGGTATTTTCTTAATATTCTCATTGCAGATTAAGGCGGTTTACCTCTGGGATGCAGATGGATGTTACTATTTCAGGTACGTTTAAGCTATATAATATATACACAATGGGATATATTTTTAGTAAGAGATAAACTCACTAGCAGGACGTAGAGCTTCTCTTTTTTAGTTATTGCAGCCTCTTCATTGTTATGCAATGACAGGTAGAAGGTGCTAGAGTTATAACAGTTACTACCTACAGCGGAAAGTATATAAATTGTTTGCTTTTCTCAAAGACTATTTTTTATATTTCTTTAATTCCTTAAACATAACAGTGCTCATGAGATATTAAATATCTGAGTAAATGCTGGATATCATTGCAATTAATAAAGAGGAAAATAATAAAATCTTACTTAAAATAGCATTGATAAATAAAAAACGTGGCATCACTTGGGAACCCAAAAACAGCTTACAGCCAAAACCTGATTATGTTCCAAAAAGAATACAAAAACTTTGATTTTGGTGGACTCACTGGACAAGTAGAAATAGATTCTAATATAAAATTAAAGTCCCAAAGTGAGCAATCAGATGAATAATGAAGTTTGACTTCAGTTTTCTATGCATGTGGTCGTCTGGTTAGTAACAAACTACTATATGTTCCAGTGAACCACCTACTCAACAAAGAAGTATTCACGGAATACTTCTATCAAAGTAAATGCTATTTGGTTCATAAATAGAAAAGTACAGTCGTGGTAATAATTCCAGTAAGTATCTTCTTGATTTGTGTAAACATAGAAATGCGTGAAGCTCAAACTTGCTTTAGCCCTTAAACATCTCACCTTAAGGATTTTAGGCCTTATGCTGTAGGTTTTCTACATGCTTCAAACATACTAGTTTTGATCCCGTGCGTTGCACACGGGAGTAACAACTATCAAAATACTTATTGAGAAATCTCGTATTTATATGCCTAATAGCAATTACAAAATTGGTAGTGATAATAAGATAATTAAAAATATATTTTTACCTTTTTAAAGGAGTTCTCCTACCAATTTTTATCGTAAAAAATGAACTTGAGTAATAATTGTTAGTGACAAATGAAGATGTAAAATAGTGTATGAAATAATAGAAATAGTTTCTTCTCACTAATAGCAATTGTAGTGATAATACTAACAGTAATAACACATGTGTTGAGATTGTAATACTTAAAAGCACCAAGAAAAGAGTAACTGTACATGATAAATGATTGGAAAAAAAAAAATGGGAGCGTAAACTATATGTAAAACTTGTAATGAAATAAAAAGAAGGAGATTATGGTAGTTTAACAGAAGAACTGATGGAGAATATTGTGTTTCCTTAAATAATAAAAAAGATTTAAGATTAAAAATGAATATATAGAGAATTACTTTTGTCAAAATCTAGGAATTAATGGAATTGTAAAAATATAAATATCCAGACCACCAAGAAAACAGTAACAGTACATAATAAAATGATTGGAAAAAATGAGAGCGTAAACTATATATGAAACTTGTAATGAAATAAAAGGAAGGAGATTATGGTAGTTTAAGAGAAAAACCGATGGAGAATATTGTGTTTCCCTAAACAATAAAAAAGATTTAGATTAAAAAAGAATATATAGAGAATTACTTTTGTCAAAATTTAGGAATTAATGAAATTGTAAGGATATAATTAATTTTTTTGAGTGGGGCATGTTGACATAGAAGAGAGAGAACTGTAAAATATATATAATTGGTTGAATTTAAAATGGACAGAAGGAATTTAAATCAAATTGTATGTGTGTGTGTGTGAGAGAGAGAGAGAGTGTCCAAATCATTATTACAAAGATAAGTAAATTTAGAATATTTTAAAATAATAAAGTCCACGTGACGAACTAAGAGAGTGTACAAGTAAGCGATGACCGGATAACATTCTCTCAGCTTCGGCTTTCATATATATATATATATATATATATATATATATATATATATATATATAATGTGCATTACTTTAAGCTTCGGCAATTGGAGTGGCCAAAATCTGTCTGGATATACTAGCTGAATGCTGAATTTAAATTACATTGACATCAAAACGTGTGAATATAGTTGGTTTGGACAAACCTCAACAGAAGGACAGCTCAGGGGAGCTAAGTGAAAATGGCATCCTCCCAAACTGTGAAGTGGTAAGTCAAATGTACCTAGAAAGTTATTAGCTGGATGTTAGCGCTACATGATTTTTCGAGTAATCAGCAAAAGATAGAACCATATTAACTCTTAAATTTTACTATTCAGTACGCCCAAATTATGGTTGTTCGTGCTAAGATTATCCTCCAAGAAAAAAACCTTAAAGACTTCCGGTGCGCCCAAATTATCATTATCCAAAAGACATGCTAAGAGTCTATCAATATTTGAAATAGTTAAAGAAAGTTCAGTAAGCTGCACGTATATTACAGAAATGGCAGATATGTTACGTGAGATTTATTTCCTAAAGCAAAAAACCATCTTCATTTGTTCCCTCATGAACCAGAAATTTAGGTGCAACCTTGTCAATTAGTAGTAAACACGGATGGGTAACAAAAATAGGTTTCTCTTTAAGAAAGCCTCTTCAACTGCAAATATGACAAATGCTACGTACGAGATTCAGGAATGCATACATGGATGAAGGGTCCAAGAGGACTGTGAAACCTCAAACGGTAGGAGCATAACCCGATATCGACTTAGCTGATGAGATTCTTTGGCTTTCAACATTGAAGTTTCTTTGTTTCATGGTTTCAGAAACTTGATCAGACCATAACTCAACTCGAAACACCTCTTGATTGTTTAGATGTTGTTTACAGGAATATATACTATCTTCTGCAATGAATGGTTTGAAGAAGTGATGCTCTGTAACGGTGACTGCTTAGTATTGCTACTGTGGAAACAAGAGGAAGAATATTTCAGGTGCGACTATGTAGTCTGCACTCGGCAGAACCATCAGACTGAAATAAAAAAGGCTAACAGCTGGCATCACAAATCCGTTATGTGTATCTAGGGCGCTCTGGCGACTCTTGAACAATTTGAGAATGCATTCCTCGAGTCTGGGAGACGAAGGAAATCAGCAACTAACGGACTTGTTATGTTTGAAATTTGGTGCTTTTAAACGGTAAGCCCACTTAGAGATTCGGACAAGCTCTTGAGCCGCTTTTGTCTTTCTATGAAGAAGTGATTTTCCAGTTCCAGTTTTTATCACCATTTGAACCTTCATTCACTTCACTTTCTTCGTCGGCATCTCCAGAAATGGTACCAGCGCCACTGCTTCAAGAATTTGAGTTCTCCTGGCTTTGCTACGAGCCCTACAAGAATGCTTTTTGATAATGGATTTTATTGCACCTGACTCTCCAATAGACATGTATCCTTTTTGTGCCGAGAGCACCGTTTGCAACAGCTTCCAATGCTTTTGCGATCTACGGTTGATGTCTTGTGCTTTGCCACCTTCTATATACAGTCTGATCTTCTGCAGCACTAACAACTATGGAAGTCCCCAGTTCCTTGGATCCTTCCACAAGTTTATTTCTAACAGAGCAAGAGCATAGACCATTTCCACTTGTGGTTCCCTGGTTTTCATTTGCCTCCATAAAACAGAACACGACATACTCAGAGTCCGGCAGGAGTATGTTCAGGTCAATCATTAGTCAAAGTTGAGGTTTCTCATTTTTCTCCGCAGAATTTTCTGTACCATTGCCTCCACTGCTCCCCTATCCGGAGGGCATTAGCATGCAAAGCAGCATTCTGACTTGAATCTGCTGAATTCAACAAGGAAGTAGGTTCCACCAGCTTCAGTTCATGGGCCAACGTGAAGTTTTTGGTAGTGTAACGTGCATCTCCCTTAGCAGAACCAGTCAATCTCCGATGTTTAATGAAGGGGGATATAAAGTTGGCCATGCTTCACTTTTCTCTTACACTGCTTTGTGTAAGATGAAACGGTGTCACGATCCTTCGCCAGATTCTCTGCAGCTTCCAAGTCATTCAGAGGCACCCTTTGGGTGAGTATCACAAGGTCCCTCGGCATGTTGGAAAATTTATATCGCCCTGCACTTCAATGAGATAAAGTACAGTCTGGCTCATTCAGTTCACCGTCGGCATAATCACCTTCTCTTTCTTTCAAGAGACTACCTTGACTACATATCCTTCCACTCTCCTCTGGCAAACAATTCCATTCTCTGACTTTGGATGCTTTCTGCCCTTAAGGCGAACTGGTATCAGCAAGTGTAAGTGATACACAGTTTGCATTGGAAGTCTGAACTCGTGGTTGCAGGTAACAATGGCGTCTATGCGGCGGGATCACCCTGATCGGTTATGCATTTTGCCTCCCATCTTTTCTTTGCCTTGGAGTTGCTTGTTCCACATTCTTCAACCTCAAGCTCAACAAGATCACCCTGGTCGGTTATGCTTTTTGCTTCCCGTCTTTTCTTTGCCTTGGAGTTGCTTGTTCCACATTCTTCAGCCTCAAGCTCAACAAGCATTGGTTCTGATGCCACTTTGCTCATGACACAGCTAATTGAGTCAAAGAAGTCACCTCCCTTTCACAAGTTTCGCTCGAGAACTCCTTTACACCAGGTATAAGAAAAACCAAATGTTGCTTTGAACCAGAATAATCATGACCCTTAGGCTGCTCAGAGTGCCACCTTCTTGCAAGCTGACCGGCCAAGCAGCTTCCCAGAAAATATCGTTAGATCGAGTTTTGCTTAACCTATAATCTCCGGTAAGAATCTTGACCATTTTTCCTGACCAAAGCAAGAGCAGACTTTGGCTCTTAGTTTTCTTAATGTAAACGGAATACTTGATTTTACCATGCATGTGTACAGGGCCAGTCAGGTCTTCCTTCCCCTTATCAATGCCTACAGCTTCTAATGCTTTATGCCTCCCACTGCTACTACTTTCATGCCACCACTGCCGTAGTTGTTTAGACATTGTAAGCATTAGAGAATGAGTAAGAGATTAGATAACTTAATGTAAGGATTGATGTTGTTTCTAAAGTAATTCAACCTGCTCTCGTTTTCTTCCGTCTTGGAAAGGAAAAATGATAACTTTTGGCTGCTATTTGGCTGGTAAGAAGATGCCTACAACCCTTCATATACTCCACAATAATTAATGAGCACTAAACATGCTTAGTAGTAGCATTCTTTTTGACAGCTTCAGCGACAATTTTTAGCAGCACATGTTCAACTTATTAAATAAATGTCACTAAAATTATACAACGACCATTGCGGATGGGTTGTAGGCATCTTTCTTATGACCCGGACAAGCCCAAAAAAAAAAAAAAATCCAAAAATATTAGTTGTTTAAGTACTTTGCACTAGGGAATGAACTCTTACCAAGGAAAGCTCAACATCTACAACAAGAGAACGGCTTAAGGAAAAGATCACCAAACACATGACAAGAGTTGCTCATATCCACAACATGCATGAAAGGGATGGGTGTTGCTTTACCTGATTTGGGTTCATTCTTGTCATGGGAGATTCCTTCTGTGCCCCAAAATTTGTCAATTTTTATTCCCCTCCCCTGCTCCACCCCCACCAAAAACTATACAAGAAAGATAGAAAACAATATAGGTAACAATGTCTAGGCTAATTTACAGCCACAAGAACATGTAGTTGACAATGGATTATTTTCTCGCAATGAACTTCGGATATAGCTATTGCACACGCCTTCTTTTGTTTACTATATGAAAGCATCCAATTCACTGTCGAACGGCAATAAGTGAAAAAGCTCACAAGGCTTGTACAGTCAAAGTACTGCAGTATTTATCAGTGGTTTCTAGACTTGGAAGTAAATTGTCAACTTTTGAGTTGAGCTAAAAGCAAGAATGAGTTTAACTGAACGACTAGAAATTATTTAGGTCACATTGTCTATTGGGCTTGAAACGACACCCTCTAACATAATGTAAAAGCATCCAACTCAAAGCCAATTAATAATAGGTAAAGAGGCTCATAAGACTTATATTAAAGTATTACAGTATATGATATTTTCTCGTGTGAATACATTCTCAAGATGTCCCCTCTTGTGCGCTCAAATTTTTTTTTGTGGATAACAAAAACGCGGATAAATTATCTCGGTGATGGTGTACGGTTTAAGTGCATGTGGCTAAATTGATTTGAAATGGGGTGCTTTCACAAAACAAACGAGTCAATGTCAAAATCACCGTCACTCCATTTAGTTCATCCATGTCTATTTGATCTCTTTGGCTTGCAGCACGCTTGGGTAGGTTGAGATCCAGGATTTGTCTGTCCCCTTAACAAAATAAGGCCTACTATTTTCCTTTTTCCTTGCCCTTTCTTCTTTGACGCAATTCCAGGCCCTGCCTGGTCTATCAAATTTAGTGCAGGTTTCAATCAAATTACAGAAAAAGGGGGATTCTCGCCCTCGGGAAGCGCCGGCTCATATCACCAACGAAAAATGGACACTTAATTTCAAGCGATCTTCCAGCGGGCAGTCCATGAACTAGCATGTCTATTACCCCATCTGGCGAAGCTGCAGCTTATTGTCTTCTGAATTTGTCTTCCCATATGATAGAAAAGGTAAAATGAATGATAATTATATTAAAGAGGATTATAAAACTGAGTACAATAAGGCCAACTATCTTACTAGAAATAGAAAAGAAGTTAGGAGAACTATAAAATGTTCTAGACTTAAGACAATAACGATAAGGTAATTTCCATGTTAATATATATCATCTAACACCATAAACTTGGAATTCAAGAAATACTATGGCATTTCCAGTTATCAGCTTATTATATCTTTCAAGTGCTTCCTCTTCTTTGATGTCACTCCAACAGGTAGCCAGGCTACTAATGAAAACGGATGGATGGCTTCTATCTTCTCTAACCAGATCATCAGCTGTACTCTTCGCCGAGGCCATAAACCAACAGCCCGAGCAAAAATACTAGCTGTCGGCTTATGCTTTCTCTATTGTTGCCAGTTTTGAACCGCTGCTGAAGACCACTTGGACTGAAGAATAGAATAAGTTTCACCAGATAAGGTAGGTGGAGAACAGTCAATGTGATGGAAAACTTGACTGTTGGTTATCAGTCTAGTACTCATTGGTTCCCAGAAAATATTCTGGATGTAATCTCTTTTGTTGCTAGGAATAGGAACAAGACAGCTATCACCACAGGCGAAGAAGCAAAGCGCAAGTTCTTCACTTCACAAGAAAGGCAGTAACCTCTACACCATGCCAAAGGTGTGTTGAAATGTCGTTAAAGTGCCTGAAAAGTGTTATGGTGCTCAAAATTGGACAGTCTGCCTAGAAAGTTAATTGTAGAGCAAATATCTGCGATATAATATCATGTATTCATGTGCTAGGTTTCTCCTAGTTTTGGCCGGATCTTCCGATTTTTCTGTACTTTGGAGAGCAAAATCAAACCTATCAATTAGTATCCTTGGGGCGCAAAAATATACATAAAATGGTTCCCTATTATCTCTGGATATTATGAGATCGACCTCACTTGTATGAGAAAGTTTACACTAAAAAGAATATGTAACATTAAGACCCCCACCCCCTAGACGCTCTCTTTTCTCTTGATGCACAGATGAAATCATTTACCTTAAAAGCAAGAATCAAAAATGTTGAAACGATTTAATGCGCTTACCACATAACGTAATGGGTTCGGAAACATACCGTACGAAGTCTCCGAAAATTCCGACGTAGGATCCTTGTTGTTACGAGCCTCCAACACGCTTGATCTTTTTCGCAGGTACGAAAACGGCTACTAGAGTCGAGTTCTTCGTCCACGAACCAAATCCTAGAGCTTGGTGATTGCTCTAGAGAGAGTGCTATAGAGAGAGGGATTATTGCGATGACCTCTGACTTATTGAGATATCTATAGCCTTTATATAAAGATACAATTAGAGACTCACTTTACCTCAAACACTTAGGAGATAAATATCCTCTAATTATCTGTAATAATCCAGACTAACAAATACACATTATCTGTTAGTGGGCGGATAATGAGTCCATTGACCCAATTTATTAACAAAAAACATGTAGACCACATATACAGGCACATAGAACATGCTAACACCAATTTCCATGTCTTGTGCCCACTAAGTAGAGGTGAGCACGGTCGATTTGGTTCGCTTTAGAAGTTAAATCGCAAACTAAACCGTTATCCTTCGATTTGAAAAATTTTGGACCGAACCAAACCAAACCAAACACTATCAATTTGGACGGTTCGGCTTAGTCAGTTACACGCTTCGATTTAGATCAGTTTGTGCTCACTTTAAAACGTTGTCCCTATGCACACCTATGATTGGATCCAAATGATATTCGAAATTTAAGTTATACTTTTTTCAAAATTATACATAATCTTATTACATTCAATATCTAAGTGCTCAATTAACATAAGATTTAAGTATTGTCAAGACATATGTTACAATAAAAATTCAATTATGTCTTAGTCGTTGATGTACGAGAAATAATGACTAAATATAGAAGATATATCTATCACTAGACTTCGGTATTATAAATTGCTTTCATTATTTTTTTTCTTTTTTTAATTTTAAGGTTTTGATTATTTTGATTTATTTGGTACCATTTATGTGAAAATTATTAATGAATGTCACTAAAAAATAACTTAGTATATTGTAGGCCGAGTCGGGTCGGGTCGGTTTGGGATCAGTTTAAAAAATGTGAACCGTGAACCGAACTATACCTAGCTAGGTCGGTTTGAAAAATGTGAAACTGAACCGTTAAGATCTTTGGACGGTTCGGATTGGATTGGTTCGGTTTGATCAGATTGAGCGATTCAGATCGATTTGAACGGTTTGGTACTCACCCTACCACTAAGGCATTGGAAATCAACCTTCTACTGAGCTGTGTTCATAACCAACAAAAATGTTGGAATATATGAGTGGACATGTACATTGGTGAATATCAAGTGATAGTGTACTGGTGCTCTTCTTTGCAATTCAATTATAGGGTAATTGTTATAAGGCAAAGTATGAAAGTGAAGAAATGGTTTTCGTTCCATTATTTTGAATGTACATGATTGTTTCTTTATATATACATGAGTGTGAACTAAGTTTACTAAAATTATTTGATGATGAATTTAGCATGGAAGTGCCAACATGATGAATTTTCGATCAGACGTGTGCCATCACCCACATGGACTTGATCAGGGCCATGATAGTCAGTGTGCTGGGATAAGTTGTTAATGTCATGAGTGATGTGATGAGTGGCACCCAAGTCAAGGTACCAAGCAGGGTCAAAAGGAGAAGAACTGGGTACTAGCTACGTGTGCAGCACTTGGTGTTTGGGAGGAAGGACGAGGAGCACGATGAGGACGGTATGGGTGAATATGACCTGGTTGGTTACAGTGGTGGCACACAATGGTGGAGGCCAATTTTCGAGGGGGGTGATAGGGGGTGGTCGGTAGGGGAAGTAAAGGTGGTTTGGACGAAGGGGTTTCACGCTACTCACACCACTGATTCTTGTTGCACTAAGAGTGATCGCCACGAGAATGGGAGGAAGAGGATGGAATATGATGAGGTCTTGGGTTGGATAGATGTGTGACAGCATGGGCTTGTGGAATGAGGCTTTCATGAAGTTGTTGGCGATCCAAATGAGACTCATGAGTAAGAAGCATGGACTAAAGAGAGTCCAGCAAAATATTTTCCGATCGTGTGGTAATGGACGTCAGAAATGATTGATAGTCGGAGCCAAGACCGACTAGTAGAGCATTAATAAGATCATCATCAGACAAGGGTAGACCAATGGCAGCCAACGTATCACGAATTTGTTTGCCTTTTTTAAAATACTCATGCATAGTCATGTCGCCTTTATTCAACTGGAGAAGATTAAAAACCTTCGCCATCGAGAGACATCCAGACTTTAGAAAAGGTATGAAGGCCAAGTACTTGAGCCAATATTGGTTCAGTAAGAGAAGACGGAATCCTACTCAATAAAAGTTGGTCTTGTTTATGCCATAGTATATATGCAAGATTTGGTTCCAGAGAGATTTCAGCGGATGACGACGGATGAACAACATCAGGTTCAGAGGAGGGAGATGGAATTGCAGGATCAGAAAGAACAAGGTATTTTGGAGGTGGGGAGACAGAGCCATCAACAAAATCGAGGAGATCATAGCCTCGCAGGAGAGGAAGAAATTGACTCTTCCACATAAGGTAATTATCAGTGTTTAGTTTCACAGCGATGAGATGGTGAATGTGATTAAGGGGAAAGAGGGGGGAAGTAATTGAGGTGTTATTGGGAGGGAGAGCCATGGTGGGCGTAATGAAGGTGGATCGAGGAAGAGATGGAAAAGAAAAAAAAATTAGGCTTTTGATACCATGTTATAAGGCAAAGTATGAAAGTGAAGAAATGGTTTTCATTCTATTATTTCGAATGTACATGACTGTCTGTTTCTTTATATATACATGTGCATGAATTAAGTGAACTAATTTGAAGATAAAGATAAAGTACATGAGTTAAATTTAAAGTAAACAATTCAAACTGATTTTGTTTCTGAATTTGAACTTTTGAGAAGTTCATCCTTGTGTGCTCCGATCCAATATTAACGAACTCATGTTTCTTACCAAAAATCGTAATTCTTGATCAATAGAAGAACAATATCACAATTTTATTCAATAAGATATCAAAGTGGATGATTGAATACAAAAGCAGATAACTATTCAGAAGACATTTAGTAGAGGAATCTGGGATATGTCGACTCGTGAAGTGAGACTAGGCCAAGGAATGTGTGTGTCGCTATAGAAATATTGCCTATGGGTGCATGTTTCAATGACCAATGAACCTTTATTTCTTAAGTTCATCAGGCGGGAGGGTAACACCGTCGGCAAGGATGTGGATCGTGGGCGTGAGAGCGATCCCTTCCACGCAATATTAGTATTTCTTAGCAGTGAATTATCTATATAATATCAAGAAAAGGAATATAGGAAACGACTCGTTAGGGAAATTGACGACTATGCGCCACCACGATGGCACAATAATTACTACGAAAGCAAATAAATAAAATCAAACTCAATAAAGTATATTATTAGAACAAAATAAAAGTTGGCCTGCTAGTACACTGGCTCACCAGTAAGTGTTGTATGGCAAAAATTTGATAACTTGTTCATGTAGTCCCTGCCTCTTCTGCAATGGCATGTGGAGGCAAAGATAGAAAGATAAGTTAGAAGCGGAACAGATGCAGTGACTAATGAACAATACCACGATACCTACTTTGGCTAAACAGTTGTGTCCCCAAAGAATCAATTATAAAATTTATGGGCCTCGTATAATATAGAAATGCAACTAGCGACATGCATATGAAACTGGTTGCCAAGGACAACGGAGACTACCTTGCTCAGAATCCTTAACTCTCAAGGATGCAGTGCATCAAACCAACGTAATATAACCGTGTTTGCAGCAACAAATATCTTCTTCTTTTTTTTCACTAATGACATTCTTTAATTAAATGTCATTAAATCGCATTAATTTTTATTAATATTTGTGAAAAGGAGATAATAAAAGAGTCAAATCTAAAAATATGTCTATTAATAAGGGATAAGTGTGATTGATTACTTATTAGTAGATAATTATTTTTCTAAGTGGATAATTTGTCTTTTACTCATAATTACTTTTTATAAAGTCTGTAATAATATAAATGGTGGGTCAAAAAATGAGTAAGAATATCATCAATCAACCAGACAAATCAAGACTTACTTTTCTTCCTTTTTCCTTTCATATATATTTAGAGACTTTTGATGTCTACCCCTCGAAGCATCTTTGCTAATTTTATGCCTACATACCTATAAGGCCCGTAATGTTAATAGTCTGCCAAATATATATATATATATATATATATAAACACAATAAAACTCACTATTTCGAAATTCATCGCTATTATATTGGCATTCGGATGTATGCTAGTGACACTATTAGCAAGCTCACTATGCACAAAGTGCACCATCAATAATGGTTTGTTTATGCCTGAAAAATCAGATTGCCAATAGCAAACATGAGACTCATACTCAAAAAAATCAAGATCAACACTTTTGCTATCTTTGCCTCTCTACCTTTCTTTGCCAAAATAATGCATGTAGTGTCATTTTGAATGGACCATTTTTCCTTTCTTTATTTATTTATATGTATATAACTATTCAGGGTTTGGGCACATGTCACCCTCTAACGACCATGCAAGGTCTTGTCATTGTCTAGTCAGTAGTCACGTAACAGGACAGAACCCACCTTGACTGAACCGGCCCGTGCATGTGCATGCGAATCACCAATAATACCCCTGACCAATCTGACGCCTTACAATCCCCTGCCTTTCCAACTTCAGCCGTCAGATGCACGTGAGCCATCAGAATATTTTATGCTCAGTAATTCGTCGGGTCGTTTTCGAGAAGGATTCGATTGAGCGCCCACCCGTGACAGCCGAGGTTACTTTTGTCTTTGTCCAAATCACTTGTAACAGTTTTTTTTTCTTTTTTCCTGAAAATTAATATTCGAATTCCAAAAAAGTCATCTGAATTGAGTTGAGTGAGAGTCTACAAAGTCTGCTAGGACAGGATATTAATAATCCTGGTGAAGCTCAAAATTTCATCTCTCATTTCTTGTTTGAATGTTTTGGGTCTGATTGAGGGAGGGGGCACTTAAGTTGAATTTGATTTTCTGTAAGAAATCTAAGGTAATCCAAGTGTCACAAAGAGCTCACATATTTAGAGTGAACGTAATTTGAGTTGATAGCCTAAATATGTATAGATTAACTTTTACTTAAAGCTTTGCACTAAGTGGTAGGAAAAACAGCGGTCCTAATTTTCTCTCTAAAAAACTTTTACATTCCTTCTTTCTAACCCACACCCACACTAGGGAAGCCGATGCAGGTGGGGTGGTAGTAACCCCTCTCTCCCCTTCTTTGTTTTCGTTAGATTTGTTTGTCTGTGTACTTGCGAGAATTCCACAGAAGGTGGCAAACGACAGAGTTAGTGTATTGATGGCGACGACTCGAGTATAGGTGTCATACATTCTGATTTATGAGAATCGTGGTGGCGATATGTTGGTGTAAGTTTGGATCTCGCCAGTTTATTCAGATTTTTTAGATCTATGCGATATGTCGATCTAATGACCAGCTCGGTTCGTTAGATGGGGGATGCTTTGAATTTGGGGCTTGGTGTCTCACGCCGGTAGTTGCCGAAAATTTTGCCTATAACTAGTCAAAAATGCAGCAACAAAGGTCTAAGCCTTGATGGTTCCCACTTTTCATATCTGAAAATTTTCTCCTTGCCACTTTTAGCCCTTTTTAGTGAATTTTATTGGTTTTGGGGCGTAAGGGTGGTCTGTCTGGTCTGATAACAGCTCTTGGGCGGCTTTATGAGTGATTTTTAGGTTTTCTTGTGTTTTCTCCACCTTTTTTGCTTTAGCTAGGTTATTATATAGAGATAGTCATGGATTTCCTTATAGGAGGGAAGGGTGTGGGTTAGATAAGGGGGGGGGGGATGTTTAAGCTATTTCAGTCTCTCACGGGGTAAACAGGTTTGATGTTGGGGTTGGGTAGTAGGATCTCCTCATTAGTTTTAGCCTCCTGTTGTGGTTGATTTAAGTACCCGTGTTTAGTAACAACAAAAAAAATGGTTGCATTGGTATGTTTGATCTCGCGGTAGAAAGTAGTAGAGCTTGCAGTGATGGTGATCCCTTGCTTTCGTACTATGTTCGTCTATACAGTGGATTTACTCTAGATTTTTGTGACCGATTGTAGATTTGTATCTGGTCGTTTCCTCACGTTTTGTTTCTTCTGAATTTATATTAGTTTGAGTGAGTCATTAGATGTCACGATTTTTTTATTTTTTATGATGAATATGTAAAGCCAAAAAGGCTAATATGACAAATCTATGTAACATTTGTTACATGAATGCTATTCTCATATTATGCATGGATTTAATACAAGGTAAGATATTTTCTCGTCTTTCTTAATTCCCCTTGGTTTCTCACCCGGAGTTGCTTCTTAATTAAATTATGTGTTATGAACATATATTTCAAACCGCAAGTCTTCATTAGCAGTCACAATCGCTGATCAATATTCAATGTGGAACATTACTGGAAAAGGTTGGGACATGATTAGGACTCGATCTGAAATTGAATACTTATAAGTACTGCATGATTAGGCTAGAATCCTGTGCGGTAAAGTATTTTCCTTCAATAGAAAATTATAGCTAAATACAATCTAATAATGAAAGATTATCGCTTTAAGAAACAGCGGTAACACACATTTAATAACAATCTTTTGTCACTAAGCTGCTGCAACGTAAGATTCTTATTCATAACTACATATATTTGGCCAACAATATATATATATATATATATATATATAGAGAGAGAGAGAGAGAGAGAGAGAGAGAGAGAGATGTGGGGTCTAGATTTTTAGTATCTTCTTTTTTTTAAACTCTTTATCTTTTCTTTTTTTATTAGAATAGATCCGTAGTAGCATTTTTTTCAAGAGAGTTATAAAGGCTGCAATACCATCATAGGAATTACAATGTTCATTCAGTCTCTCTTTCTCTATCTGAATATTGGTTATAATATGTGACAATCCAAATATGGCCTTACCAATTTTGTAGGGATGAGGATTTCTAACTTATGGACAGTGTGAGATTCAATTTCCGCTAATAGTTTTTGAATGGAAAAAACATGTTTTCTTATTTGCTTATGGCAGCGGTTTCATGTAGAATCATTTATTCACAAGGCGCAAATATGCATAGCGCGTTATACCTTGTGTAGCTAGCCATGAAAGTTTTTTAAGTGTCATCGGGGAAAAATAAGTGCCAATAAGTCCATCCTTTCACTTACATATCGAACTAAAATTAGCCTCTAGCGCTGGAAAATCTCAAGAAACAAGAGAGAATAATATGCTGGAATATGTTTGATTCTTGTTTTCCAACTACAGTCTCGGTTTACTATGTTGGACACAATTTTCAAACCAGTTGCCTAGATTGGAAGTCACTGTCAACAATAAGCATATGACCCACGAAGATGAAAATGAAAAACTAATCTGAATTAAGAGCTAAGACTAGTGCTGAAAGAAGGGCAATTCCTGAATTCCCAACAAAGTTAGGGGTACATATATGTTGAGAAACAGCGGAATATAATATAGACAATTAACTACAATACAAAGCCAAAAGAAACTGTTTCTTGTGTTCTTCATGAGACAACAAGAGTTCTCTCTTTCCCTCTCTGTCTCTCTCTCTCTCTCTCTCTCTTCACCAGAAATGAAGGAGAATTTCCTGGTTTTTGTCTTCCTCTGTGCAACAGCAAATCCCAAGTTCTGTGTCCATCCCGAAAACATTTGATTAAAGAAAGGAGAGGAGAACAAAACACAATAAGCCATTGGAAAGCACCAACAACAAGAAAAGAGAGGAAGAAACAATAAAGGGGGTGTGAAAAGGAAGAGGAGAAAGACAAGATTACAGAAAAGAACTTCTCCTTTTTATCTTTCTTCCTCTCTCTTTCAAAATGTCAAACATCTCTGGAGAGTGTAGGAGTTTCTCTTCTGGCAACGAAGAACACCGTCAGCAGTTCAAGTTTGTGCCTTCAACTACTACTACAACCAGCAGTGATGGATCCATCTCTCAGCAACACCCACCTGCTTCAGCTAAGAAGAGAAGAAACCAACCAGGCAATCCAGGTAAAGCCCACTTCATATCGACTTCCCTGCTTTGATGCTTCTACTTGAAATATTGGTTCAATCTATTATATCAGTTTGAAGTAGCCTTTATGCTTTGATAACTTCATTAATGATTCAATCAAGTGGCCGGAACTTCATATGCTGAGTTAACTGAAATATGGAACATTTGTTGGAGATTTAAGCTAATTATGACTACTAACAATTTTCTGTTAATTGGTAGTTTACTAGTCTTGCTTGTGTACTGAAATGGTATGACTAATTCCACATGACTAATCTTGTAGGATTCTATTTGATGCAAAGATAAACAAGTACTATTCTAACAGTGGCACGTATGGCTCTCCAAATTTGAACCAAGCTAAAACCAAGAGAAAAATGGAGAGAGAAAGGATGCTGATATGTTTCTCTTTTTTTTTTTTAATTTTGTTTCTTCAGAAATCGAGTATAAAAAGTCGGCTTTATAGATGAATTATTGGGGTGTAGGTTGTTGAACTTGGAGGAATCAATAATTGCTTGGGGTTTACAATAATATCAGTAGACTGTCAGCTTCCTTTATGGCACTGTTCTTTTCTCCTTTGTCTTTGTTTTAAGCTGCTTCAGGTAAGGAAATCATAGATTCCTTGCATGCCATATCTCCTCTCCCCCCCCCCCCCCGCCCCAACCCACTCCCAAAACACACACACACAACACTCCACTGTGTGTGACACTTAGGTCAATTTGCTTTGATGGTGTTCATGTCATATCTTTTTCCATATTCAGGAATCTTATCAGTTCAAAACTGACTAGATATTTACTATAACTCATGAATCCAAAAAGAAAAAAGTAACTAAGATAAGTGTAACAATTTTAGAAGCAACTTTGATCATACTGAAAGAAGCAATTTCAGAAGTTTTTATCTTTCTTTGATAGTGTAGGCCAAGAAACGTAGTGTACAAGTTCCTAATAGAATTACCATTATTAGAACTAAACCAACTTAGTATAAGATTCAGTTACTCAAGATTTTAGACTTGAGTTGACAGTCCTCCGTAAACTTGATGGAGCCATCAGTTCTAGGACTCGGGTTTCGATTTCCGTAGTGCAATTTAGTATTTTAGTTAACCTTTTTTAGAATCATCTAAAGTCGTACAGTGAATGTCTAAATCTGAACTATCATATGCTTATGCGCACTTTATTTGTGGTCACAAGATTTATTTTATGGATGGTGCACTTCAAAACTTTTCCAGCATATTGAACTGATTACATGCATGCAGACCCAAGTGCTGAAGTTATTGCTCTATCACCAAAGAGCCTCATGGCGACAAACCGCTTCGTGTGTGAAATATGCAAGAAAGGGTTCCAAAGGGACCAAAACCTTCAGCTACACAGACGAGGCCACAACCTGCCGTGGAAGCTCAAGCAAAGGTCGAGCACAGAGGTTATGAGAAAGCGTGTCTACGTCTGCCCCGAACCATCGTGTGTGCACCACAACCCTGCTCGCGCATTAGGCGATCTCACAGGGATTAAGAAGCATTATTCTCGAAAGCATGGGGAGAAGAAGTGGAAATGCGAGAAATGCTCAAAAAAGTACGCGGTACAATCGGACTGGAAAGCGCATTCAAAGACTTGTGGCACAAAGGAGTACAAATGCGACTGCGGCACCATCTTCTCCAGGTTAGGCGATAACGTATTCTTTCTTAGTGGCTTATTTCTACATGATAAAAAGCGGGCCAATCTCTTAGAAACTAATCTCAAATGCAGCATACATCATAAGGTTTTGTAAATTTGTGGCAGCCAACTCTTGTACGTCACGCTATAATTTGTAGACCTTCTATTTATGGCAATTCGATCTCTAATTTGGGGGATAAGCAAGATGTTGTGCATGATGTATAGCATGACACAACCAATAAGCAATTCAATTTCATGTGGCCATACTTAGAAAGGAAAACGTGAATCTCTACAGCTTTTGAAGCTCTGGTATATGAACCCGGCCTTCTGCTGCAAAGCAAGATTTCTTTTGTAGTGTGAGAAGACTGAAATTGATTAGACACCGAATTTAACCAATTTGTTTACTCGAAGTCCCTTTTATGTCTAATAGTTTATCACATATTGGACTATTATAATCATCTGAGACAGCTTCTTAATTAGATAACTTAATATAATATCATATCTTTGCCTTGTAAGTAACATTATACTTAGAGAGCCTTAGCCAAAGTCTTCGTGGTCCTTTTCATTCCTATATCCTATCCCTTAACTTTACCATCAATAATATGATATCATCTCTCTCTCTCTCTCTTTCTCTCTCTCTCTCTCTAACACACACACATACGCGCGCGCATAGAGTTTACTCCCTTTTGCATTGCTTGATTTAAGTACTCACATGGGACTCTGTGTGATACTATATTCATCTTAGATATGTGGTCTCTTTCTTTGAGAAAACAGTACAAAAGTGCCCCTTATAAAGGCCGGCAATTGAACTTACCAAGTTATTGTTTGACCACCTGCAGAAGAGATAGCTTCATCACTCATAGAGCTTTCTGCGATGCCCTAGCTGAAGAAAACACCAAACAGAACCCTAGCTCAGTGGCACCAGACCAAGTATCCCTCAACAACATCACAGCACCCAAATTTATGCACCCTTCGGACACCAAAAACCAATCTAACTCGCTGCCTCACGGGCTCATGCCGATGGCGGGAACCATGTTGTTGAACACCCCCGCAAGCCTATTTGGCAGCCCTACAACAAGAAACCTGCCATCCTCGTCTTCCCTTCAGCTTGGTGCAATCCCATCAGCGGCTGGTTTCGGTGCAAACTCTGCCACAGCCTTGCTACAAAAAGCAGCTCAGATGGGTGCATGCGCAACCGGAAGTAGTAGTAGCATGAACTCTCCAATGATGCAGAACAGTTTGGTTACAAGCATGGCACCGCCATCATTTAGTGGAGCAGTCGCACAGCAACATAGCAGTAACTTGTATGATCAGCCACAGCTAGCCGCGGGCATCATGGGTGGTGGATTCACAAGCCAGTTTATGCAAAGTGGACTGCAAGAAACTTCAGTGTCGCATTTCTTCAACGCAAACAACGGGGTCGACGACAACTCGGGGATCAACGATATGGAACTGTATTCGCGACTTCTAAATCCCAATCATGAGTTTTTGATGAAGAGCACGGTGAACAACAACAATGCTAATAGTCATAGTTCAGTTTTGCATGGTAAGGATCCCAATTTGGGGTCAAGTGCTCCAAATTTTGGAGGAAATGGGAATAACGAGACGATGACAGTCGATTTTTTGGGGGTCGGGGGAATGAGACCGAGGGACTTTCATGGACAACATCAGCAAGAAATGGAGTTTGAGGCAATCAGTCAGCAAAGAATGCAAGGGTTGAGTCCCTTCCAATGACAAAGTTGTAATGAGTGAGCAACATGCAAAACTTGTAATTCTATGTTTCCAAAAATGTAAATTGATGAATTTAGAGAATCAAGAAACTTTCATACGTGGTCTGAGAATCACAACTTAGACTGATCAAGTTTTGTGAGATGGAGCATAATTTCATAATTTTAGGCTTTCGTTTGTTAATTACTATGGTAATAGTCATCTTCCTGAATTTCTATCCCGAATTGTTTCTCTAAATTAGTGTGACATATAGTGACAAACTCGAAATGGTTCTCAGACCCAAAGTAGAACAAGAACTGCGTCATATTATAGTTCCTCCATTTCATTGAAATTTTCCCTGTAACATAGATTTAGATGGTGTTTGAGATCGATTTTTGGATGATGAAATTAAACCAGATTTAATTTAGATTAAATCAAGAATGTGGGTATTTGGCAAAAAAGATTTAGAGATTTAATCTGCCTCTAAAAGTTATATCATGATTAGGTTTGACATTCTAATTCACCATATTATCCTCATATTTTTTCAAACAGACATCCCACTCTTTAACTAATTTGAGAAAGTTATCGTACTATAAGCACTAACTAATGTGAGATTGAGGGTGTTTTGAATTAGAAATGAGAAGTTACAACTCCTGTAGGTGGGTAAAAAATTGCTCTTCCGATAATTTATAGATATATTGTAGCTATGGGCAAATTACACTTAGAACTCCTGAGGTTTACCATAACTAAACTCAACGCGTACTGAACTACATTTTTTTTTTTTCAGTTGACAAAGTTAATAGAATCTATAAATGGATGATATTTCCCCTCATAAAAAAAATAAACTTACGCAATTCACCACAGCCAAGATCTGACCAGTTTAACGCCTCTATACCGGCCAGATCACACCACAACCACCACTGCTCTTCCATTACCATAAAAGACAAACTCACCATTGCCGATCTACATCACTTCCCCGCCGCCACTACCTAAAATAAATTGACCACTGCCGACCTTCACCATAACCACAACGATAAAAAATGAATATATTGCGGTCTTTAGATCGCCACCAGAAACTTAGATCCAAACAGGCAAGTATGGTTGTCACAGGTGGGGTTTTCGTCGGTGGAGTAATCTTGGTCAACAATGATAGTGGTACTAACGACAGCTTGACCCAACGTTAACGTTGGTACTTGGTGGAGAGATAAACTAATGGTCTTGGATTCAGATTTAGGTAGATCTACCATGGGAGGGGGAATAGTGGTGTGGCGGCTAGGGGTGAGCACGGTTCGGTTTGGGGGTCAAACCGCCCAAATCGAACCATTACCCTTCGGTTTGAAAAATCGTAAACTAAACCGAACCAAGTACATTGATTTGGACGATTCGGTTTGGTCGGTTTAAATGGTTCAGTTTAGTTAGTTTAGATCAGTTTGTGTCCACTCAAAGACGTTATCCCTTTACACACTACTATTAGATCTAATAATAATAAACATTGGAATTATATTTTTTTTCTAAATTTCATATAAACTTGTTACATTCGATATATAAGTGCTCATTTATGTTGGAAAAAGAATAAGTAAATAGCGAAGAGATATTGGTCACGAAATTATTGTGTTATAACTCCTTTCCTTATTTTTATTTATTTATTTTTTAACATTCAAGATTTGTTTATTTGGATTTGCTTATTACAATGTATGTGAAAATTATTAATGAATGCTACTAAAAATATAGTAGCATATCATAGGTCGGTTCGGTTCGGTTTGGAATCGGTTTAAAAAATATGAATTGTGAATCAACGAACCAAGGTCGGTTTGAGAAATGTGAAATCAAACCATTAAGATTCTCAAAAGGTTTGGATTGGATTGGTTTGGCTTGACCGGTTCAGATCGGTTTGAACGATTTGGTGGCGACGGCTTGACCCAATTGTGGTGTTTGGTGGATAGATGCATTAGTGGTGGGTGGGGGATCAGTGGTGAGGAGGCGACTTGACCCAATGGTGGTGCATGGTAGATAGATGTAGTGGTGATGGGCGGGCGGGCGATCAATAATGTGGCGACAATGATGAGAGAGAGAAAGAGAGAATGGCGATGAAAAGATAGATGTAGTGGTGATGGGTGGGGGTCGGGGGTTGAATCACCACAACCACAAGGTGGTGCTGGGTATTGGCCTGTAAGGAAGAATAGAAGACCTAAAGGGTATTTTGGGTATATCATGTTAAATATATGGTGTCCTAGCTTCTTTTTACGTTTTCCTAACAAAAGTGAGTGCTATGTAACATAGTGACACGCCACAGGGAGCGGAGTGTAATAAAAAAGCTAGTATGCACTGAGTGTAGTCATGGTAAACCTCAGGTGTTCTAGGTTGTAATTTGCCTTATAGTTATTTACAAATTAAAGGTATGTTAACATTACTTCACTAAATGGTCATTAAGAATTTATTCATTAAATGTTCTTTTGGTCATTGTGTCATAGTGGAATTGATTTAAACATTTTTCTATCCAAGTATTTTTTGTAACTTTAAGCTAATTTATAACTATTTTTGTGAAACAACGAAGTGATTCTGCTTAAAGTAGATTAAATCTGATTTAAAAAATTGATTAAGATTTAAGTTCAAATATGTTTTTCAAAATCAATCACAGACGAGCTTTTAGTGTCATGTAAAGATCGAGTTAAACTCAAATAGTATTATAAATTAGTTAAGTATTGTTTGGCAACTCAAACTAGATTAAAAATAAGGGATAACATCACTTATATCCCTGAGTTTAGGGCAAAATTACAGTCTGATGCCAAGGAAGTGGGTTCGCAGTCGACGTGGAGGTGTCACAATGAATGCAGTCCGAGTTAGATGCCAAGTATGCTAATGTGGGACACAACAAGGGTGGAGCAAGGGTAGAGATCAAGGGCTTCCCAGACAAATCCTGAGGATGGCAGTGCTACGAGGGCGATGGCGTGGGGTGAATACACGAGGACAGTCACAGTCCGATGCTTAGGTCCAGAGTCAAGGTCATGTATGTTTCTCTCTCTAAAATTCTAGAGTGAGAAAATGAATGTGAGAAAATGTCTGAAAAATGCTCAGTCTTCAAATGAATTCTCAAGACCCCTATTTATAGAGGTTGAGATGATGATGTCATCACGTGACACGCGGTGCTCCCTGGGAGTGACACATCACCGATGGGGTCACAGGTGTCGGTGCTCTGTGGAATGTCGGATCGCATATTCACCCGGCCTGCTCTTCACAGTGTCGATCTATCTGTTTGGAAAGATTGGCTCTCATAGCACCGGTGTGGCCAGAGAACCCTTTGATCTAGCCACCAATCCAAGGCCCTTGTAGAGTCCCATAGGCCTGGCAGCGATGGGGAAGACCCGACGCCCAACTGCAAGGCAAACTAGGCGCGATGCCCTTCAGAGACCTGCTCTCGTCTCGGAGTGACTCGGGGATCATAATCCCTAGAGGTGCTGATGAAGCCTCCAGTGTCGGAGCACGTAGGTCAGTCACGCAGACACCCTGGCGGAGATAGTGTCCCGGATGAGTCACATATCTAGCGAGCCGAGGTAGCATCCCGAATGAGCCGTCTACCTGGTGGGATGGGGAGTCTTCGTGCCGGAGCATTTAGAGCTCCCTAGCAGAGATAGTGTCTTAAAGAGCGAGCCTATCCCTGCGGGTGAGTCCTTGTGCCGGAGCACTCAAAGAGTGCCAAGGTAGCATCCCGGAGGAGCCGTTTACCCGATGGGTCAAGGTAGCATCCTGGAGGAGCCGTCTACCTGGCGGAAGGGGAGTTGAAAAGCTCTCTGGCAGAAATAGTGTCCCAGAAGAGTCACATATCGCCGCGGGTAAGTCCTTGTACCGGAGCACTCGGAGCGCGTCAAGGTAGCATCCCGAAGGAGCCGTCTACCTGGTGGAAAGGGAGTCTTTGTGCCGGCGCACTTAGAGCTCCCTGGCGGAGATAGTGTTCCGGAGGATTCGCATATCCCCGCGGGATGTTACACACTTCAGGGAGTGGTTCAAAGCATGTTCCACGACCAAGGCAAGGTGCGCATGGTGTGGTGATATGATGGACCAACGCGAGGGGCGTGGTAGTGTGACAGAGAGCCGAGGGGCGCGACTGTATAAGCAGCGCGACGTGTGGGCGCAGCAGAGTGTGTATGGTGCCGAGGGCACGGTAGTGTGATAGAGAGCTAGGGGGCACGGATGAATCAGCAGCGCGACGGAGTGTGTGAAGTGCCGGGGGCACATGACATGAAAATGGCGCATGGGCACGGGCGACGGGCGTCGGGGAGTCAGCACGCGCGCGGGGGATGGGCGTCGTGCGCGCGGGCGCGTGCGACAGGCATCGCGAAGACGACGCGCGGGCATGGACGATGGGTGTCGCGGAGATGGCGTGCAAGCAATGGCAGACGATATGGTGCTTGAATGAGTACAAATGAACGGGGTCGACCCCTTGAAAGGGAAGGTGGCTGAGCCCCTCAAGGGAAAGGTGGCCAACCGCCCCATGGGGAAGGTGGTCGACCCCCTCAAGGGGGAAGGCACGCCAAATTCGTCTATGGTGACATGTCACGCGCAATGGGACGTCTGGTGGGCCCTTGGGTGCGACCAAAGTAGGTTAGGAACACAGTCAGAGATACAAGTTTTAAAATTTTGCACTCTTATCCAAAATGTTAAAATTTTCTATCAGACATGACCACCGTTAGGGTTTTGTAACCCTAACTAACTTTTTTTGCTGATGTGGTAATACCGTATTTTGAAAATGACAATACTACCCCTAATACATATTTTATACATCTCCTCATCCTTCATATTTTCTCTATTCTCTTTCCATTTCCTCTCTCTTCTCTCTCATAATCTTGATTATGTCTTCCCTTCTCTGTCTAATTCCAATGTCTAATTTCAAAACAAAAGGCCACCATCTACCTCCACGGTCGTCCCACCACCGGCGTCACCTCCAACACCAAAACCACACCCATACCACCATCATCGGTCTAGCCATACGCACCACCACCACTGTTTCGGCCATACACTAGCCACTCAACGGGGCATCACCACTCGCCAAACCCACCACAAACCCATCACAGATTCGATCCACCACTACCACGGCACCTTACCCAAATCTCCATCCATATTTTCCATCATTATACCCAGATCTCCATCCCTATCTGCCCTACCCAGATCTGGGTATGGTGTTAATGCTTGTTATGGTGGTTTTCAAGGAACGATGTGGATGACTGCGAGTCCTGATTCCTGTCAGAGTTTTTCGACGGGAGATCAGCGTCTAAGAACTCCAAGTTTTCAAATAGTACAAGAACTCGATAATTAGAAGTTTCAGGGAGAATCCTGGGCAGAAGATAAGCTTTATAGAGACCAGAAAGAGCATAATTGTAGACGTGGGTTCGGTTCGAAAGGTATTTGATTTATTTTGGTCCAAAGATACAGTTGAAGTGGGATGATAAGGATGGCAAGTCTAGTGCCGTGGCAGCAAATGGTAGCAATGATTCAGTAGATAATTTCTTGGTAATGGTCATGGTTATTGGATGTGGAAGTGGGTTTGAGAGGGTGGTAGAAGGTGAATTACAGTGATGGTTCGACGGGTTTAAGAAGGGATAGAAAAAGATAATGGGAAGAGAGAGGAAATGTTTGTTCTAGAGGGCAATTATGTCATTTTACACAAAAATTCAACATCGTCTATATTCCGTGTGGTCAACGGATATAACTGATATAAATACAAATATGTGTCCTCAGCTGTAATTTACCCCTATTTGTGGGATATAAGTGATATTATCCCTAAAAATAATGAGTGAAATCTACATTTACATAAACTAAATCAATTCTATTTTATCCTTTTTGAAAATAAAACAGAGTTTTTTTTTTGGGTCACAAATAATGACAATGCATAAGCAATTATAGATTAAAATATTTTTTCAGAGAAATTTACTGTCCTAAAAATTCACAAGAGTCAATAGAAAACATTAATAGAAGAGGAGTAGCCGTCACTGAAAACAAAATTGAATAGGACAAATATATAAATAGATCAACCAATGTGACTCTTTACTCAAATAAACGTACCTAATGAGACCTTATGTAGAAATGATATCGTGCCACTGTAGTTCGTCACTTAAAATCCAAAATGGTTTTTAGAAAATTTAAGGCTAATAAAATGAACAATTGGCCTATAACGGTGAATTTATACCTTTTGGTGCTGATGCTTCTTGTGTAGCTTATCTTGGATCTTTCATTTGTCACAAGTTTTGATCTCTTGCTTTACAAACGGGAGCAACAACTATCAAATTACTTATTGAGAGATTTCATACTTGTATGCCTAATAAGAATAATAATATTGCTAGTGACGAAAAAATAATTAAAATTTATTCCACCTTTTTACATAAGTTCTACTATCATTTTTTGTCGTTAAGAATAAAATTGAGTAATAATTGTTAGCTTTTAGCAACAAATGAAGATAAAAATAGTATATGAATTTATAGAGATAGTCTCTCCTAACTAATAGCAATTGTAGTGATAATACTAACAATAACAATCCGTGTGTTGAGGGTTGTATTATTAAAGGCCACAAAAAAAGAGTAAAGATATATAACAAATTATTGAAAATAAAGTAAGTGAGTAAACTATATATATATATTTGTGATGAAATAAAATGAAGGAGATTATGGTTGTTGGAGAGAAAAACTGATGGAGAATATTAAGCTTCTCTAAACAATAAATAAGATTTAAAATTAAATGGAATATACAAAGATTACTTTCGGCAGAATCTAGGAATTAATGGAATTCAAAGATATAAATAGAATTTTTTAGTGGGACATGTTGACATAGAAGAGAGAGAAATGTAAAATTTATATAATTGATTGAATTTTAAATGCCAAAAAAGAATTTAAATCAAACTAAATAAGAGAGAGGGAGAGAGAAAAAGGAATCCAAATCATTATTACAAAGATAGATAAATTCAAAATGTTTTAAAAAGTCAAAATAAGAAATTCCACATGGGGAGTTAAGAGAGTGTCCAATTAAACGATGACTCTTCGACTTTCATATATATATATATATATATATATATATATATATATATATATATATATATATATACTAGTAAAAATCACGTGCTTTGCACGTTATGTAGTGATTCATAAGAAGAATGTTATAAACCTCAGTGAAAAGTATAATTAAAATTAATCAATATGACTTTACAGTTAAACCATAATAAGTAAATCAATTGTTAGCTGCTGGTGAAATACTCGAAAGTATTGAAAGTTTATTACACAAAATATAGTTTTACTTTCAAACCCGAAAAATGTAAACTACCAAATAAATGTGTGAAGTTAATATGAGATAGTGGTAATGAGCGACGTAATTTCAATATTGTTCAAAAATCTAAGTTTTTCACATTATATACATACGCATTAGATTAATAATATAAATACAAATCCAAAAAAGTTCATTAAGAATAATTTATAATCCATATCTTTATCGGATTATAAGACTTGTAGCGATGGTTATTAGGGGTGAAAATATACCCTGCATTTTATTTGTTTTTTGTAATGATCTAGTCTATTACTTCCTCTGTCCTAAAAAAAAAAAAATTCAGAGTACCCTTTCCGATTTAATTCTTTTGATTCCAGATTCGAAGTTGCGATCAAATTTATCATATTTCTTAATTATACTTTTTTTTCCTACTTTTTAATAAAAAAACTCTATAATATACTATAAATTTCTCTTGATAGTGTATTATAATTTTATTTTTAACACAGACTTACATGATAATACCAAACATACTCATCTAAAAAGGCTATATGTGTGTGCATGTGTGTGTCCTTTTGAAATCTATACCACGAAGTAATGTGTAAAGTTGATTTCTGATAATGGTAATGAACTAAGTAATTTCAATAATGTTCAAAAACCTAAGTTTTTCACCCTATATTTTTACATATGAATTATAGATTTAATATAAATACAAACTGAATAAAAGTTTATCAAGTATAATTTATAACTCAGATATCATTCATCAAATAAAGACATATATCATTAAAATAAAAAGGAAAAAGATATTACCTATGGCATAAAGTTTTGAGAGTTAAGAAAATTATATGGTTAATTGCACTCATGACCTTGAGGTTCGGGTAAATTAAACGCGTGTACATTAGGTAGAACAAATAGCACTTATGTTTAATAACCGAACGAAAATACTGAAAGATGAAAAGACCTGAATGCCTATCACTTAGGAATGTAGTTCTTCAAATGTCAGTCTTTGTCCCTTCATCTCACCATACAGCCCTACCACGACCACCACCATCATATATTTACAATTTACACTTTCTCAGCTTCAACATGAATGCAGACAACACACACACATGCAGTCCCACCCACACACCCCTACAACTGGCCACAATCACAGCCACAGTTGTATCCCACCATCATCTTGTTCTTCAGTTTTCTCACCTTTCGTCAGTCTTCTCACACCGATCATTTGTCACAGCTTTCTCACTCCAATCATTTGCAATTTAACGAACCAAATCAACAAAAATGAAAATTTGAATTTGGGGTTTAAAATCTGGAAGAAGATGTATAAGATTCTTGCTTGCATCAAACTACTACCCAACACCACTGTAGCCGCCGCCATAAACCACCACTAATCAGGCAACCACTGCGTCCAATTAGCCCACCACCTATCCAATTCACCCACCGCCACTAGACGGCACACCTGTAACTCTGATACGAATATATGATTATGTACTTGTCACAAACTCAACTTATAATCAGGAGAGATAATTGTATGATTTAGCGATTCTTATGCATTTAAAAATTTCTAAAGGTCCAGTTTTACGATAGCTTTCTTAGACCAATATGTCCGTAATTGAAATTTAGAATTAAACTTTAATTATACGATAGTTTTAACGTACAAATATGTTTATATTGAAATATATATACATGCATAATATTAAATTTTTAGCATACACATGAACATACAAATATGTAACACAAAATTAAAAAAAAAATTGGGTTTCTGACAAAATATTCAATTTAATTTATGTAGATTATGTTTATTCTTAAAGGCTATAGACAACGCTATTCTCTGCAAGTTATTTTTATTAATTAAATTTGATAGAGAAGATGTAGTAGCTCTGAGGTATTTGGCTTTAATCAAAGAACATGCAGGAGTTCGAGTATGATTTTATAGATTTTCATACGATTTTTTCACTAAAAGACAAAAAAACTTTAACCCTAACTAAATGATAGATTCACAAGTATTACTTTAGGGAACAATGCTTGATAACAACACTCTAATTCAAAATGGGTATTTGATGGAAAAAAAGTTTCAACTAAAAAACTCCCCTAATTAACAGTAATTTTGTATGAAGACTTCAGTTTAAAAAGGGCATTTTAAGAGGAAACAAAAATGATTAGCCATTTAACTCCAATCGGGATTACATATGGATATAGAAAATTCTAAAAGACTCCAGTTTTACGATAACTTCCTTGTACCAATGTTTCGATACTCAAAATCTAGAACTAAACTTTAGGTTTATGATAGTTTCAATTACTAATATGTTTGTATCGAAGTCTATACACATGCAAATTAATTCAAATTTGTAGCATATGCATCAACATACAAATATGAAATAAAAAATTAAAAAGGATTGAGTTTCTGACAAAATATTCAATTAAGTTTAGATATATTACATTTCTAGAAAAATGATATAGAAAACTCTGTTCTCTACAAGTTATTTTCTTTAATCAAATATGTAACACACGTGCTCCCTCCCCACGCCCCACAACCGGCCACAACCACAGCCACAATATCATCCCACCATCATCGTGTTGTTCAACTTTCTCACCTTTCTCTCACTCCTAATCAATTATCACAGCTTTTTCACTCCAATCACTTGCAACAAACCATCACGATTCAACAAACCAAATGAACAAAAATAAAATTTTGAATTTGGGGTGCAAAATTTGGAAGATGTATAAATTTTTTGTTTGCATCAAACTACTACCCAACACCATGGCAGCCACCGCCATTAACCACCATCATAGCAGCTTTTCACCACTACTAATCAGCCTAACAATGCATCCAATCAGCCCACCACCTGTTCAATTCACTTATCGTCACCAGATTGCCCACCACCGCCTCAAATCGACCATTCGCAAACCACAACCGCCATCAATAAGCCTTCTATGACCAACCAAACCTCTAGTTAGGACACCTACACACACTCAACTAATGTTATAGATTTATGATTGATTTGGCGGCTTTGAAATTTTCATGTTTGTACTGCTGCCGAGGACATTTATGGCTGTGGAGGCAGGGTGCGATAACGTGGAGGCCGATGTTTGCCGGTGCCGGGATGAGGCGAATGGGGCTGAGCCAGTTTGCCAACTTTCAGGTTGAGTACTTGCCAAGGAAGGTGCGGCGGCAGGGTAGAGGGAGAATTTGGGTTGAAACCCTAATTTGAAAATTTAGAATTTGTAAAGAATTTGGGTTGGAACCCTAATTTGAAAAATTAGAATTTGTAAAATTTTATATTATATATACCTTATAGATACAAAATATGGGCAATATTGACATTTAAAAAATATGTATTGATGACATAAGTAAAAAAAAAAAATTTAACAGACCAGTACGACTTTACCTTTTGAAACTTTGTGTCACTGATAGTATTTTACCGTAACCTCAGGGACATGGGTTATTTTGATGTTGGTAATTTTAAAGGTTATTTTTTTATAGGGTTTTCTTTAAAGGTAAGATTGAGCTAGATCCACTCCCAAATTTTTGTCATTTAAAGATGTATTAGTGAACTTTTAACCTCTTTGACAGCAAATTTTTTATATCTAGCTAAAAATATTGTAGTTTAGTCTCACCTTCTTAACAATAAAAAATACACTTAATTTTTGTAGACCTTTTTTATTTCCAAAAAAGGGTATTTTTAATGAAAAATATTTAGTCATTTTAATCCCTTGAGATTATTTTATACGCTAGAACCAGATCCTTACCCCTCTTTGTTATATTCATAGTCTTTTGTCACTAAAAGATGTATTAGTGAACCTTTTTATTGTCAAAATGTTTAAAGTTAGCCAAAATGATAGTAATTTAGCCTCACCTTTTAAAAAGTTAAAATATTTAGAAAACTCTTAAACTTGAAAATAATAGTTTAAGAAAAAAAATATTTTGTTATTTAATCCCTGTGTATCAAAACTTGAGAGTTTTCAAGCTCAAAAAAAATTATTAATCTTTTGAGCCGAACTAAATTGGAGTTTTTAACAATTGAGTTTTATCTAATCATATCACTTATAAGAGTGAAATATATGAATACTATAGCTATATGAAAATATGTTATCATGTAAATATATGAAATCTCGAAATACAGTGGATCATAAAAAGACAATAATCATATGAAGGATATGATGTCATGTAAATAAGGGTATTCCAATAACTCTAATACAAATATAGAATTATGCACTTGCCACGAACTCAAGTTATAATTAGGGGGCAGAGTTGTATGATCTAACAATTCTTATGCATTTAAATTTCTAATTAAAACTCCAGTTTTACAATAGCTTTCTTACGCCAATATGTCCATGCACGAATATGTTTGCATTAAAATATATATACATGCGAAATTATTAAAATTTGTAGCATACACATCAACATATATACAAATATGTAATACAAAATTAAAAATGATTGAGTTTCTGACAAAATATTCAATTCAGTTTTGGTCGATTATGTTTATTCTTAGACGCTATAGAAAATGATGTTCTATGTAAGTTGTTTTCATTAATCGAAATTGATGGAGAAAATATAGTAGCTCTGTGATATTCAACTTTCATGTGAATAGAGCCGGTAGGTTTTGATAAAAAAAAATTCGGTACTTAAAGAACATGCAGGAGTTCAAGGGTGAATTTATAGATTTTTATAGATTCTTTTCTTTTTTCACTAAGAGATAAAACAACCCTTAAATCTAACTAAAGCATAGATTCCTATAAGGATATTCTAAGAAAATCCTAAAAGAAACCAAATGCACCCTTATTTTTTTAACAACACTCTAATTCAAAATGAATATTTGATGAGAAAAAAAGTTTCAACTAAAAAACACTCCTAATCAACACTAATTTTGTATAAACACTTAAGTTTAAAGAGGACATCTTAAGGGAAAAAAATTGATTATCAATTGAACTTCAGTCAGGATTACATATGCATTTAGAAAATCCTAAAAAAATTTAGTTTTACGATAATTTCCTTAGACCAATATGTCCATACTCAAAATCTAGAATTAAACTTCTGGTTTACGATAGTTTCAATGTACTAATATATTTGTATTGAAATATATATACATGAAAAATAATTCAAATCTATAGCATACGCATTAACATACAAAAATAAAATTAAAAATTAAAAAAGATTGAGTTTCTAACAAAATATTCAGTTTAGTTTTCTGCAAGTTATTTTCTTTAATCAAATATGATGGAGAAGATGTAATAACTCTAATGTAGTTTAGTTTTAACGTGAATGGAGGTGGTAGTGGTTGATAGGAATTTTTTCAATAATTAGAGCATGCAGGAGTTCAAAGGTGATTTTATGAAATTTTCATAGGGTTTCTTCTTCTTCTTCTTTTTTAATAAAAGTCAAAATAATCATTTACTCTAACAAAAACATATATTACAATAAAGATATTTTAATGAAGAGGCTTGATATTATAAAAGAAGTAAAAAATACCCTTATTTTTTAATCACACTATTATTGATATAGGTATTTAATGAAAAAAGAAAGTTTTAAGTCAAAAGTCAAAACACGAATTAAGTCTAACCAAAACATATATCCCAATAAGAGTATTTTAAGGAAAGAGGCTTGATATCCTATGAGAAGTCAAAAACACCCTCACTTTTAAATGACACTCTAATTTAAAATTGGTATTTAATGGAGAAAATATTATAAGTCAAATACATCCTTACTAACACTTAACCTTTTATGAAAATATCAATTAGAAAATGGTACTTTAAGGAAAGAAAATATTAGTCATTTAAGTTCGTACCTGCTTAAAGAAAATGGTACTTTAATGACACTCGTACGTGCTTTATATATATATATATATATATATATACCCAAACGAACTACAGTATAAAAATGACGCCATGCCATCTTTCATGCAGCTCACTAGCTCCGTTAAAATAATAGGCCTCACTACATCCAAAGGCCTCACGGTTGCCAATGGCTGAACTGCAGAAAGTTGAGATGCCAAGAGTCAAACTAGGAACTCAGGGACTTGAGGTAACAAAGAGAAAAGAACTCTACTCCAAACCCATGATTAAAGTTTTCGTTTTGGTTTTGGTTTTGGTTTGATTAAACCTTTGCTTTATGCATTCTATTTCCTTTGGATTGTAGTGGATCAAGAATATCTGTTGATCTTTTTGTGGTCTTGGTTAATTGTGTTTAACGCATTTTTAATTTAGGCAAAACCCATGGATCGTTTATTGTTTGGTGTAGCCTTGAAACCATCTCACCACCATATTGTTCATGTTGCTGCGAATTCGCTTTTCTGCATAGCTACATTTGAGCATTTTAGCTACATGCTTAGCTTATTACTTGATCTTCTGCCGTGTTTGTACACTCTATGTGTAGTTTCATGTTATTGGGGAATGGGTATGGGGCTGCTTATTTGCTACAATTGTGCATGCTCGAGGTGAAATCTCTTCTGAAATGCATTCAAGACCGTTTTTTCATGCCTAGAAATGGCGATTGGATTTGTTGGATGCCCTGCCTCATGTTCTCCTCATCCCACTTTGCGCCGCCTTATCCAAGTCAATCCCATCCCATAATATCAATATGCCCCCATCACCATAACCCCGATATGCCCCCATTGAAATGGCTGCAGGTTGTAGATGATGCAAGAAAATTACGGTTCAATGTTGCTGTGTTTTAGGAGAACAGGGAATGACGTTAAGATGGCCGTGTACCATAAGACCATCGTTAGAAAGTATGCGTAGATGATATAAGCTCAGCTATAGAAGTGTACTTCTTGGATATTGATGCAAAGACTTTTTTATTTCTCATAATTGTTCTTCAAGTGCAACGGTTCACCTCTATTTGTAGTAGAAGAAGAATTCTCTAGAACCTACTTTCTAGATACAGATTTTTTTTCTTACAACAATTTAGACTCTAGATATCTTAGACGGATATTTGCTTACAACATTCTAGAGAGAGATTTTATCTTTAGATTTTTCTAGATTACTCTTCTAACAGTACTGCCATGTCAAAACATCAAGGTCAGACCTCTTTGTATCTAGGACAATACACGTTCTCTAGCTGCAAATTTACATCAACCTGAGGTTGAAAAGATGTCAAAGTACTAAAAAGTGAAAAGGAAAATATGTACAGGAATCAGTCTAATCCTAAGAGTAATGGCATCATGGTTAATCACTGACTCCATTAGCTGCAATTTGCGGGGAGCAACCGGTTCTTATTGGATTCACGAAGATACTCTTGCAAGCTCCTGAACTCTGCGGCAAGTTCAGCCACCACCTCTGAGCCTGAGCTCTGCTCGAGTGTAGTCAGCCAGCTTCGTGAATCTCAGCATACAGCATTGCAAAAGGGATGACCATTCGCTATCTTCGCTCAAATTAAAGATTGTCATGAACAAATAAAACCATGACCACCCAGGATAGACATTCGTTCGTAGGACCTTCCCTACTGTGCCATTTTGTCCAGCCCCTGATTATCCTTAATTTTTCTGCTTTTGTTACTTAATTAGTACTCTTTCGTTCGTATGTCACTGCTGCGAGAGTTTCTGGCACTGACTGAGATAAAATTATTGTTATTTTGCTCATTTTACTTGAAAACTTCTTAGGGTGTTGCTCATTTTACTTGAAAATTTCTTAGGATGGTGCTCTTCATAAAAAATATGTCAAATGTCACCGTTGAGCTGTACGAGCTTAAGCAGTATTTGCCTAACTGGTATATCTTGTGCAAGATGGTTGGGAGTCAGTAGGCCATTTACTTGTACATTTTGGGTTGGCTCATAGTTTGTGAAGCTTTCTTCTTGATGGTCAATGTTCAGTCGGTTAAGGCGACGTCAGCTGGGGATCTGTTGAGGGAAACTTGGGTGAAGGTGCACCCAACGCGGAGGATGGCTCCGGCATGCCTGGTGTGGTCCATTTGAAAGGAGAGAAATAGGCACACTTCAATTTTGACGGGGTTGAGCTCATTGTTTACTTGCATTATTCTTTACCTCCTGTTATTTCAGGCTCAAGGTGGGGCACTTACAGATTTTTGTTTTGGCAAGTTTGCATAGGTGTGATGTAGTTAGTTTTGCAGGGTCCATGCCGTGGTTGATCATCAGTTGGTTCTTTTGTTGTAGATGTGCTTATGTAGGCAACTTTATATTGACGAGGGTTGCTTTCTGGTATCCTGATTCCTGGGCCCTTTTTTCTGCTTTATAAACTCCTAGTATACATGGGTTTGCCCCCAACAGCCAACTCCCACCCTAAATAGTTGTGCTTATCCAAAAGAAGAAAAGAAAAGAAAGTGTAATGGTTAGTTCCAATCTGCAGGTACATGGCCAAGTGTGATTCTAGGTTTTGCTTGAAGATGTAAGAGCATAACTTTAGGGCCTAGGAGGTTACTGTGAGTAATCATCCATTTTGTTGCTTAAAAACCATCTTGGTATGAGAGGAAAAAGCATGATGAGATATATATATGGTAGTTTCCCCAAGGAAAGATATATCTGATCTGCTTGCCTTCAGTGAATTTAGAAGACCAATTAGCAGAGGTTTTCATTGTAGGAAAGTTTTTCACCCCAATGATTGCAAATGTTAGGTGCATATGCACCAATTTGAAGGAGAATATTATACATTATCTTGCTTTACAGTCGAGTGTATCATGGTCTGGTAGAGGTTATGTTTGTTATCATTAAAGTGAATTCGTCATTTGTTCAGAGTTCTCATTTTGAACCAATTCTCAGTTAGTCATGATCTAGGTGCTTGCTAAAGTTTTTTGATCTAATAAGCTTTTTATACCAGTTTAATTAACATTTTTCTGCCAATTACTTTTTTTGTGCTAGTGTGAGTATTAACTTTAATTACTTGTTTGATCTAAAGCTTAAATATTAGAAGTTGAAGAATGTTTATGAAAGAATTATGTTAACTGTTGTGCTTGCAGGTCTCAAAGTTGGGATTTGGCTGTACTAGTCTTACTGGAGCCTATGGTGCTCCCCTTTCTGAGGAGGAAGGTATTAAAATGATCATGGGATGCTTCCGCAGGGGAATTACGTTCTTTGATACGTCAAATATCTATGGTGTGGACCATGCAAATGAGATCTTGGTGGGCAAGGTAAGTGTATGAGTGTTCGATAATATTTGTCTATCTAAAAGTTTAAGCAGCAGATGTAAATTAACATATATAACAAGACTTGCATATGCATCGTAGTGCTATTTGCACTCAGTTTACTTCTAATTTAATTTGTCTCTGTGCAATGGCTTGCACAAGCCAGTGTATGAGAATCCACCAAAGTAATATGATTTTAATTCCTCCTCGGGCTTCATTAAGGCAGTAGCATGCATGTGGGCTAACGGGAGAATTCTTGGGCTACGCTTGTTATGCGGTTATGCCTCCCAATGTACCCCTGCCACCATTAAAAGGGTGATATTAAACTCCGTTTTTACTTGGGCATTTGGTCATCAAATGTAGAAAAAAGAAAAGAAGAAGAAAAGATATGCATCAACACAATGGCCTATGTTACTTTGAGGGGGAAATAATTAAGAAAAAAATCAATCATCATCTTGGAGTCTGCGTGTTATAAAATATGTCAGATCTCATGTCAAAATACCCAAAAAAAGAAGTAAAAGAAATGTAACATTATTAGCTATGGAAGGTTAGTTCTTTGTTTGATGCTTTCTTATATGTATGTTTCGGTGGATTGTCTGAGCACTTTCTCTTCTTCACTCTTTCTTGGGAAGGAAGTGAGGGTTGGGGTTCGTGGGGGACGGGGTGTTTGGGAAGAGTAGGATGAAAAACTTGATGTCAGATGGTTGAAACCTTCACTTTTGTTAGTGTAAGAATGCATCCTTATGATGTTTCCGCTTTTTATCAGTTTAAAATAAACTTGTTTTCCTTTGTGACTCAATAAGTTGTGATATGATTGCTGCAATGTGACTGCTAGTTGAGAATCCTTGGAAGATCGATAGGTGTTTAGTATGTGATGAAGAACGAGCCCTTTAAACGAGTAGCCTTCCAAAATTTATAGGTGGAATCTGCTTTCCATTGCCTTCAAATTTTTCTTAAGCCTTTTGCAAGACATAATTATAAGGCGATTGTCACTTGTGTGTTTTAAAAGATTTCCCCATATGTAGGCATGCGTGTATGTATTATGGACTTACTAGGAGAAAAACAGAGATAAACTTGGGAGTGGAGTGGGGTTGTGCCGTTATGGTGGAGTGGTTCTTCTTGTAGCTCCAGGTGCATATAAACACACGTTTAAGGGTGGTTGCCGTTTTTATTGACTTGGGACTTTGGTGGAAGAGAGGATCATTGCTGCCCTTATTATTCTAAAAGCTGGCCCTGCCCAGTTTTTGCTCTCTGATGCTTTAGAAAGAATTGGACCTCATAAGAAATCAGTTATAGACTAGAGATTGAAGAATGTATCTCAGTTGCATATTTTATTAGTGACCCCTCAAATTTCTGTGTCAACGGAGAATGTATTCATGTATTTTCACTATTGTCCCAGTAAAGGTGAAATATCTTTGTGGGCTATGAGGCCTGATTTTATATTTTTAATAGAATTTGAATCCTGCAGGCCTTAAAGCAGTTGCCTCGTGAAAAGGTCCAGGTAGCCACAAAATTCGGCTTCTCCAGAGTTGATTCCTCTCAGTTTATTGTAGATGGTACTCCTGAATACCTCCGCTCTTGCTGCGAGGCTAGCCTGAAGCGGCTTCAAGTGGAATACATTGATCTTTACTACCAACACCGAGTTGACACAACGATACCTATTGAGGAAACTGTGGGTGGTTCTGTATTTCTTTCCTGCCAAACACACTTATAGGGTCCTGGTTTCTGTTTCTTTACTTTTCATTGCAAAACTGGCGCAACTGTTGCAGTCAATCTAGTACTTGTAGCTTATACAACAGTTCCATGTCTGCTAATTGTAAGTTGAAGATTTGATTTATCTGGCAGATGGGGGAACTGAAAAAATTGGTGCAAGAGGGTAAGATAAAGTACATTGGGCTATCTGAAGCTAGCCCAGACACAATAAGGAGGGCCCATGCAGTTTATCCCATCACAGCATTACAGATGGAGTACTCACTTTGGACCCGTGACATAGAGGATGAAATAGTCCCACTTTGCAGGTTTCTTCATCCTAAAGCAATATTTCTTTCGTTTTTGTTTACACTGAGCTTGCCTAATAACTCGTTATATGAGTCATGAATCCACTTTGAAGACCTGCTTATTCTTAAAATCTTGTTTGGCATGACCCATAAAATATACATTGTCCTGTCATCAGTACAAGATATCACCTCTTCTTGGAGTCCCATGTCAAGTTTCTAGCAGTGTCTTCTCGGACATATCCATTAACTTTTTGTTTTCTACTGCATTATCCATTTCTTATGTAATTTTGTTTGATCCTAAGGGAACTTGGAATTGGGATAGTTCCTTACAGCCCTCTTGGTCGTGGTTTTCTGGCTGGCAAGCAAGTCAAGGAGAGTTTGCCTGCAAATAGTAAGTTGGTATGGAACAGATCTATGTGGAGCCTCGTCCTTGTGTATCTGTTTACCAGAAAAATGTGATGATGGTCAAGCTTTGTTGTCTTTCAGAGATCACACCCTAGGTTCGTAGGGCAGAACTTTGAACAGAACAAGATTCTTTACACTCGAATAGAAGCATTGGCTTTTAAGCATGGGTGCAGTCCTGCTCAACTTGCTCTTGGATGGGTTCTTCACCAAGGTGATGGTATAGTTCCTATTCCCGGTGAGTGACTCTCTTCAAAAAAAGTTTGTTCTTTGATTATACAAGAAAAATGAAAACTTTTTCACATGATATAAATCTAACTCATCATCACCTTGGTCGTCGTCAACCAAGCCTCCATCCCAAACTGGTTAAGGTGGCTACATAAATCTTTTTCTTCCACTCTCCCTTCTACTGATATAACTTCGGCTCATCAATCATAAAACCTTTATTTTTGAGTAATCAACCCCAGATTTGTCAAGTTCCGACCTTTCCTTTCCTCTTGTTGAAGAGACTACATGTACAGTACGGAAGAGTTTCTATAACCTTCTGTTCTGTATTTGCTTCCTGCAATCCACCCTCCATCTCCATCCCCAACCCCCAAAGGCCCCAAGAGCAAGTGCATGAAGAAAAGCAAAAAATAACCTAAGAGGTATACGATGATTCTTTCCTACATATAATAGCCTCCCCCAGCTGATTCCATTGTTGCTTCAATTGCATGAGAAGACCCATTATTTGTTCTGGGATGGATGTTCCAGACGAATATGCCTGCTCCTTATCATACTTGCAGTCCCATATTGTTGCTGCTTCTATTTTGAATTGGTAAAAGTAGTTGTCCCCACCCAAAAAAAGATGGAATGGCTAAATCAGGCTTCACAATTTAGCTTCACATTGCAGGAACAAGTAAGATGAAAAACCTTGACGATAATGTCGGTGCCTTAAGACTAAAGCTCTCGGAAGATGATATACAAGAGATTTCGGATGCTGTACCCATCAACGAGGTAGCTGGGTCCAGAAGTAACGAGAATTATCTGCGCGTCTCGTGGATGTTTGCAAGTACACCACCGAAAGATGTCCAGTAACGGTGATATATGGTCAGGACCAATGGTTCAGAACGTTGCAATTTTTACTCTTACTTCCGGAAGACACTAACACCAACTCTTCTGCGTGGCAAATGCCCTGCCTCCTATATCTCATGAATCTGTAATAAAGAAACAGCAGTTGGAGGATTTCCATCACAATTTATTGGCTTCAGATTAAGAACCACTTTGTGCAACATCTGAAATTTGTGGAAAGCATCCATTTTTGCTCAAGAGCAAACAACAATTGCTTCTAGATTTTGGAAGTTTACCCTTTTTTATTTTCTCATTTTGTGATACAATGGACCATTCAAGCTTTTCTAGTATTTTGAACAGTGAATCCTTCGGTGTTGATTCTAAATAATCTTTCCAGCATATGACAGGCAAGAAGCTTTTTCAATCCTGTCCTCGAACATACCCTTTTGGGCAATGGCACTAGGTTCTCTCCCATAAATCTATGCCCAAAAACTATTAACACTACAACATCCGCCATTCAAAAATTTAACAATTTAAAGGCAACTCGAACAAAGTTACCCTAAAGAGTGAACTCATTATGCCATAGTCTTTGTAAACTGGTCTTTTGAGATCAACATTTTGTTTGCAATCGGCTGCCTGGAAGTACCATGATCGGTCGGGATCTAACTCCTTACTGTTGTGGAGTCTTTGCAATCAGTACATGATAAAGTCGTAGCTAAGAGAACGTTAGGAAAAAAAAAATTAGTTGTTATCCGAATTGTATGAAAATAGCTACAACCCCGTATTGTGACAATTAATGGTTATTAAATATTTTTAGTTAGATCGATAGTTACAACGTTCCGTATTGCGACAATCAGTGGTCATTAAATGTTTTCATTATATGGTGACACTAAAAGTGCTACTAAGAATTGTTTCTAAAAGTGTTAGTAGAAATGCCACAATCATATCGAAAATCAAACTATTACTTGTCCTTATATATGATGTTGTAACTATCTTCCTGTAATTAAGGTAATAACAAAAAAAAAATTAGAACATTAATGTTCTCTTTCTTACCTGGCATAATTGTCGTTTTGTCAATCGATCAATCAAATAGACTTTACATTTCTCTTTTTTCCATGTCGACAAGTCTCACTTATTAACAAGATTGAAATTTTACTAATTCTGAAAATTTTGCCAAAACACGTCTCTCAGTTTTAAATTTATGTCTCTTCCCTTCGTTTTAAATTGTTCCTCTTTTTTGCACAAGCCCAATATTCTTCTAGTGATATATATATGGAGCTGATCCGTTGATAACGCTAGCAAAATGGGACAAGTTGCTAGCGCGATCTAGCCATCCACGCGCGATCTGTGGACAGTCCAGATTTTTTTTTTACGTTTTTTTTAAGTCCGCCCGCTACATTATGTAGCGAACGATTTTTTGACAAAAATACCCTATTTTCCATCTACTATATTATGTAGCGGACAGAGGCAGTACTTTTTTCTGACTCTTTCTCTCTCCTTTGTCTGATTAATTTTCTGACATGTTTGATGTCCGCTACATTATGTAGCGGACAATTTTTTGACAAAAATACCCTATTTTCCATCCGCTATATTATGTAGCGGACAGAGGCAGTACGAGATATTCTGACCTTCTTTTCTCTTTCTCTCTCCTTTTGTCATCATTTTTCTGTCACCTTTCTGACTTTAATCTCTTTCTCTGTCCTTTCTCTCCAATTTTCTAAGTTGTTTCTCTCTCCTTTTGTCATCATTTTTCTGTCACTTTTTGACTTTCTCTCTTTCCTTTCCGGACATGTGATCCTAGCTCAGATAAACTGGCTTTCTCTCTTTTGATGGAACCATATATTACTACTAAGAATTTCTCAGATTTCACCATAAAATGAGAATGAGAGCTTGCTGGATGAGAGCAAAGCAGACATATGAATTGAAGCTTTATTCCAGTAAGGTGGTCACTGGTCTCCCAGTTAAAGAAGAAAGAACCGGAGAAGTAGCCATTTTGGGAGTCCCAAGGAAAAGAAATTCTCTCCAATTTTCTAAGTTGTCTCTCTCTTTCTCTCTCTCTCCTCGTAATATAAACTATGGAATCAAATCTCCTTTATATCGTAAATTTTCTAATAGTTTATATTAGAAAATTCTGTGATAAAGATAACCCTCAAGTTTTGTAATCTGGGTTATCTATAGAAGTTCAAGATTTAAATACATACGGCTGTTGGGTTTGTGGTGAAGGAAAGGGAACACATGATCTGAAGGTTGTTATCAATGGAACTGAAGTTGTTTGATGCCAAGTTGGTGTTTTTGTCCAAAAAATAAGTAATACAGTTGTCCGCTACATTATGTAGCGGATGAAATATTAATCGAACACAACCCATTCCAAGGTTCAGACTTTTGCGTTTACTAGTTCAAGATTCAGACTATTTATGTCTATGCACACTTCCCGAAACCCATCTCAATCTTCCTCTTCAACTCCAAGGACGGAAAATTGGAAGAGTCATCTTCCCAAGAAGAACCTCCATATATCTGCTCGATCGGCACAAATTTTTCATACCCGTCTTTTTTGTTTCAGCTATGGAAAACTACATCTCTTGCACTCTTTCAGCATCAGTAGGCAATCACTCGAGAGCAGTGAACTGGTAAAAGAGCTCAAGCTATTGATCTTGAGCCGCTTGGAAGTCGGCCTTAGGAATCACCGCCCTGTGCCTTCCCATTGCGCATTCCGCATCAATTGGACAAAAATGAGAGAAAAAAAACACAGAGAAAGCACAAACATCGGTGACTCCAAACATGGATTGACACCATCGACTCCCCTCCTCGCCGATTAACATGGAATCCCTGTCGCCGGGATCCCCGCCGGAGTCCTTCCTGTTGGAAGATTTTGGCCAGAAGGTCAACCTGACACACCGGATACGGGAAGTGCTGTCCAACTACCCTGAGGGAACCACCGTTTTGAAGGAGCTCATCTAGAACGCCGATGACGCCAGCGCCACCACGGTCTGGCTGTGCCTCGATCGCCACTCGCACGCTCACAAGGGAGAGAGAGAAGATGAGAGATGAGGGGCCGAGGGGGAAAGAGAAAATAAAAGTTGGTTGTCTCTTTTCCAGAGCTGACAACACGGGATGTCTCTTTTCGAGAAAGTAAACTAGTCCGCTACATAATGTAGCGAATAGATGTAATTGGGATTGAGGGGTATATTTGTCAAAAATACCGTCCGCTACATAATGTGGCGGACGCGCTTTAAAAAAACGTAAAAAAAAAAAGATATGAACCGTCCACAGATCTCGCGTGGACGGCCAGATCGCGCTAGCAAAATCTCTTATTTTGCTAGCGCTATCAACGGATCAGCTCCATATATATATATATATATATATATATATATATATATATCCTAGCATCTAAGTATCTTTTTATTCTTTTTTTAATGTCCTTTATTAGTACAAACTTTAATAAGTGGTCTTTTTATTAATTATATTAATGATAAATATTATTTCTTTCATTTTATAAGCTATTTTACTTCTTCATTTGTTACTAAAAGACTAATAATTATTACCAAAGTTCCCTTTTAACAACAAAAATTGAAAAGAAAGTTATATAAAAGGTAAAAATAATATTTTCATTGTTACTAGTATTGTTATTATACACATGAATTTTCTCAATGAGTCTGTTACTACAAGTAATTTCATAAAAGGGTTACTACAAGTGATTTCATAAAAATGCTCAATAAACACTTAAATCTTACATTTCTTGTTGATCATACCAATAATAGTGCTAAAACTCATTTTGAATGGTCAAAGTGAAGTATACGTAATTAATATCATTTTTTTAAGTCCAAGATCCTCTGGTGATCATCTTTATCTTTGTCTTTATCTTTATTACTAAAATACATAATAAGCCATAGTATTTTTTCAGTGGTGCAGTCCTGAAATTCAACCATCCTTGTCCTTGAAGTCCTGGAATTCAACTATTGACTACTCAGATTCATGGAGCAGTGGCCACTGGTCACCATTGACCTCATGTGTATATTTAAATTCAGTGAGCCGTGTGCATTCCTTCTTTCTCCTTGGCATCTCGTTACAAAGTGCCAGCTTAGAAGAAAGAGGCGGATTTTAACTAACAATGGCGGAGGCACAGAAAGTTGAGATGCCAAGAGTCAAACTTGGGAGCGAGGGACTTGAGGTAAAACTCGAAAAGATGAGTCTTTTCCAATTCTTGGTTTGTTTCTTGAAGTGTCGCTTGTAGTTTCTTGAATTCTCATTTCAGGAGCATCAGGAAAATCTGTGTTCTTCTTTTTCATTCGCACGGTTTTGGCAGAATGTGGATAATGTGCTTTACATCTTGCCCTTTTCCTGTTTTAACCTGAAACCTATCTGAATAGTCCGAAATGCAGTCTCGGTATCATACGGCCATATGTAACTTCTTTGTAAACACCCGTTTAGTATTAGAATCATCTATCTGATTTTTAATGATGTGGATCCTTTTGACTTCCAATCTCAGAAGGATCAAGAGGATCTACATAATGATATGTTGTGAATTCCATCTGAATGTCATAAAGGCTCTATTTGACTAAATTCATGAAGTTGAATGACTGGAGATATTGAGAAACTTAAGGATTAAGAGAAACTGGAGACTCGTTATTACTTTAAACCTTCAACAGTTGAGTACTAGTTGCATTTTGGTCCAAAGTATAGGAGAACCTATAGGTTCTATAAGTAGGAAACTTTAATTATGAGATGTCTTTAGTAATTCGAGTCATAGCATTGATATTTTAAACCAAAAGGTAAAGGTGATAGGTGTAGTAATATAATGTATATGTTACCATGAAATCTCTTGGACAAAATATGTTAAGCCTGAATACTAGAAGTGGATGAAATGTATCTAGAATTTCTTTTGTCTTGCGCATGTTTATGGAGTAACCAGGTCATTCGTGGCCCCTGGTTCGCCTTCAACCTCTGTGAATCCATGCGCACACTTTGTCTTACGTTGTTTATAAGTATGGATAAGCATATATATATGTTGTTGGGCTCATTCTCTACTAGTGTAAGCTTTTAAGATAGATCCTGCTTAAACCAGTATTAGAGCTCTTGTTTTGCTACGTCAACTCTTCCTCCCTTTATCAGCTCTCTCCCTAACCCTCGTGGGAGCGTCAAATCATGATACATATTGTTAGGAAGGTTTGGCTCTACTGATATTTTAAGCTGTGGGGCTAATATATGGCTAGTTTTATCTGTTATATTGGCATTGTCATGCTAATTAATGTTTCCTGAGGAGAATAATCTCCTTTATAAGATATAACCTTTAAAACTTTTGTTCTTGCAGGTCTCAAAACTGGGGTTTGGCTGTATGGGGCTTAGTGGAGTCTACAATGCGCCTGTTGCCGAGGAGGAGGGTATTAAAATAATCCAGGAATGCTTCGATAGAGGAATTACATTCTTTGACACGGCAGATATTTACGGTTTGGATCATGCTAATGAAATTTTGGTGGGGAAGGTAATTGAATGCTTTAGACTGATTTATGGCAGTAACATCTTCTTTCCTTTGTTATTGAGGTAGTATGCATGTGGGTTCAACATGACAATCTCAATGCTTTCTATGTTCTTGTCTACCGTTATCCTACGACCCACTGTTAGCTTCTCTGCTATTTAAGGAGTCATGAGGTAGGGAGGAATAAAGATTAACTCTAAGTTGTTACATGGGCCTTGTGAATCTTTAAAAGAACTTAAGAAGATTGGGAAATAGGAGACATTTTAACCATAACATGTGTACCAGCAATGTACAGTGTATGTTTAATGGGGAAGGAAGAAAACATTCCTCTGTATCCCTTGTGTCTTTTACATGGTTAGCTCTCTGTCAAACTTAGAAAAGCTGGAAAGGATAGTTTCTTCATTTAATGTTTGGCTTTAGTGTTTCTGGGTCTGCCTTGAGAATATAGGATTGCATTTATACAATTTCATCGTTTCTATTAGTTATTTTCTTCTGTCACTCATTTATCTGTTTAATCAATGCCGCAAGCACTGTTCTAGTGAACAGCCTTCCAAATCTTATTGATGATACATGGAAGTGGTTTTTCTAAGAAGATGCTAGAAAGTTCTAGCAACGCATATCTGCGATAATGAACGGATTTTCTTTCTGTTTTGCTGAGAACGGAAAAGAAATCAAGTGCCAGGGACGGGAAGGTTGGGGTCACGCATACACACACTCACACCTACATAGGTACAGATGAAAAGCATGCACATATCATCTAGATAGAAATATGCTTGAAATCGAGCAACTCCATCAAACTTGCTAAAAACTCAAAATCAAAATTACGTTTCGAGGAAAGGATAGAGAGACTTCCCTGCCAAAATTGGACTATCTTCACAAACATTCTATCGCAATGCTGTTTGTTTAACAAGGAATTTGGTCGAGCAAAGAGGGTACGCGTGGTGAACTGCAATCATGGTGACGATGTATGGTGATTAGATTTCGGGCTATAGGACAGTGGATATACAAACCAGTTTGTGTAGGTTTTATCTTGCTGAATTTTGTGGGTTTCACAAAATTTCGCTGGGGGGTCAATTGGGTGTAAGGGTTAATACCCTTTAGAGAGAAGGTGGGGATGATGCCATCTGGTGTTATATATGTATATATACAACTGCTTGTACATGTATACAAGAAAATCACTATGACGTAAAAGGAAATGAACTTTGGTGGGAGGAAAGGTGGGTTTAACAGTTGTGGTGGAGTGGGTTTTGACCGTTTTGTGTTGTGTATACAAGGAAAATAATTGGTGAGATCTATCTGTACATGTGTTTGGGGTGGCTGCCATTCTTGGCCAGATGACTGGGGTTTTGATGGAAGAAAGTACAAATTTTGGACTTTCTCTTCTGAAAGCATCTTGGACTTCTATGACTTATGTTGACAGTTACATTTTTTTCATCGTAATCACGACCGAGAGCGAATATAAGATACTCGCAAATTTGCCAAACCATGGGAATTTTGGCTACTTTTCACAATAAATCATCGCTGGCTGGGAGATTTATAGTTTGGACATTTTGTTATTAGACTCAAGATTTTGCATTTGCAGATAAAGTCAACTGACTATAAAACGATGTGGATTGTCTGATAAGTTAGTATATAACCGAATATTGCAGGCGTTGAAGCAGTTGCCTCGAGAAAAGATCCAGCTAGCCACAAAATTTGGCTTTTCGAAAACTGATTCCGCTCAATTTGTCATTAAAGGCACTCCTGAATATGTCCGCTCCTGCTGTGAAGCTAGCCTGAAACGCCTTGATGTGGACTACATTGATCTCTACTATCAGCACAGAGTGGACACAACAGTACCAATCGAGGAAACTGTAAGTTTTATAGTGCTATTTCCACCAGGATATTCTAAATCATGGTTTCTCTTCCTCTACTCTTTCACTGGAAAATCGGTAGCGTAGTTGCTGCGTGTAATTATTGCTTTTCTGAAGTGTTCCGTTGCATTCGTTCGATTTGTTGCGGAGTTATACTCAGCCACCTTCATGCCTTTAACTAGAAGTTGGATGTTATGCTTGAAGGGCAGATGGGGGAATTGAAGAAATTGGTGGAAGAGGGCAAAGTAAAGTACATTGGGTTATCCGAACCTAGCCCAGATACAATAAGGAGGGGGCATGCAGTTCATCCAATCACTGCTTTGCAGATGGAGTATTCGGTTTGGACCCGTGATATTGAGGAGGAAATAGTCCCACTTTGCAGGTTTTTTAATATTTCTTTCACAATTTGAATAGACATTCTTTCTGCTGAGTCTGCTGGACAGCTTGTAGTTTGTACATGTTACCTCTTTATTTTACCACTTTGAGAGAGCTGGTTACCTAGACAAGGTCCTGGTTGGTGTGTAAAATACTGTTTCCTGTTGTTATTAAGATCTCACCTTTCTTGGATTTCCCAGTCTTTTTCAGTTACTCTTTTTTTTTTATATCTTCGTCTGACTGCCACTTAATTATCGCTTTGATTAAGGGAACTTGGAATAGGGATAGTTCCTTACAGCCCGATTGGTCAGGGATTTTTTGGTGGCAAGGGTGTTAAGGGAAGTGTGCCTGCAAATAGTGCGTTGGTATGGAACTGCACCCGTTTATGGCCCTCTCCTTGTACAATCTGCTTCTTTCAATTGATTTTTAGAACAAAATTGTTATCTTGATGGTCAATTTCTTTCTACCAGGGTTCACATCCTAGGTTTACTGGACAAAACTTTGAGCAAAACAAAGTTATTTATACTCGAATAGAAGTATTGGCCACTAAGCATGGATGCTCACCTGCTCAACTTGCTCTTGCATGGGTTCTCCACCAGGGTACAGTTCCCATTCCGGGTGAGTGACTTTCATGATCTTTACAAACTACTACTTGCTTACAAAGCATGGTAAATTAGTGAAATAACTGGGATTGAGCTCACAAAGTCAAAGAATGCTGTCTGATCACTGATGTTACTAAGAGGAATCAGGCCTAGGAGCTAAGCTACTTGCACCACGGTTCATTTTACTCCGTCTGAAGCTTGTTGAAAGCCCGACTCTCGGTAATCGATTGAGCTAAAGCTGATAACTATTAAGCACATAAGACTATTTTAGCATTTATACTCTTGGATTCGCTAAGTAAGTTCTTGTTTGAGATTGTCTTGAGCGCTAAGCCTATATCAATGACTGATGGCTTTCTAAACGAATCTTGACAACCTAACTACTCAGCTCATTTACCGACTTAAATAAATTAGCTTAACTTGTATCCTATGCATAGCTAAATGGCTAAATTAATTTGTATTCTTTTTGTTCATCTTAGGAACAACGAAGATCAAAAATCTTGATGAAAATGTCAGTTCGGTGAGAGTGAAGCTCACAGAAAGTGATCTAAAGGAAATTTCTGATGCAGTGCCAATAAACGAGGTGGCTGGTTCAAGAACTACCGAGAAACTTATACGTCTCTCGTGGAAGTTTGCAAATAAACCACCAAAAGCTAGCAAGTAAATCACCTTAGCATATATGTGAGTGAAGCCTATCTAGGGTGTCAATGATTCTGTATCTCCTTCTGGAGGATAAGTTGCTTATGTTATGAATGCTGTATTCTAATACAGGTGTTGGCGTTATGTTGGGTTATTATGGTGGTGGTTTTCATAGCTGCTAAGGAGATAAGTTGCTTATGTTATGGATTTTAAGGTTGATGTTGGGTTATTATGGTGGTCATAGCTGCGGTATTAGGAGGCAATCACAAGGCCATGTGGAATATGCTAGAGGTCCAGCTAAAGCAGCAAGCAATTGTAGACTGAAATTACCTACTTGAGATTCTGTTCATGGGCAGATTGGGAAGCGTATTCTCCCAGCATGAATTCTAATCAAGTGGAAGAGAAAAAATGAATCTCCTTGATGTCTATAATAAAGTTACTTCCTCTGTTTCATTGATCTTTGTTCCCCTTTTTACAAATTTCCAGAGCAGTAAACATGTTAACATTCATGTCCCCTAGTGCCTTGGCCTTAGTTTGACTCATCAAACAAATCACATTAAATTTGTAATAATTATTTGATTTCACTTCAATGCTTTGGTGTTCGTATTTTACCCTAAGGACTTGCAATATGTTAAAAGGGAAAAGTTTCATGTAAGTGAGGAAGTACTATTTAAGCTTTCCACGTCTGCAAGTTTATACCAATATAATTTGTGACATTTGACCTCTGTAAATAAAATGCTATGCATCCAAGAAGTTTTATGGGAGCTTTTTAGTAAGTTATCACTTGTATGGTTTATCCACTAACTTCACTTACGAAAATGTATTTTCGTTCTAATTTTCATCTTTTGCACTCTACTTTTCATCACTGCATCCATTTTTCATCACTTATACTCTACTTTAGTATCGCTAAATGCCATGAATCTATGGTTAAATAATCGTATTTTGGGAGATTTACATCAGAATTTTGTGACTTCATATTCAGAACCAGTTCATGTAACATCCCAAATTTGTGGAGTCCATCCTTTTTTGCTCAAGAGCAAAAGCAATTCCTTCAAGATTTCAGAGTTTACTCTCCTTCTTTGGTTACATAAGTGGGTGATTAAGCACTATTATGTTTTATCGCCACTTATGAGTGAGACTTAAAATACTCTTCATGCAGTTGTATAACAAGTAAGAAATAATTTGGGAAAATTACAAAAAAATGGGTTTTCTAATTTTCCCAAATAATTTTAAATCCTACTATTAAATATGTCATTAGTAGGCAATAGCACTATGATTTCTTTCCTATAAATAAAACTCACTTTTTTTAAGTGTGCAAGTACACTTACGCCAAAAAAAAAAGAGAAAAAGAAAAATGGTGAACCTTCTATACGAATTTAGATCGTCACCGATGTCCAACTCAAAATCAGAGTTCTCAAATCAGAGTTCCCACTCGGCTGTTGTCGGGAATTTCAACTATTTAGACAGTCAATTTGTTAATGGCTTCCTTCTGTAAGTCTAGTTAGGGGTGAGTACAGTTCGGTTTGATTGGTTTGGAGGTCAAACCGCAACCCAAATCAATGAATCTCGGTTCACAAATTCTTAAACCAAACCGAACCAAGACACCTCAGTTTGAACGGCTCAAACAGTTCGAATTTAACGGCTCGGATCGGTTTGAGCGTAGTTTAAACATTATTATGTTTTCAAGAAAAAAAACAATAACCAATAACAACATTTCTTAAGATTAATTTATAACGTTTTTTTAGGTGCTCATGATTTATGGGAATACTTGCTCTCTTTCCTACATTGTTTTGGCTTTCAACATGATTACTAATGGAATAACATAACACCAATTTCAGAACTTACTTCTTAACAATTGAGCAAAAAACTAGATCAAGAAGGTGTGCATCACAATGGTAGTAAAAAAATACAGATAATTTTCTAAGTCTTAATATCTAACAAATCTGCACTTCTCTAAAGTTTTTATTAGTTGATTTTCCTTTAAGTAGGCATGACTCGTATTTTATCATTCTTGACTCTACTGTAATACTGGATATAACTAGCCTATTGGCTCCATGTTTACATTACAGGAGTCATAGTGTAAATGATGCAATATATAGTGAGTAATGGCTTTGAAATGGTAGAATTAGAAGAGAAGGCTAATTTAGGGTGAGCATGTTTTATTCTATCCTGGTTATTAGCTAATAAGGGTAATTTTTATAATGATGTAACCTTCGGTTCGGTTCGGTTTAGTACCGGTTTAGAAATTCTAAATCGTGGACCGAATCAAACCGGCCTCGGTTTGAAAATCTCAAACCAAACCATTCAAGCTCATCTTCGAATTCGATCGGTTTGATTCCAACGGTTTGAACCGCCGGGGGGGGGGGTTGGTATATTCAAACTCAAGAGACTCATGTGCTTTCTTTCTCATCGGCATCTAAAGACTTAGCTCGGTTTGAACTGTCAACTCAAAAGCTGAAAGAGACGACGAATAATGGCCACCGAGGCACAGATACTTGAGATGCCAAGAGTTAAACTTGGCAGCCAGGGACTCGAGGTACTGTCACTTATTTGTAGTTTCTTGAACGCCCATCTCAGAAGCATCAAGAAAATCTATTTTCTTTTAGCTCTTTTTCATGGTTTTGGCAAAATGTGGTTAAATATGCTTCGCATTTCACCCTCTTCTGTTTTTAGCATGAAACCCGTTTGAATCATTTGATATGAAGTGTCTGTCCTATTACAGCCATATGTAATTGTACACAGTTTTCTTGCTTGGATGTTTTCTCTTATGAGTTATGAGCATCCATTTAGTTTCAAAATGAAGTGTCTGATGTGGCAATGTTTTCGATCCTTGTCACTTCCAATCTCAGAAGGATCCAGACGATCTATAGATAAATAGGAAGCAAACTCCAACTCCATTTCGATGAACTCATAAAATTGTACTTTAGGGATTTGAAATATATGAAGGGGTATGCAATACAAGTTGGAGATTCATTGTCACTACAATCTTCAATATATGGAGTAATATTTTGTGTTCGCCATTAGAAATTCAGGATACAATCTTCCAATCCTTCTGACCGCTGCTGTGCCCATCCTTTGTCTATCCATGAGCACATGTACGTAAGAGAAGTCTCTGTTTTTTATCATGTTGTTAAGCATGATATAAGTGATTTGTTGGAATCATTCTCTACTAGCTTAAGCTTTTAGAGTAGATCCTTTACAAACTGATATCAAAGCTCTTGTTGCACAACGTCACCTCGTCCTCCCTTTTCCTGACCACCCCAACCCCCCATTGTTAACTGCAATTTGTGCTGTATGCACCTTGAATTCCGTCCAATTGCACCCTGAATTCCATCCAATTGATGTCTCCCATAATGAAGGCATTCACGGGAGGGGAATTTTAAAGCATGATACGTATTGGTAGGAAGGTTTGGTTTTGCCTGGTTTGCCTCCTGATATAAGATGTTCACTGCTATGCATGCTAGAGTAGTGGAGCTAAGATACTGTGAGTTTTTTCTCTTGTGGTTTTGTAATACTGACTCTTGTTTCTCACAGGTCTCAAAGCTGGGATTTGGCTGTATGGGCCTTAGTGGAATCTACAATTCTCCTGTTGCGGAGGAGGAGGGTATTACAATTATCAAGGAGTGCTTCAACCGAGGAATTACATTCTTTGATACATCAGATATATACGGGTTGGACCATGCGAATGAGATAATGGTGGGAAAGGTAATTGTATGTATTGCATTGATTTAAGGTAGTAATACCTTTTCTGTTGGTTTTTATTGAGGTAGTATTCATGTAATCAAACGTGACAATTTGAATGCTTTCTGGTTACTTGGTCTATCATTGTTGCACCACCCACTGTTATTAGCTTGTCTGCTATCTTAGGTACCATGAAAATCGAGAGGTATGAAGACCTATTCTCAGTTGTTACACGGGCCTCGGGAATCACTTAAGAACATAGAAAAGAATGGAACTTGAAAACATGCTAACCATAACATGAATACCAGAAGAAACATATTTTTGCATGTTGGATATGTAAGAAAAATGTTCCCCAGTTCTCTACAGTCCTGGTGTAACTGAAGCTTTGGAATGTTGTTTGCTTTGTTGTTCTTGGGTCAGCCTGTCATTTGGGGCGGGGGGGCAGCATAGTATTGGAAGTTTGATGTTGCTGATATGGAGTGTATATAACGTATTTCATTTTTTCCATCAATTTTTTTCTTCTGTGACTCGACTACATGTATCATCAATGTCGCATGTACCTTTCTTTGACGAGATTCTCCAGAAATAGTAGGCGATAGTTGAAACATAAAAAACAAGCACTTAATGAATGAACAACCTTTTAAATCTTATTGTTGAGGAAACAAGGCACTGTTCTTTATTTTAAGATCGTAAAAGGTTCTTGCAGGGCATATTAGTTTCTTGGTGCTGCACTGCTGAGCCTGAGGTAATTACCTCATCAGCTTGACGCTAATATTAAGTGGATCCTCTTTTGATCTTAGTGACGGAAACAGAAAAGATAACGAGAAATATTAGTTGGAAAACACAGAGAGGAAGAGAAGGAGGGAAAGAGGAGTTCCTTGATTATGAAAGATTTTTCCCCAAAGGGGAGCAAAATGGTGCTCTTCTACATACTATTTACTCGCGTACACGCACATGTATATATATGCATATAGAAACAGAATATGCCACCGATGGAATTCAATTAAACACAGTAGTTAAAACCTCAGTGTCATAAACCAATTTTGAGAAAGAGAATTAGGGACTCACTACCAAAATACTTTCTTCACAAATATTCCATCGCAACTCCCTGGGCATTGTCAACGATCCACATTGATGCCAGTTCCATTATAGTTTTAAAGTGAATTCAAGGATTTGATTGGAGGGGGTGGGCGCTGTAAACTGCAATCATGGAAGATGCATGGGGTTTGATTTGCGGCTATAGAACAGTAGATGCACGAATTGGTTTCTGTAGGTTTCATGTTGCTGATTTTCATGGGTTTCTAAAAAATTTCTTTAGGCGGTTGGTTGGATGATCACTGGAGGGATTTTAAACCATCGAGAGAAGGCAGAGACGATGAAGTCTGGTGGTTACGTGTATGCAACTTCTTATATACGTATATAACAAAATTACTATGAGGTGAAAAAAAAACTTAAGTGGGAGAAGAATTGGAGAGTTGTGGGGTGGAGTGGTGCTTGTGGGTGTTGGGTGGTGATGCTGACTCTAGTCCTGTGTGCCTATTTTTGTGAGTTACAGAAATAGAAGTTCTCAACTAGAAAGAAGGAAAATAATTAGTCAGACACGTTTGAACATGTTTGGGGTGGCTGCAATTCATGGTCAGGTGAATATCACTTTGGTGGAAAAAGAGTTTTTACTCTCTTGTAGAAGCATCTTGGACTTCTATGACTTCCGTCGATGCGTTTCATATTTTCATTGTAATACCAACCACCATGATTAAGGGATCCACGGCAAACCATGGGGAATTTGGGATACTTTTCAATGGATATGAACACTGCACGATGGAGGTTTATAGTTTTTCTTGTTAGACTCAACATTTTCCAGCTGCATATGCAATCAGTTGACATCTCAAACTTCTGTATCACACCTGTAAATAATGCAATATAGACGTCAATCATTCTGTTGACTACGAGGAGTGCTTTTTCAAAATTAGTATCACCCTAATCTTGCAGGCGTTGAAGCACTTGCCTCGAGAAAAGATCCAGCTAGCCACAAAATTTGGAATTTTCAAATTTGATTCCACTCAAGTTGTTATAAAAGGCAGTCCTGAGTATGTTCGCTCCTGCTGTGAGGCTAGCCTGAAGCGCCTTAATGTGGAATACATCGATCTCTACTACCAGCACAGAGTGGACACAACCGTACCGATAGAGGACACTGTAAGTGTTATAGCACTATATCCACCAGGACATCCTAAACCTTGATATCTTTTACTTTACTTTCTATTGCAAAGCTGGTTCCGCTATTGCTGTTGTCACGTATAACTGATTTTGTTCTTTGTGATAAATAGTATGGCTTCATTCAAGCAGTCCAGAGATTTTTGTTTAGCCCAATTTCTTGCCTGCTAACTGGGAGATTACCATGAATGACAGATGGGGGAATTGAAAAAACTGGTGGAAGAGGGCAAGATAAAGTACATTGGGCTATCTGAACCAAGCCCTGACACAATAAGGAGGGCGCATGCAGTTCATCCGGTTACTGCCTTACAGATGGAGTATTCAATTTGGACCCGTGACATTGAGGAAGAAATAATCCCACTTTGCAGGTTTTTCATATTCGTCCAAAGTACCTTTTATCATACAGATGGTCTTTTTACTGAGTTTGAACAGAATGAAATTTTGTACATGTTGCCGCTTTTTTATTTTATAATGAAAATCTACCTTGAAATAGCTGCTTGTCTAGAAAAAAAATTCTGTTTGGCATGTAAACTTCATTTTCCTGTTGTTATTACTAAGATCTCACCTTCCTTAATATTCACCTGTTATTTCCAATATTTTTTATTATCAGTTCCCTTTTCTAACTGCTAATTGACTTTGGCTTTGGAAATAACTCAAATAAGGGAACTTGGAATAGGGCTGGTACCTTACAGCCCTATTGGTGGTGGTTTTTTTGCTGGCAAGGCAGTCAAGGAAAGTTTGCCTGCAAATAGTGCGTTGGTACGAATCCTATATGGCCCTCTCCTTGTTTAATCTGCTTTTCTAATTGATATTTAAACCAGAAATGTCACCTTGATGATCAAAATTTCCTCTACTAGGGTGCACATCCTAGGTTTACTGGGCAAAACCTTGAGCAGAACAAAATAATTTATACTCGAATAGAAGCATTGGCTAAAAGGTATGGATGCACTCCTGCTCAGCTTGCTCTTGCATGGATTCTCCACCAGGGTGATGATACGGTTCCCATTCCCGGTTAGCGACTCTTCTGACCCTTCTCAAACTTTTATTTCCTTGTTCAAAGCATGGGCTGGAAAATGTTTCACAGTGATTTAGTGAATGACCTGGATTGAGATCTACAACCTAATCATGTAAGCTCACAAACATATATGCTATGTTTTATGCGAATGGCTAAGTACTTTTTTTTCCGTTTTAGGAACAACTAAGATCAAAAACCTTGATGATAATGTTGGTTCGGTTAGAGTGAAGCTCACAGAAAGCGATCTAAAGGAGATTTCTGATGCGGTGCCAATCAATGAGGTGGCCGGTCCAAGAACTATCGAGAGTTTTCTCTGTCTCTCATGGAAGTTTGCAGATACACCACCAAAAGCTAGCAAGTAATCAATTTCACTCACATGTAAGTGTAGCCTATATAGGCATGTCCTCAGTGGTTTTGTATTTCCTTCTGGGGGATAACCTGCTTATTTAAGGATGTTGTGTTCCAATAAACGTGTAATCTCGGGTTACAATGGTGGTTGTTAGAGACAGATTTGATGAACATCTATTTAAATTTTCAAAAAGCATTATTGCAAATGGGGGACAATATAGATTCTAATAGAATGGTAGAGGAAAAATGTGTCACTCTTGATGTCTCTTATAAAGTTACTATTTAAGCCACTCTTCTAAAGAGATTCTAATAGAATGGTAGAGGAAAAATGTGTCACTCTTGATGTCTCTTATAAAGTTACTATTTAAGGCGTTCTCTTCTATGTATTTACACCCAAATTGCATCTTCAGCCATTGTAAGAAGTTTATATGCTAAAAGAATTTTATAGGGTAGGATAGACAAATAATTTTTTATTTCCCATTTTTAGTTGGATGGTAAAGAGAATCATCGAGCTAGCTTTAGCATCAATCGAGACTAAATTCTTTTTTTAGGCGATCTTAAAGGATGCATCCTTACATCAGTCATGGTGCTGATCCCAAAATTTAACCCCAAAAAGTTAAAGGAGGCAAACGTCCTTCATCACCGAGCCAACTTCTCCGAATTAATGGACATATTTTTTAGCAAAGCTTTAGCTAACCTGAATGAGAAATAAGTGCAAGGGAATGTGATAGGAGATGGCAAGCAGGGATTGGTTGCCTCATCATTCTACAAACTAGCAAAAGTAGAGTATATAAGCCCCACATCATAGTTCTGGGCTTATGCTTCAATACTGGTTTGGGTTTGTGCTACGACTCTGGTTCTGGATTACTCATGGGTACTTCAAGTGTGGAGTCCTCGAATTTGGACGAAGAGATGACAATCGAACGTTGTGGTCATCTCGTCCCAATCAACCCGGATCTTCTTCGTATTCAATCGCAACGATGGGCAAACACTTTGGTTGGTAAGATCATTGATTCTCGAGTGTTTTCCTGTGCTATGATGCAACGAACTGTGAACCACTACTGGCAATTGCGCGGTTCGGTTGATGTCGAAGTAATTGGGGATTTCTTTGTTTTTCACTTTTCGGATGTTATCGATATGGAGTGTTTACTGCTCGAGGGCCCCTGGAATATACAGGGTGCTCTTTTGGTGTTAGTTCGATGGACTCCATATCAAAGTTTGTCCCGGATAAGCTTTTCAACTGTGGACGGTGGACCTATGGGTTCGCTTGAACGATGTCCCTGCGGAAATCTATTTTTATGAAATTGCCAGACAAATGGGCAGCTACTTCGGCGAGGTGCTTGCGGTGGACTGGTCTTCTGCTCGCCAAAATCGTCGGGATTCCTTCCGAGTCCTGGTCCGCGTGGTAGTTAGTGGACCGTTAATGGCTGGAGTCTTCGTGCCAACGGTGGGAGAACACGGTAACTGGGTATGGGCTGCTTATGAGAAAATCTTTCGCATTTGCCACCGTTGTGGGGTAATTGGCCATGTGAATCAGGAATGTTCATCCTCGCTGCCCCTTGCTCGTCAGTGTGTTGAACGAGTTGCTGCGCGGTATGCTCATCGGGATTACTCTCAAATGTTCCATCAATCGCATCGGCCTCTGTTCTCGCGGCAACTCTGCGCGTTTGCTAACTCTAACTAGAATCGTACCGGTCATATTTACATTGATCAGGTGCGGCATGAACCGGGGCAGGGCAGTCCTCATCCTTTCCCTCGAATGGAGATTCATAGCACTTCGAGTTTGTCGTCTGGTGGCTGTACATCGGTTTTGGATATCCATTCTTCGGAATCGTCTCCTCAATCCACTCCTTCTTCGCTGAATGGAAACCAGTTTTTTTTTTTGGCTACAAGCGCTTCAGATGAGAATCGAGGGTCTTCGCCGGAATCTGGGTCTTTGCCGGAATCTGCGGCTGACGTGGCAGCCACGGTTGCTGACGTCGCAGTCTCGGGATCTGACGTGGCAGTCAACGATGGTGTGGCAGCTATGGCTCACACGTGTTCGACTTCGTGGCAGACAACTCGCCCATTGCAACACGCGTGGCGTCAATTTTCTGCGGTGGCTAACCGCATGTTTGCCACAATTTTCCCCCAGATTTGGATGTAAGGGATGGGAACGAATCTGCGGAAGATTTGGGAAAGAAGTGGGCTCAGGTTTTCTTTGGGCCACGGGCTGTTGACCTGGACTTGTGTTTATCTGGCCCATTCCCTGACCCCCCAAATAAGCTCTCTTAACCTGATGGACCCAACTACATCCAAAATGAATTGGGCCGTAGCTGGCAGCCTCACTTCCACAATCCACAACCAATTTGGATCTAATCTGGCCCGTGAAACTTCTTCTTCTTCTCCGGTGATAGTCCTGAATTTAGACTGCTCCGTCCCAGTACCGGGTTCTTCTCCGATCAACTTGGCTGGGACTCTGCCTCCTAACCCGTCACCTCTACGGTCTGAGAGTTGGCATATGCGGGTTGGTTCCAATTCGGATCTCTCTTCGGCGCAGGAAGATGATGCTCTGCTTACTGATTTACATGTGCAGGTGGCTTCTATGGATATCGATCCCAAATGTCAATCAGAGGCTGCCGTTTTGCAGATTCCTGCGGCTCCGGGGATCTCATCTTCTGAGCCCTCGGAGTCTTCTTCTTCCTTGAATTCCTCTACATCTCGCAAGCGTAGTCTTGCGCTGGTTCCACTGAGCTTTGCCGCGCCACCCTCTAAGAAAACATGCCGGATGTCCAGTTGTTCTAGCTCTTTTCCAGCCGTGGAAGCTGCGAAGGTAAAGTTGGTGAAGGAGGCCTCAAATGCACCAGTTGGGCTGTTCCTTGAGACAGCGATTGATCTTGGCTCTCACGGTTCTTGCTCTTCATCTAATTCCTCTACAAGCTCACGCAAACGGGCTCGTGCTACCGACAAGCTGGTTGCCGTCGATGATCGTGGAGGGAAAAAACCTTATGCCGCTTCCTCTCCTTCCCATATTAAGGGCCTAATGCCCTGTTTTCTTTCAGGCAGGGGGATTCATAGCAGTGACCATATTACGTGCTCAATGCCCCTTGCCTTCTTATTTAACGACGAGACAACAAGCGCTTGTTGCTTCGATCGAAACCCTGAGGGTATTATCGTGAGCTTTGAGCTCCATCCGCCCCCGAGGGCGCGTACGACGAGAACTTTAAGTTTCGTCAAACCCTCGAGGGTATTTTCATGAGCTTTACGCTCCATCCGCCCCTGAGGGCGCGTACGATAAAAGCCTTAAGTTTAGTCAACCCCTCGAGGGTAATTTACGAGCTTTGCGCCCATCCGCCCCCGAGGGCGCATACGACGAGAACTCTAAGTTCTGTCAAACCCTCAAGGGTATTTTTATGAGCTTTGCACTCCATCTGCCCCCGAGGTTGAGTACGACGAGAACTTTAAGTTCCGACAAACCCCCGAGGGTAGTTTCATGAGCTCCGTGCTTCGTTCGCCTTCAAGGGGACATACGAGAACTCTAAGTTCCGTCAGACCCCGAGGGTATTTTCATGAGCTTTGGTCTCTATCCGTCCCCGAGGGCGCGTACGATGAGAACTCTAAGTTCCGCCAAAGCCCCGAGGGTATTTTCACGAGCTTTGCGCTTAATCCACCCCCGAGGGCACGTACGACGAGAACTCTAAGTTTTGTCAAACTCTCGAGGGTATTTTCATGAGCTTTGCACTCCATCCGCCCCCGGGCGCGTACGACGAGAACTCTAAGTTCCGTCAGACCCCCGAGGGTATTTTCATGAGCTTTGCGCTCTACCCACCCCTGAGGGCACGTACAACGAGAACTTTAAGTTCCGTCAAACCCCCGAGGGTATTTTCATGAGCTTTACGCTTCATCCTCCCTCAAGGGCGCGTACAAGAACTCTACATTCCACTAGCCCTTTAGGGCGGTCCCTCGAGGGATGAACACTCCCAAGGGTGACAAGATAGAGCTCGAGTTCCATCCGAACGGTTTAGCTATAGTTCTAACCCGTGAAACGACAAAAGACTATGAGACTTCATCCCCCCACCATTCTTTGTCAATTCAAAACCCAGCTAAGCGTGAGTGCGAGGCTTCTTTGCCAGCTCTTAGCTGATGATAAGAGTTCGCGACAAAGTAAAACGCAAGCATGATGTGGTCGGCTCGAGCTAAAGAACACACACTTGCACAAAATGAACACCCTCCAAAGGAGAGGTGACCCCTCAAAGGGACAGTCAAACACTTAGCACATTCAATAACTTGCATGCACATCTTTGTGCCCTCTCTCTAGAGAGGCTACCATGGGGCACAACCTCTAAAAGATCTCGAGATCCCATGATTCGTCTTCCCAAAGACAATTCCGAAGAGTTTTCTTAGGCGATATTCTAATACTTAGCTCTCGAGAGCTAGAGTTTTAGCGCCCTACTTAGGCAATGTATGGAGGAGAAAAATATTGTTACCCTTACAAGTGGATGAAAAATCCCTTACAAAGCTGACACGTGTCTCGAGACACTAGGTATAAACTTCCTCAGCCAAACATTTTGGTTAAGGAAGTGGGGGGCTTATGATATAACTCAAATATAATTCATAATGATTGGGGAATACTCGACAATCCCATTCAAACTAGGAGATCAATAATTATCTTATCAGGATTCTAACTCTATCATTAGAGATAGACACATGATCCTCTAGGATCCTAATATAATCCTGATTGGATTTGTTCACGGCCTAGTCCTACTAGGGCTCTTCTGGCTACCACTATATAAAGGGGTCTATCCCCCCCAGGTATGAGACAATTACACAATTCATGCTTTTTCAAAGTTATTATTCTATAGCTGCGCTCTGACTTAAGCATCGGAGAGTTCTCCGCCGGGAACCCCACCCGGTTTCCACTCGTTTTCTGTCGTGCAGGACATCGGTCCAGGGCTCGAGTTCCGTAATTTGCGCAAAGCATATTTTTAGCAGCAACACAGTGTAAACTTCGTCATATACGAATTTAGGCTATGTTTAATTTCCTTTTCGTTTTCAGTTTTTTCTCCAGTTTAGCAAACCGGAGAAAAAAAACGCGTTTGACACACAATTTTCATTTTTTTCTTCTTCACTTTTGAAAACCAGTTTTTACAACAGGTCTGTTTTTTAAAACTCCCATTTAGGAGTTTTGGGTTTTCAGTTTTATTTTGAGACCACCACCCTCCCACCGCCACCACCGTCCGCCACCGCAGCTCGCTGGCCGGCCACTGCCCGCGACCACCGCCGACGCCATTGGCCACCGCCACGCCCCACCATAGCCATCGCAAACCACGACCAAAGAAAAAATTCAAAATAAAAATTGAGTAATCAAACATCCAAAAGAAAAAAAAATCAAAACAAAAACTGGATAATCAAACGCTCATTTGTTTTTGTAAAAAATAAAAACTAAACTGATTTTTATTTTTAATTTTTTAGAACAGAAAATCAAAATTGAAAGTGTTTTCAAACGCTACCTTATATTTTTATCGTCGTTGTCCAACTCGAATTGAGTCCTCAAAACTTTTATCACTTGAACTGCTCCTAAGAGTTAACATCCTTTTCGGGGTTGTCCGCAGCTTCAACTACTGGATTCGGATCCTCTGCCGTGACTAGGGTTACAGCAGAGGTGTTGTAGCCCCAGTCACAGCCGTTGGATCAAAATAAGTGGAGGGGCGGCGGCTGAGATGAAGCCATGTCATCGGACACATTGAAGCCGGGTCATTTACTCTCCAAACCAAACTCTCTCTCTCCCACAGCCCATTCACTCTCCTTCTGCCGCCGGCATAAACCAACTCTATTTTCGGCGATATACGGTGACGGCGCGTCGTTTGGTGAACCGGCTGGAGATGCGAACCACCGATCCACCTTCCGGCGAAACGACGACGCTAGAACCAACGATCCAACAATCTGAAATATGAACCAAGGACAGCGACGACGCCGGTGCCTCTAGGGGACCATTCCCTCTTTCAGATCCACAATTCCTTCGGCCGGTGGCAGAAGCCCCTACACCTCCCGGCGACGGCGCATCCGGTCTCTCTCTCCTACAAATGCCGGCCGGCGGCAGAAGCCCCTACAAATCTCGGCCTGCCCAGAAGCCCCTACACCTCCCAAGCTGGCCCAGTATCTGTATCCTCTCCTGCTCAAGGTGGCCCAGCATCTGCCTCCTCTGCTGCTCAAGCTGCACGTGAGAATTTAAAGAGAGAGTTGGAGTTTTTGATGCAGATGATTCACGGCGTATAAAAGCCTGCTGTCAAACAGAGATCCAGGATTTCCACTCGTTCAGTACATCTCCTCCAATCGGTCTACATACCATGGAAGACCCTTTCTCGTCAACACCTTTGGCCACCATAATGTATGTTGTTATCAATTCCGAAAATGTACAGAAGTGCTTGGTGGAGGAACTGATTTGAAGAATGATTGATGACGAAACTAATGAACGACTTTCCTGGAGTTTGTGAGGCAGTGTGTTGGGTCACTGCCTTGAATTTTGGTGTTGAAAACTACATGTGATTTGCTAATACCATGGTCTGCACTTTTGTTCACGTTTCATACCATTAAGCTGAAAGAAAAACATAACTTTCACTTAAAGAGAAAATTATTGTCTCCTTGTTTGGTGAACACATTAATGGGAGTTCATAACCTGCAACTCTCAAATTGGACATTATCAATATTTAATTTATGTATTGTGAGTGTTGTTTTATTGATTTAAGGACTCTGCCTGATTTGTTATCTCTACTCATGTTTGATGTTCTCATGTTTAGAAACTGATTAACCTGCAAACATGAACTGCAAACATGAACAGCAAACATTAGAATGAGTTTGCTGTTTATGTTTGCTTTTATATTGACTTATGCTATTTAACCTACAATGCTACTTATGTTTGTTGTTCAGTTTCTCTTACTTAATTAGCATAATGTCTCCTTATTTCAGTAAATTAATGAAAATTTGAGCACTTGTCTGTTTCCCTTTTTCCAGTAACTTATTGGAAACTTGGATGTCCACACCCTTAACCTATTCACCCCAAGTTTAGACAGACTGGTTGTTAGGAAGCGACCTTCTTCTCTTTATAGTTCTCAGCTACACTACTTCAAGGATTAGATTAGAATGATTTGAGCAATTGTTTGTTTCCCTTTTTTAGTAACTTACTGGAAATGCATATTCTTCATGGAGTTTAATATAGTGAAATGCATGTATGTTGTTATGATTACGTAGTAAACTTCTTAAAGCATGAAGTAATGAACTTCTATCCAAATGCATATTAGATGATTGGATACCTAAAAATGGTATGGAATTCGATAGCCGGGATGAGGCATGGAAATTTTGGGTGGACTATGGAGGGAAAATGGGTTTTGGTGTGCGCAAGGATTATTCAAACAAAAGTCGAAAAGATGAAATTGTAACCTCTGAAAAATTTGTGTGCAACAAAGAGGGTTTTCGAGAGATTAATAAACGTGATCATTTGTCTAAAGCTCCTACAGCGGAAACAAGAACGGGTTGTCTTGTAGGGATGAAAATTATATATGATAGAAAGAAATGTAAGTATCATCTTTCAGGCTTTAATGAAGAGCATAACCATGATCTTCACGCTCCAATATGTGTTCATCTTTTGCGAAGTCAAAGAAATATAACCGAAAGTCAAGCCGTAGAAGTTGATTTGGCATATGATGTCGGGCTTACACAAAAGAAGGCTTTTGATTTGTTTGGTGTGGAATCCAGGGGAAGGGAACACATTGGATTCCTTCCGCTAGATCAAAAAAATTACCTTCGGACCAAAAGAGAAAGACGGTTGCAATTTGGAGAAGTGGGAAGTTTGTTGATGAGTTTTAAAAATCAAGCATCTCAAGATCCGTCATTTTTTAATGCATTTCAATTGGATAATGAGGAGCAAATTACTAATATATTATAGGCGGATGGAAGGATGTGTATGGACTACGAACCTTTTGGTGACATTGTGCCATTTGAAACTACATTTGCCACCAATCAAGATCATAGACCGCCTGGAGCGTTTATTGGACTTAATCACTATAGAGAACAAGTGATCTTTGAAGCTTCTTTGATATACGACGAGACACAAGCGTCGTTTGATTGGATTTTTAATACATTTTTGGAGGCACATAAATTTAAGAAGCTTACTACACTCTTCACTGATCAAGATATAGCAATGGGAAATGCGATACATGTTGTGATGCCGGATGTACAACATAATTTGTGTACTTTTCATATTATGCAAAATGCTATTAAACATCTTGGCAGTTTGATGAAGGATGATTCATGTTTTTTGAGTGATTTTAAAGCCTTAATGTTTGAATTCGAGGATGTTATGCTATTTGAGAAGGAGTGGGAGGCATTGCTTAAAACTTACCAAGTACTTATGCTTTGAAGGAAAAGTGTGCTAGATGTTACATGAAGACAACGGTTACTTTGAGGGTGCGAAGTACACAACGTAGCGAGAGCATGAATGCTAAATTAAAGAAGTCATTGAAATCTAAACTTGACATCCCTACTTTTTTCAAGCTATTTGCCATGGTTGTAAGTGAAAAAAGATACCGAGAGGTAGAAGCGGAGTACAATGCGAAGGAAAATATGCCTAGGGTAAAAGTTTCTTGTTTGCCTTTATTAAAGCAAGCGGGAAAATTTTACACTCCAAAGATATTTGAGTTATTTCAAAAACAATGGGAGAAAAGTTTACTAGCTCTTGTTGGAAACAAACAAGATAAAGGTAGGTTGGAAGAATATTTGATTGTTTCTTGTGACGAGGAGGGAGAGTACGTTGTGACACATGATGAAGAGAATGCAACATTGCCATGTAGTTGTAGAGAATTTGAAATGGTTGGGATACTTTGTGGGCATGCATTGAAGGTTCTTGATGTTCTTGGCGTTAAATATATTCCCGAGACATATATTCTCAAGAGGTGGACAAGAGGAGCAAGAGATGGTTGTGCATTAGAGGATGATGGCCTAGATATTCATCGGAATGAAGGTTTGGATTTAAGTGACCGGTATAGAGAGCTTTGGCCCGATGTGGTTAGATTGGCACATAAAGCTTCCGAATTTAAGGATGGTTACCTCCTCTACAAATCTAGGATGAAAGAATTGGATAAAGAAATTGAGGAGCTTAGGAAGAAGCATTTTGAATGTATGGATCATGGTTGTGAACCTATTGGTAATAAAGGTGTAGATAAGAATGCCATTGAAAATCTTGTTGGGAATGTGAAGGGCATAAAAAAAAGATATGGTCCACAAAAAGGAGGAAGTAAACGGCATAAAAGTTGGGTAGAAAAGCAACCAAGGAAGAGGAAACAAATGATGACCAACTCATTGGGATGTCCAAATAATGACAAGGAAAATCAAGATCCATCGCTACCTCATGAGGTATTCTAATACCGTAAATATATGCATACGTTTTTTATTTTGATAAGAACTTTTAATTTTGCCAATTCTAATGCGTGTTTATATAGTGCTTGGAGCCGTCTGAAGCATCTACTTGGAGTAACTTTGATCATGACAATGTTGAAAAAGACATGTATCGGCCATGTTTTACCGAAATGTTAAGCGTAAGCGTACCATTTTTGTTTTGGTCGTCTTTGGGTGCCAACTTTTATATACTTCTCTTCATCTTTCTATTTTTTCTATGTAGGCCGGCTTGGATGACAATTTGTTGTCAAGTTTGTCTCAAGGTTCAAACCGTGCCCAATTCAATAGCAAGGAAGTATCGGGGGAGTTTAACGTGCTTGGTTCAAACCATATCCAATCCGACGACAAAAGAGTATTTGGAGACTTCAACGTGCTTTCAAGTCAAGCCTCGACGACACTTAGAAGCTATATTTTCAAATGAAAGTTGTTCGTGATAGGGCCTATGTAGCATTTTCTATTTTGAAACTCTTGCATGCCTAAAGTATGGGAGATTATTTTGTTTTAAATGGATATCCAAGTTGTTACATGCCTAAACAAAGGGATTATTTTGTTTTGAATGGATATCCAAGGGATTATTTTGTTTTGAATGGATATCCAAGCTGTAGTTGAAGACTATCCTCGGGGGGGCTTTTTTACTTGTGCAAAAGGAACTGGACAGTGGAAGTAAATGCTGAGAGATCCACAAGTAGATACTATCAAAACTGAGATGGAATGCTATATTACATCAAAGGTTGCCTAATAACATAGCAACCTTTGATGTGAAACAGAGAGATCCACAAGTACTGGGAAGCTGATAAAAACACATCAGAAGCTTCAAAGCTGCTTGGCTTAATATCACAGCACATTTTCCTAGCAAAGGCCAAGCATAAACTGCAACTAAACAGGCCAAGTAGTTATACTGTACTCACTAATTTGCGAGAATTAAAAAGTGTTCTTTATGTGTTATCTTTAGAATAAAAAATAGTCAACTAGAACAACAATGACTGAACTAAGAAGAACTTTTGTAACATTTCATTTTCACTGCTAGTGATACAACTCTACAAAATGTATCCACATCCATATCACAATCTTTTAGGAAAAAGGTAATACTAGACAATTCAGGAGCAAAGGCTCAGTATACATAGCTTAATCTCAACACAAATACAGTCTAATAAAAAAGGAAGTAGCTTAGAATGCATTAAAACACATCCAACACGGAGATTCCAATGTGCTAAGCAATACGTAGCAGCCATTGCAAGTCTTCTACGTCGAGCTAGAAAAGTTGACCACTATAATCTTGAGCACATTGAGCCAGTCCAGTCTCTCATGAGTCATGACCTTGAAGCAAATAAGAATTGGTTACGAGCAAGCACAATCTTCTAGATGGCAGCTGAGTAACGGAAGAGAAAGAAAAGATGATTCGAAGACGCTTGGCGTTGTTGGCAAGGCACACAACTATCCCTGATGATTATTCTGTATATACCCTTGACATTGTTGGCAAGGCACATTAGCTTGCACCAAGGGGAACTGAACAGTTCAAACGGTTAGCATAAAGAAATCTCATGTAGGTAAAGGTAATACCATTAATCAAACAAAGGATAATAGGACTTGCCAAGACAGTCAACAAACAAAAGTTAATTAGAATCAACTGAGCACTACAAGCTACGATAATCAAAGACCGTGATCTATACTATATATATTTAGATTCGAGTGGCACTCTCTTATCTTTTCAAAGTCCCATTCCAATTCTCTGTGTTTTTTGGATTTCATATAAAATAGAAAAATAGGTGGTTACATGTCACGTACCGGTCCAAAATAAGACAAATAGAAAACAAAAAGCAATTGTAACCCTAGTAAACTAATCCTTACTTCCTTTCTTTCATTTCTTGTTTTTAATGTTGCCTGATGTTTAGCCAGTAAATTTATTTCCTTCCTTTTTACTTTTTGACGGTTCCTGATATCTAACCACTGTTCACAACCTATCCGGACTATACCCCGGGGGCCGCTAAGAGATCCTAGTGGCACGACACGTCACTCGCTTGGTAGTCAAAATTGCTCAACATCGCTGCTCGGTCAAAGCGCTCCGGGCTTCAAGCATCCGTACGGCGATCAAAAAGCCGAAGGTGCCCTCCCCCCGAGGGGTCGGCCACCCCAAGGGGGTCGGCCACCCAGTTGTTCAGGAGGTCAGCCACCCTCCTTGCAAGGGGGGGTCGGCCTCCCTTGTCCTTGGGAGGGGATAAGGACCTGCTGCGCTAATGACTTCTCGCTCAACAGCACTCACCTGCTATCTTCAGTAGCGCGATGCTCATTGTCGCCGGCTCAATCAACTGACGGGCTCCGGCCCTCGCGGCGGGACGGGCTCGCAACCCTAAAGCCCTCGCCGGCTCAATCAACTGACGGGCTCCGGCCCTCGCGGCGGGACGGGCTCGCAACCCTAAAGCCCTCGCCGGCTCAATCAACTGACGGGGCTCCGGCCCTCGCGGCGGGACGGGCTCGCAACCCTAAAGCCCTCGCCGGCTCAATCAACTGACGGGGCTCCGGCCCTCGCGGCGGGACGGGCTCGCAACCCTAAAGCCCTCGCCGGCTCAATCAACTGACGGGGCTCCGGCCCTCGCAGCGGGACTGGCTCACAACCCTAAAACCCTCGCCGACTCAATCAACTGACGGGCTCCAGCCCTCGCGGCGGGACGGGCTCGCAACCCTAAAGCCCTCGCCGGCTCAATCAACCGGGGGCTCCGGCCCTCGCACGCTCAATCAACAGGGGGCTCCGGCCCTCGCCTGCACAATCAACCGATGGGCTCCGGGGGGCTTCGCTTGTAGTGCTCTGGCACGAGGACCCCCTGCCACGGACTCTGGGTATCGAGTTGTGAGCATGTGCACTCATGTTACCATTGATCATCGACATCTACAGGGCAATGACCCCCGGGTCACTTCGGGATGGGAGCAGGTCCTCAGAGGGCATCGCGCCTAGCCCGCCTGACAGTTGGCTACTGGGGCAACCCTCGCCGCTGTCAGGATCTCCGCGCGTCTCTTGACGCATCTCGTGGGATTCAGTAAGGGCTTGGACTGGAGGCTGGGGCAACGGGCTACTCTGACCATGCTACCGCGGTATGGTCAGTCTCCTCAGACAGGCAGAAGGATGCTGCAAGGGCAGGGCAACACGAACTCGAGGATCAACGGTCCAACGGAGAATCGGTACTTTGGACCCCCTGGTGACGTGTCGCTCCCAGGGGACGACACGTGTCAGCTGATGACACATGCACACTTTTCCCTATAAATAGTGAACTTTGGAGCTTATTCAGGGACTTCTCTGTTATTTCAATATTTCACTTTCTCTCTCTAAAACTCATTCTCTCTAGATTTCTAGTGAGAAACACATTTGGACTCCTGTCATCGGACCTTTGACGCTGCACCCTTGACTCAAATTGTCGATCGCCGGCCCTATTCATCGTCACCCTGCCTGCGCGGCGCTGCCAGCCCTCGCGACCTGTCTGGGGAGCCTTGCTCTCAGCCCTTGCTCCATCCCTGATGTCTCCCACTTTGTCTGCTTGGAAGCCAACTCAGACTGCATCCTTTGTGGCACCTCGACGTGGCAACGAACCCTCTTTCCTCGGCAACAACCACTAACATTGCAAATTTATTCTAATCAATTTCTGAGTTCTTGAATCTGAATGGAAGCATCAGCAGAGATGGTGTTGCTTTGCTTTACTAATCACGTATGACAGTGAAGAATGAGTCGAATTTTGGAGGCATACAAGTAGGTTCATGTTTCTCCTTTGTTAGCTAAAAGAGTCTATTCTTCTTCCATCTCTACACACAAGTATACAAATGTAAACCAAAAGAGAAAATGGTAAAGCAAGACAAAATGGCTAATGACAGTTGATTGCAGGTTTTCCAAGAGAGATGATATTTGCACTACTCCATTACATTCAAGACTTAAAGTCAGTGATGGTATTTGCACTACTCCATTGGTTACTCAATTTCAACAACATACTTTTCCATCCAAGATCCAAACAAAAAATCAGGGTCCTGGGCAATAAAAATTTAAACCCCATGAACCTTCAAAACTGCATTTACCTAAAGCATAATAAATCCGCAATGTTTAAGCACACTATAACTACAATCACACACAATATCAACCAAATTATAGGGCTTCCAAAAGCCCTAGAAGCCCCAATCAAAGAACACAAAATCTGCCCCAACGATTACCCAAAAACAAAACCTGAGCAGAATTAACTTTTATGAAACGAACAAAAATAAAACTTTGCAAAGTTAAAAAAGATCCACAGAGAGAGAGACATACTCAAAGGGCGTGGATCAAAGGTGGCAGGGATATCCAAGGTGGAGGTGGAGGCGTCGTCGTTGGAAGGTGGAGGGGATTATGCCGCCGGGAGAAGCCAGCTATTTTGCCTCACTGTAGTGTATCAGCTCGGCCACTTTTTAACTCATTTAAAAAGGGGCTTCTGCCGCCTGCCGGGATTTGTAGGAGAGAGATACCGGATGCGCCGTCGCCGGGAGGTGTAAGGGCTTCTGCCGCCGGCCGAAGGAATTATGAATCGCCGTCCTTGGTTCATATTTCAGAATGTTGGATCGTTGGTTCCAGCGTCGTCGTTTCGCCGAAAGGTGGATCGGTGGTTCGCGTCTCCTGCCGGTTCACCAAACGATGCGCCGTCGCCGTATATCGCCGAAAATAGAGTTGGTTTATGCCGGCGGCAGAAGGAGAGTGAATGGGCTGTGGGAGTTTGGAGATAGAGTGTTTGGTTCAGATTGTTGGATCGTTGGTTCTGGCATCGTCGTTTTGCCGGAAGGTGGATCGGTGGTTCGCGTCTCCGGCCGATTCACCAAATGACGCCCCGTCGCCGTATATCGCCGGAAATAGAGCTGGTTTACGCCGGCGGCAGAAGGAGAGTGAATGTGCTGTGGGAGTTTGGAGAGAGAGAGTTTGGTTTGGAGAGTAAATGACCCGGCTTCAATGTGTCCGATGACATGGCTTCATCTCAGCCGCCGCCCCTCCACTTATTTTGATCCAACAGAGGTGCTCCAACGGATGTGCCTGGGGATACAGCACCTCTGTTGTAACCCTAGTCAGGGCAGATGATCCGGATGCTCAACTACTTACACAGTTAACCTGTTAATGGCTTCCGTAAGTCTAACACCGTATACTAATACTTTATAAAGCCAGATTGTCAGTCAAGTCACAATTATAATTAATTCTTCGAGTGGTGACCCTCCAGTGATCTCATGGGGGCGGGTGAGGAGTTGGTACATTCAAACTCAAAGACTCGTGCGCATCTGCCAACTTTCTTTCTCATCGGCATCTAAAGGCTTAGCTCGGTTAGAACTGTCAACTCGGAAGCTGAAAGAGACGACGAAGAATGGGCACCGAGGGACAGAAACTAGAGATGCCAAGAGTTAAACTTGGCAGCCAGGGACTCGAGGTATTGTCACTTATTTGTAGTTTCTTGAATGCCCATCTCAGAAGCATCAAGAGAAACTATGTTCTTTTATCTCTTTTTCATGGTTTTAGCAAAATATGGTTAAATATGCTTCACATTTGACCCTGTTCTATTTTTAGCATGAAACCCATTTGAATAATTTGATATGCAATCTCTGTCGCATTGTAGCCATACGTAATTTTACACTGTTTTCTTGCTTTGAATGTCTCCTCTTATGGACACCCATTTAGGAAGCGAATGGGTGCTCATTCTCTTATGAGATTCGAATTCGCTTCCAATCTCAGGAAGCGAATACAAGTTGATTGATAGGAAGCGAATTCCAACTCCATTTTGATAAATCATGGACTTGTAATCGAGGGGTTTTAAATATATGAAGGGGTTTGCAATACAAGTTGGAGATTTATTGTAACTACAATCTTCAATAGTTGGAGTAATATTGTATGTTTTGCGTTAAAATTTTAGTATACAATCTTCCAATTGTTTTGACCACTACCCACCCTTCGTCCATCCATAAGCGCATGTATGTCAGAAGAGTCTTAAGTTTTTTATCATCTTGTTGAGCATGATGTGGGTTAACTGTTGGACTCATCCTCTACTAGCTTAAGCTTTTAGAGTAGATCATTTATAAAGTATTATCAAAGCTCTTCTTGCACAACGTCAACTCGTCATCCCTTTTCCTGCCCACCCCAACCCCTCTTTGTTAAGTGCAATTTGTGCTGCGTGCACCTTGAATTCCGTCAAACTGATATCTTCATAATGAAGGCTTTCAAGGAAGGGGACTGTTAAAGCATGATACATATTGGTAGGAAGGTTGATTTTGCCTGGTATGCCTCTCCTGATATAAGATGTTCACTGCTATGCCATGCTAGAGTGGTGGAGCTGAGATATGGTGAGTTTTTTCTCTTGTGGTTTTGTAATGCTGACTCTTGTTTCTCACAGGTCTCAAAGCTGGGATTTGGCTGTATGGGCCTGAGTGGAACCTACAATGCTCCTGTTGTGGAGGAGGAGGGTATCACAATAATTAAGGAATGCTTCAATCGAGGAATTACATTCTTTGATACGTCAGATATATACGGGTTGGACAATGCCAATGAGATATTGGTGGGAAAGGTAATTTTATGCATTGCATTCATTTAAGGTAGTAGTACATGTTTTCTTGGTTTTTATTGAGGCAGTGTGCATGTGGTTATACGTGACAATCTGAGTGCTTTCTGGTTACTTGGGTTATCATTGTTACACCACCCACTGTTATTAGCTTGTCCGCTGTCTTAGCTGCCATGACAATTGGGAGGTTTGAAGACCAATTCTCAGTTGTTACACGGGCCTCGGGAATCACTTAAGAACAATAGAAAAGAATGTAGTGTAAAACATGCTAACCATAAGATGCATACCAGAAGAAACATATTTGTGCATGTTGGATAATTAAGAAAAAAGTTCCCCAGTTCTCTATAGTCCTAATGTAGCTGAAGCTTTTGAAAGTTAATTCCATGAGTTGAAGTTTTCCTTTGTTGTTATTGGGTCAGCCAGTTGGGAAGCCGGGGGGGTGGGTGGAGGATTGAGCAGCACGGTGTTGAAAGTTTGATGTTGCTGATATGGAGACTATACATCGTATATGTAGCTTTCTTGATGAGATTCTCCAGAAATAGTAGGTGATTGATGAAACATAAAAAACAAGCACTTAATGAATGAACAACCTTTTAATCTTGTTGAGGAAGCAAGGCACTGTTCTTTTATTTTAAGAAGACCGTAAAAGGTTCTTGCAGGGCATATTAGTTTCTTGGTGCTGCACTTCTGAGATAATTGGACTTCATCAGCTTAACCCTAACATTAAGTGGATCCTCCTTTGGTCTTTAGTTAGGAAAACAGAAAAGATAACGAGTTGCAGAAGTATTAGTCGGAGGACACACAGAGAGAGAAGGGTGGAAAGAGGAGTTCCTTGATTACGAAAGAATTTTCCCCAAAGGAGAGCTAAATGATGTTTTGAGGGTGGAAAGGGACTTTAGTGGAAGAAGAGTTTTTTACTCCCTCGTTTGGAAGCATATTGGACTTCTATGACTTCCGTCAACGCGTTTTATATCTTCATTGTAATATCGACTACAATGTTTAAGAGGATCCGCGGCAAACCATGGGGGATTTGGGATACTTTTTGTTGGATATGAACACTGCATGATGGAGGTCTATGGTTTTTGTTGTTAGACTCAACATTTTGCAGCTATAATCAGTTGACATCTCAAACTTCTGTATTGAACTGTAAATAATCCCATGTAAACGTAAACCAATCTGTTGGGTACGAGGAGAACTTTTTCAAATTAGTATCACCCTAATCTTGCAGGCACTGAAGCACTTGCCTCGAGAAAAGATCCAGCTAGCCACAAAATTTGGATTTTTCAAAATTGATTCCACTCAAGTTGTTATAAAAGGCAGTCCTGAATATGTTCGCTCCTGCTGTGAGGCTAGCCTGAAGCGCCTTGATGTGGACTACATCGATCTCTACTACCAGCACAGAGTGGACACAACTGTACCAATAGAGGACACTGTAAGTGTTATAGCACTATATCCACCAGGACATCCTAAACCCTGATTTCTTTTACTTTACTTTTTCTTTTTTTTTGTCAAATGTCCTTTCATTTCTTTGAAGCTCATAACATGTACATATGTTTCCAATTTACAAAGACAAAATTGCTACTACTTTTATGGTATATCCTCTCTTCTACCTATTTACATGAAAATTTCCTCATTTATCCCCCAAGCAGCACATAATTCTTCATTCTTATTTGTTTTTGGTATCTTTTTCCAGCTTTCCACTATAAATTTCACCCATTGTTGTATGACATGAGCACATCCTTGTGGTGTAGCCTGTTTTTGCTAAAAAACCCTTGTGTTTCTCTCCATCCATATCCCATAGATTGTAACAGCAAGTGAGAGTTTTAAGAGTCTAGCTAAGAAACTCTTCCCTCTAAAATGTAGCATTGCAAAGTGCATTAGATGCTGCCAAGAAACCAATGGTAGTCTTTTTCCAATCTTTGTAAAGATATATTCCCAGACTTCTTTAGCATAGGCACATTGCACAAACAAATGGTCTATGGTCTCCTTCTGTGATTGGCATAGGCTACAGCTATCATCTTGGACAATTTTCCATTTTTTGAGTTTATCTCTTGTTCTTATGCCTCCCTTGCATACCATCCATAATATTTCAGAGCATTTTGGTATATGCCATGTGAACCAGATTATCTTCCACCATTCAGCTTTAGATGCTTTAGTTCTCAACCAATTCCATGCTGACTGTATGGTGAATTCCCCACTGTGGTGTAAATCCCAAATGATTTTATCATTTGACTCAGTCCTAGGTAATGCCTGTTTACTGATTATATCATGCATTTGCTGCAAAGCGTGGGATCTTAGTGGCAATGTAGTCCAGTTGCTACCTGTAATGATGTGTGCAACTTTAGCATTCCAGCTCATCCCAGCATCATATATGATCCTTTGTCCAAATTGCTGAATTAATGGACCACCTGGTACCCATTTATCCAACCACAACCATGTGGATCTTCCATTCCCAATTTGGTAGGTACATGATTGCTGCATTTTCTGTCTAAGTTTCACCCTGATTTCTTTTACTTTACTTTCTACTGCAAAACTGGTTACACTCTTGCTCTCATCATGTATAAATGTTTTTTTTTTTTTTTTTGCTGCTTTGTGATAAATACTGTGGCTTCATTCTAGCAGTTCTGGATTTTGTTTTAGTCTAGCTTCATGCCTGCTAACTGGGAGTTTACCATGAAGGACAGATGGGGGAATTGAAAAAACTGGTGGAAGAGGGCAAGATAAAGTACATTGGGCTATCTGAACCAAGCCCTGATACAATAAGGAGGGCGCATGCAGTTCATCCGGTTACTGCCTTACAGATGGAGTATTCAATTTGGACCCGTGACATTGAGGAAGAAATAATCCCACTTTGCAGGTTTTTTCATATTTGTTCAAGATACCTTTTGTCATATATATGGTCTTTTTACTGAGTTTGCTGAACAGAGTGATAGTTTGTTCATGTTGCCGCCTTATTTTTAAAATGAAAATCCACCTTGTAATAGCTGTGTGTGTAGAAAAGTTTCTTTAAGTTTTGCCTGTCTTTTCCAATCTTTTATATTATCAATTTTTCTAATTGCTGATTGAGTTTGGCTTTGAAAATAAGGGAACTCGGAATAGGGCTGGTTCCTTACAGCCCTATTGGTCGCGGTTTTTTTGGTGGCAAGGCAGTTAAGGAAAGTTTGCCTGCAAATAGTGCTTTGGTACGGATCCTATATGGCCCTCTCCTTGTTTAATCTGCTTGTTTTAATTGATACTTAAAACAGAAATGTCACCTTGATGATCGACATTTCTTTCTACTAGGGTGCGCATCCTAGGTTTACTGGGCAAAACTTTGAGCAGAACAAAATATTTTATACTCGAATAGAAGCATTGGCCGAAAAGTATGGATGCACTCCTGCTCAGCTTGCTCTTGCATGGGTTCTCCACCAGGGTGATAATACGGTCCCCATTCCCGGTGAGCGACTCTTCTGACCCTTCTCAAACTTATACTTCCTTGTTTACAAAGCATGGGCTGAAAAATGTTTAGTGAATGACCTGGATTGAGATCTACAACCTAATCATGTAAACTAAAACATATAGGCTGTGTATATGCGAATGGCTAAGTCCTTTTTTTGTTCATCTTAGGAACAACCAAGATAAAAAACCTTGATGATAATGTTGGTTCGGTGAGAGTCAAGCTCACAGAAAGCGATATAAAGGAGATTTCTGATGCGGTGCCAATTAACGAGGTGGCCGGTTCAAGAACTATCGAGAGTTTTCTCCGTATCTCGTGGAAGTTTGCGGATACACCACCAAAAGCTAGCAAGTACTCAACTTAACTTATATGTAAGTGAAGCCTATGTAGGCATTTCCTCGGTGATTTTGTATTTCCTTCTGGTGGATAACCTGCTTATGTGAAGGATGCTGTGTTCAAATAAAGGTCTGATCTTGGGTTACTATGGTGGTTGTTAGGGACAGAATTGATGGAGCATCTATTTGAATTCTCGATAGACATTATTGCAAATGAGGGAAAAACGTAGATTCTAAATAGAACGGTAAAGGAAAGATGTGTCACTCTTGATGTCTCTTATAAAGTTATTATTTAAGTCATTCTCTTCTATGGATTTACACCAAAATTGCATCTTCTGCCATTGTAAGAAGTTTATAGCTAAAAGAATTTTACAGAGTAAGATGGGCAAATATTTTTTTATTTTTTTAATTTAGTTGGATAGTAAAGAGTATCATCCGGACAACTTTAGCGTCAATCGTGATTAAGTTGCTTCTTCAGGCGATCTGAAAGGCATACCCTCACATCAGTCATGGTGTTGACCCCATAGTTTGAACTCAGAAAGTTAAGAAAGAAAGCAAATTTCTTGATCATCGAATCAACCCCTCAGGGTTAATGGATATATTTTCTAGCAAAGCTTTTGCTAAGCTGAATGGCAAAAAAGTGCAAGGGCATGTGACAGGACATGGCAAGCAGCGATTGGTTGCCTCATCATTAATTCTACAAGGTAGTAAAAGTAGAGTGTATAAGCCCAAACATGATAATGTTGTCCCCTCAAAAAAAAATGACCGTGAAACAATGGCCATGCATTCATTGTAAAACCAGCTTCCTCCCACAGGGTACAGTTCCCATTCCGGGTGAGTGACTCTCTTTCATGATCTTCACACTCCTCTTAACTTGCTCTTGCATGGGTTCTCCACCAGGGTACAGTTCCCATTTCGGGTGAGTGACTCTCTTTCATGATCTTCACAAACTACTACTGTTTGCTTACAAAGCATGGAAATTTAGTGAAATAACTGGGATTGAGCTCATAAAGTCAAAGAATGTTGTGTCTGATCACTGAGAGAAATCAAGCCTAGGAGCTAAGATACTCCGTCCGAAGCTCGTTTAAAGCCTGAATCATGAGATATCAAAGCTCAGTAATCGATTGAGCTAAAGCTGATAACTATTGAGCACATAAGACTATATTAGCATTAATACTCTTGGATTTGCTCAACAAGTTCTTGTTTGAGATTGTCTCGAGATCGCTAAGCCTATATTAATGACTAATAGCTTTTCTAAACCAATCTTGACAACCTGACTACTGGGCTCATTTACGACTTAATTAAATTAGCTTAACTTGTATCCTATGTATACCTAAGTGGCTAAATAAGTTTTGTATTCTCAGAAGCAACTAAGATAAAAAAAATCTTGATGATAATGTCGGTTCGGTAAGAGTGAAGCTCACAGAAAGCTGACATAAAGGAGATTTCTGATGCAGTGGCCGGTTCAAGAACTACTGAGGCAACTTCTACGTCTCTCGTGAATATACCACCAGAAGCTAGCAAGTAAATCACCTTAGCATACATGTGAGGGAAGCCTATATAGGGTGTCAATGATTCTGCCTCTCCATCTGGAGGATAAGTTGCTTGTGTTATGAATGTTGTATTCTAATACAGGTGTGATGTTGGGTTATTATGGTGGTTGTTTTCATAGCTGGTAAGGAGATAAGTTGCTTATGTTATGGATATTCTCTTCAAATAAAGGTGTGATTTTGGGTTACTATGGTGGTTGTTTTCATGGCTGTGGTGGTATTAGAAGGCAATCACAAGGCCATATGAAATTTGCTAGAGATCCAGCTAAAGCAGCCAGCACCTTTAGACTGAAAATACCTGTTCGAAATCCTCTTCATCTGCAGGTTCAGATGCATTTTCTCCCAGCATGAATTCTAATGAAGTTACTCCCTTTGTTTCATAATTTTTGTTCATCTTGCTTATACAAATTCCATGTTAACATTTATGTCCACGGCCTCGGCCTTATTTTGGCTCGTCAAACAAAACACATTTATTATCTAATGATTATTTGATTCAATTCAATGGCTTTGGTGTTCGCATTTTAACCCCAAGAAAAGTTAAAAGGGACAAAATTCATATAAGGGAGGGAGTACTATTTAAGCTCATCACATATGCGAGTTTATACCATATTAATCTGCAAATATGACTCGTGTATTAAATGCTAAACATCTAAGAAGGATTTTGGGAGCTTTTCAGTAAGTTATCACTATATGGTTTACCCACTAACTTCAATTACGAAATTGATATTCGTACTTTATTTTTCAATCATTTGCACTCCACTTTTCATCACTTATACTCCACTTTAGCATCGTTAAAGGCTGTGAATATATGGTTAAATAACAGTACTTTGGAAGATTTACATTAGATTTTGGTGACTGCAGATTCAGAATCAGTTCATGCAACATCCCAAATTTGTGAAGTCCCTCCCTTTCTGATCTAGAGCAATAGCCATTGGTTCAAGATTTCGTAACTGAAGTAATTTTAATTCCCGTCAGTTGTATGACAAGTAAGAAAGAATTTCAATTCCTATCTTTAAACATGTCATTCGTAGGCTTCTTTCCATAAATCCAATCCCTGAATCACTCTAAAAGTTCAAGTGGGCAAGTATACTTTAAAAAATAAAGATAAACCAATGGATATACTGTGTATGATACGAATTTAGAATTTCATTGTCGATATCCAACTCAAAATCGAGTTCTCAAAACTTTTATCACTTGAATTACTCTTAAGAGTGTGTTTGGAATCATAAAATTGATGGAATTTCATTTCAAATACTCAAATTTTGTTATTTGGAACAGTAAAAAAAGGAATTGGAATTGAATTTCATGGGATTTGACTGGATATGTTTCTATAATGTAAAATTCGATTTAAAATGATCGGATTTCATGAGATTTGGATTTACTTGAATTAAAAGTAATTATTTACCAATGTTGTCCTTTTTCAGGATCTCTTCAACAATAAACTCACCACCACCGTATTTATTGCTGCTACTTCCACACCACTTCTACCACCACCACCGACATCACTACTGCCACCACTACTAACAACACCAACGCTACCGCCACCATTACTGCCACTACCACCGCTGTCACCATTACGGCCACCACTACCACTGCGCCACCACTACTGTCACCACTATCACACCACTTTTACTACCACCACCGGCACCATTATCGCCACAACCACCCTCCATCGCCACCATTATCGCCACCATCACCTCTGACACCACTGCCGCTATTATCACCGCCGCCAACACTACCATCACCACCATTGTCGCCGCCGCCACCATTACTGCCACCACTACCACCGCCCCTCACCACCACTACCACCACCACTATTGTCACCGGTGTCACTATTGACATCACTTGACCACCACCAGTTACACCTCGTTACACCTCAATACCACCGCCACCACCATTATTACCATCACTTGACCACCACCGCCATTATTACTATCACTTGACCACCCCACCACTTCTACCATCGATGTCGCTGCCCCGTATGGTGCCACCACTTCCACCAACATGTGATGACACTAGCACACTTGAAATCATTTATCATAGTTCGTTTTTCATCGTAAATTAAGGATATACTGTCTAAAAATTTACTACCTTTCTATTTTCTTTATTTTTCAAACAAAATAGAAATTCTGTGATTTGAATTTCCTTCCGTTCCAAACGAAAAAATATAAATTGAATTTCAAATCCAATATCGAATTGAAAGTCCAAATCCTATTTTTTTCCAAAACATCCTTTTCGGGTTTGTCCAGAACTTCAACTATCTGTTAATGGCTTCCGCAGGTCTAACACCTTATATATAATACTTGATAAAGCCAGATTGTCAGTCAAATCATAATATAATCAATTCTTGGAGTCGTGGCCCTCAGTTACCTCATGGCGGCGGCGGACGAGTTTGGTATATTCAAACTCCAAGACTCGGCTGCATCTGCCAACTTTCTTTCTCATCGGAATATAAAGAGTTGGCTCGGTTTGAACTGTGAACTCAGAAGCTGAAAGAGACGGCGAACAATGGCCACCGAGGCACAGAAACTAGAGATGCCAAGAGTTAAACTTGGCAGCCAGGGACTCGAGGTACTGTCATTTATATGTTCTTTTCTCTCTTTTTCATGGTTTGGCGTGGTCAAATATGCTTCACGTTTCACCCTTTTCTGTTTTTAGCATGAAACCCATTTGAATCATTTGATATGCAATCTCTGTCCTATTATAGCCATATGCAATTTTAGACAGTTTTCTTGCTCTGAACGTCTTCTCTAATTATGAGCACCCATTTAGTATCAAAATGATGTGTCTGATGTGGCAATGTTTTGGATCCTTTTAACTTCCAATCTCAGAAGGATCCAGGCAATCTATACATTAATAGGAAGCGAATTCCAACTCCATCTCGATAAACTCATGAAATTGTACTTCAGGGATTTGAGATATATGAAGGGGTTTGCAATACAAGTTGGAGTTTCATTGTCACTACAATCTTCAATAGTTGGACTAGTATTTTGTGTTCTCCGTTAAAAATTCTGGATACAATCTTCCAATCGTTCTGACTGCTGCTGCGCCCACCCTTCGTCCATCCATGAGCAAATGAATGTCAGAAAAGTCCAAGTGTTTTATGACGTTGTGTAGCATGATATAAGTTAATTGTTGGACTCATTCTCTACTAGCTTAAGTTTTTCAAGTAGATATTTTATAAACTAATATCAAAGCTCTTGTTGCACAACATCAACTCGTCCTCCCTTTCTTGCCCACCCCAACCTCCTCTTTGCTAAGTGCAATTTGTGCTGTGTGCACAGTGCACCTTGAATTCCGTCAAACTGATGTCTCTGATAATGGAGGCTTTCACGGGAGGGGACTGTTAAAGCATGATAAATATTGGTAGGAAGGTTGGTTTTGCCTGGTATGCCTCCGATATGTTCACTACTATGCATGCTAGAGTACTGGAACTAAGATATGGTGAGTTTTCTCTCTTGTTGTTTTGTAATGCTGACTCTTGTTTCTCACAGGTCTCAAAGCTGGGATTTGGCTGTATGGGCCTGAGTGGAAACTACAATGCTCCCGTTGCGGAGGAGGAGGGTATTACAATAATCAAGGAATGCTTCAACCGAGGAATTACATTCTTTGATACGTCAGATATATACGGGTTGGACCATGCCAATGAGATATTGGTGGGAAAGGTAATTGTATGCATTGCATTGATTTAAGGTAGTAATACCTGTTCTGTTGGTTTTTATTGAGGTAGTGTGCATGTGGTTAAGCATGACAATCTGAATGCTTTCTGGTTACTTGGGCTATCATTGTTAGACCACCCACTGTTATTAGCTGGTCCGCTATCTTAGCTGCCATGACAATTGGGAGGTTTGAAGACCAATTCTCAGTTGTTACAATCACTTAAGAACTATAAAAAAGAATGGAATGTAAAACATGCTAATTTCTAGCCATAAGATGCATAGCAGAAGAAACATATTTGTGCATGTTGGATATTTAAGAAAAAATTTCCCAGCTCTCTTTTAGTCCTAGCGTAACTGAAGCTTTTGAAAGTTAATTCCATAAGTTGAAGCTTTCCTTTGTTGTTATTGGGGCATCCTGTCGGTGGTGGTGGTGGGGGGGATGTGTTGGGGTTGAGCAGCATGGTATTGAAAGTTTGATGTTGCTGATATGGAGACTGCATATATCGTATTTCATTTTTTCCATCACTGTTTTTCTTCTCTGTATCATCAATGTCGCATGAGCCTTTCTTGATGAGATTCTCCAGAAATAGTAGGCGATTGATGAAACATCAAAACAAGTCCTTAATGAATGAACAACCTTTTAAATCTTGTTGAGGAAGCAAGGCACTGTAGTTTCTTGGTGCTGCACTACTGAGATAATTGGACTTCATCAGCTTGACCCTAATATTAAGTTGATCCTCTTTTGATCTTAGTGAGGAAAACAGAAAAGATAACGAGGTGCATAAATGTTAGTTGGAGGACACACACAGAGATAATTGTGGAAAGCGGAGTTCCTTGATTACGAAAGAATTTTCCCCAAAGGAGAGTAAAATTATGCTCTTATACATACTATTTACTCGCATACGAGCACATGCATATATATATATATATATATATATATATATATATATATATATATATATATATATATATATATATATATATGCATCTAGAAACAGAATGTGCCACCACCAGAATTGCATCAAACGTGGTAGTTAAAAGCACAAAGTCATAAACCAATTTTCAGAAAGAGAATTAGGGACTCACTGCCGAAAGACTTTCTACACGAACATTCTTGCAACTCCACGGGCATTGCCAACCTATCCACATTGATGCAAGTTCCATTATGGTTTTAAAGTGAATTGAAGGATGGAATCTGGCAAAGGGGTGTTGTATTTTATTATATCCAACAAGGGGTAGGCGCGGTAAACTGCAATGATGGAAGATGCATGGTGCTTGATTTGGGGCTATAGAAGAGTGGATAGACGAACTGGTTTCTGTAGGTTTCATGTTGCTGATTTTCATGGGTTTCTCGGCTGGCAATAAAGTAACCGGCTCACCACCCTCAGAGGATCTATTTTGAATTTCGTAACGTGGGCAGGACAGTTCATTCCGCTCGACAAACTGAGATCTTAGAGCAAGAGCACAAGTTGCTGTCGGGTACAGCTGAGGCTTTTCAATTGCAAATCCAGGGAATTCTACAAAAGAAGAAAGAAAGGCTTCAGAAGTAGCATTTAAAAATTTCTTCAGGTGGTCAGTTGGATGATTAGTGGGGGGATTGATGAGCACTTAAACCATCGAAAGAAGGCAGGGACGATGACTTCTGGTGGTTATGTGTATGCAACTTCTTATATATGTATATAACAAAATTACTATGAGGTAAAGAAAACTTAAGTGGGAGTAAAATTGGAGAGTTGTGGTGGTGGTGCGGTGCTTGTGGGTGTTGGGTGGTGACGCTGACTCTCGTCCTGTGTGCCTATTTTTATGAGTTAGAGAAATAGAAGTTCTCAACAGAAGAAATCAAGGAAAATAGTTAGTCAGACACAACTCAACATGATTGGGGGTGGATGCCATTCATGGTCAGGTGAATGGGACTTTGGTGGAAGAAGAGTTTTTCACTCCCTCTTTTGGAAGCATATTCAACTTGGATGACTTCCGTCGACGCGTTTTGTACATTCATTGTAATATTGACTTTGTCCCTCTTTTGGAAGCATATTGGACTTCTATGACTTCCGCCGACGCGTTTTATATATTCGTTGTAATATCGACTACCATGTTTAAGGGGATCCGCGGGCAAGCCATGGGGAAATTGGGATACTTTTCGTTGGAAATGAACAATGCACGATGGAGATCTATGGTTTTTGTTGTTAAACTCAACATTTTGCAGCTGCATATATAATCAGTTGACATGTCAAACTTCTGTATTGACCTGTAAATAATCCCATGTAAACGTAAATCATTCTGTTGGCTGTGAAGAGTGTTTTTTCAAATTAGTATCACCCTAATCTTGCAGGCATTGAAGCACTTGCCTCGAGAAAAGATCCAGCTAGCCACAAAATTTGGATATTTCAAAATTGATTCCACTCAAGTTGTTATAAAAGGCAATCCTGAGTATGTTCGCTCCTGCTGTGAGGCTAGCCTGAAGCGCCTTAATGTGGACTACATCGATCTCTACTACCCGCACAGAGTGGACACAACCGTACCAATAGAGGACACTGTAAGTGTTACAGCACTATATCAACCAGGACATCCTAAACCTTGATTTCTTTTGCTTGACTTTCTATTGCAAATCTGGTTACACTATTGCTGCCATCATGTATAATTGTTTCTTTTCTTTGTGATAAATACAATAGCTTCATTCTAGCACTTCTGGATTTTTGTTTAGCCAGCTTCATGCCTGCTAACTAGGAGTTTACCATGAAGGACAGATGGGGGAATTGAAAAAACTGGTGGAAGAGGGCAAGATAAAGTACATTGGGCTATCTGAACCAAGCCCTGACACAATAAGAAGGGCGCATGCAGTTCATCCGGTTACTGCCTTACAGATGGAGTATTCAATTTGGACCCGTGACATTGAGGAAGAAATAATCCCACTTTGCAGGTTTTTTTCATATTTGTCCAAGATACCTTTTGTCACATAGATGGTCTTTTTAGAGAGTTTGCTGAACAGTGTGAAATTTTGTTCATGTTGCCGCCTTATTTTTAAAATGAAAATCCACCTTGTAATTAAGCTGCGTGTGTAGAAAAATTCCTGTTTGGCATGTAAACTTCATTTTCCTGTTGTTATTACTAAGATCTCACTTTCTTAATTAATTTTCGCCTGTCTTTTTCCAATCTTTTATATTATCGAATTCCTTTTCCAACTGCTAATTGAGTTTAATTTGGCTTTGAAAATAAGGGAACTTGGCATCGGGCTGGTTCCTTACAGCCCTCTTGGGCGCGGTTTTTTCGGTGGCAAGGCAGTTAAGGAAAGCTTGCCTGCAAATAGTGTGTTGGTAAGGATCGATCCTATATGGCCCTCTCCTTATTTAATCTGCTTGTTTTAATTGATATTCAAGACAGAAATGTCACCTTGATGATCAACATTTCTGACTACTAGGGTGCGCATCCTAGGTTTAGTGGGCAAAACCTTGAGCAGAACAAAATAATTTATACTCGAGTAGAAGCATTGGCTAAAAAGTATGGATGCACTCCTGCTCAGCTTGCTCTTGCATGGGTTCTCCACCAGGGTGATGATACGGTTCCCATTCCCGGTGAGCGACCCTTCTGACCCTTCTCAAACTTGTAATTCCTTGTTTCATAGTGATTTAGTGAATGACCTGGATTGAGATCTACAACCTCATCATGTAAGCTTAGACGTATAGGCTATGTATATTAAGATGGCTAAGTACTTTTTTGCTCATCTTAGGAACAACTAAGATCAAGAATCTTGATGATAATGTTGGTTCGTTGAGAGTCAAGCTCACAGAAAGCGACATAAAGGAGATTTTGGATGCGGTGCCAATCACTGAGGTGGCCGGTTCAAGAATTATGGAGAGTTTTCTCCGTCTCTCATGGAAGTTTGCAGATACACCACCTAAAGCTAGCAAGTAATCGACTTCACTTACAAGAAAGTGAAGCCTATATAGGCATGTCCTCTGTGGTTTTGTATTTCCTTCTGGAGGCTAACCTGTTTATGTTAAGGATGTTGTGTTCAAATAAAGGTCTGATCTTGGGTTACTATGGTGGTTGTTAGAGACAGAATTGATGGAACATCTATTTGAATTCTCGGTAGACATTATTGCAAATAAGGGGAAAACGTAGATTCTAAGGACGGAAGAGGAAAAATGTGTCATTCTTGATGTCTCTTATAAAGTTATTATTTAAGTCATTCTCTTCTAAGGAGATTCTAAGATTCTAATAGAAGGGAAGAGGAAAAATGTCATTCTTGATGTCTCTTATAAAGTTACTATTTAAGGCATTCTCTTCTAAGGATCTATACCGAAATTGCATCTTCCGCCATTGTATGAAGTTTATATGTTAAAAGAATTTTACAAGGTCGGACAGACAAATAATTTTTTATTTCTTATTTTTAGTCGGATGGTAAAGAGAATTATCGAGGTAGTTTTACGTCAATCGAGACTAAATTCCTTTTTTTCAGGCGATCTCAAGGACACACTCTCACATTAATCGTCGTAGTGTTGATCCTAATATTTAAATCTAAAAAGTTAAAAAGAGAAGCAAACATTCTTGATCACCGAGCCAACATCATGGACATATTTTCTAGCAAATCTTTAGCTAAGCTGAATGGCAAGTAAGTGCAAGGGCATGTGATAGGACATGGCAAGCAGGGATTGGTTGCCTCATCATTCTGCAAACTAGCAAAAGCAGAATATATAAGCCCCAAAAACATGATAACGTTGGCCCCCTCAACAAAATGACCGTGAAACAATGGCCATGTATTGTAAAACAAGCTTCCTCCCACAGTTACATATCAACCAACCGTCCGGTGGCCGGAAAGAGGGCCTGCAGGAGATAACATTACGCTCCTAGAGATCTCCGGCGGAGCAATTCGTGCCACTGGCATCGGTGTTTAGGAGGCGGCTTCTGACCGGTTTTGGGTCGGCTTCTCTGGTCGCTGTTGGTGCCAACTTTGCCGGAATCACGAGTTTTCTCCTCGGGTTCTCGCCAGACAGTGCACGGAGTCTTAAGCTGGATGTGCTTTACCCAATTGGGGGTTACAGCCGCTGCATTGAACCTAATGAAGGATTTGGTCAGTACCGAGTCTTTCATATCATTAAACAACATAAAATCGGATATTCTTCATCTAGAATGAATGATTTCCTCTAATTTTCTACAATAGGATGTTCTTGCCGTTCGGCTGCTTTTTCCCACATATCTCACGACCTCTGCCCTACTGTCTTCCAAAAGTTGATTTCCAAAATCACGGGACACATTTGAATATCAATTTTTGAGACTGCGATTGAACAATAATCCTTGATGACTAAACGATAATTGCACAAATCCTGATCTTCCCCAGGACGTAACGGAGTGTGAGATTAATATTGCTTCTAATAAGAAGTACTGTAATTTTTTTGCTTTATGAAGTACAGAATTCATATACCCAGCAAGTTGGGTTGGAGACCAAACGCTGTTGAATCGAGCAGCTGGGAAGGCAGAATTTGAAAGATCACTTGACCCACCATCCCTAAACAAGGTGACGCCGAGCGACCGTCGCCGTCGCGGCATAAACGAGCCGGTTGTTGCCTTCGGTCCACCGGGCTCTAGCGGCGAGCTCAACGTCAGTGTCATTGTCTCACCGGTTCCTGTTGATTTCTCGTGAGTTACTCTCCTCTCAATATTATAATGAACACTTAATAACTATTTACGATCTCAAAATTTTAGCGTTAACTTTTTTAGCTAATAATGTTAAGCATTGAGTTTGCGTATTTTCTATTTAACATAAAACAATCGTACTTATGAAGGCGCACTGTGCGGGATTACTATTAGGGGTGCAATTTGGGCTCAGTCAATTCTTATAAATATGGGCATCAACTTACTTTTACGGAGACTATGGTAGACGTGGAAACAAAATTTTAGACCCGTAAAAAATATGGGTTGTGCATGGGCAAAGGTCTTTAAAAGCCCGTCCAACTCTTGAAAAATCCAACCCGTCCAGCTTTTTTATCACGTAAATTATGTTTATTAGATATTATGGATACCAAGATATGTGTTTTATTTTCTTTAGTCTTTAAAATCTTCTAAGCACATGGGTTTGGGTACCTTTGAAGACTTTTTTTTTTTTTTTGGCATTGTTTCTTTTCCTTTTTTTTTTCCCAAGAAACATTGTTTTCGTGCTTATATTGAAAGCTCTATTGAGACTTCACTAAATATTTCTTCATTATACTAATTGGTAGATTTGATGGTAATTGATATGCTTAAAAATTAAGTAAATCAAAACTTATTTGTAACTGTGAACAACCCGGTGGACAGCTCGTGTCCCGACCATGCTTGCCAAAATTTTCATGAGCTGTACGTGGACAAATAGTTTTCGGCCCGTAGACAGGCTGAGTTGGACATGAGCACTAGTTTTTAAGAGTGGACTTTGCATGGTCTAGCTCTTGGACTCGTCCAACCCACACAAGTTGTAGCCTTAATTACTATCGTTCTTAGAAAGCGATTTTGGTCAAACATTGTAAATTATGTTCGGGTTGTTCAATCGTTAAACCAAATGATAGTAAATGCCTCCAGAACTGCATGAAGCTTTAGACATCATACTGAACAAGACGTACACAAGCCAACATTATTAAATCTTAATAGTGCAAATCAGTATCGCATACACAAACGGATTAAGCTTCGTAATTTGTTTCGTTGTAGAATCGAAGCATTTGGAGGACCAGAGAAGGTAGGAGAAACTGTGCTACGGGCAATTACAAGTTCTGGCCAACGTTCAGATGTGAAAGGAACTTTGATACAATCAACTATCAGAGAGGATTCAATGAAAAATGTGAAATACTATCGACTCGAATTTAGAGTTGAGACTCCCTCGTTTCAACGTCACAATGTCGCCGTCTGTTGTGCTAGTAAGGGAAAATTATTTACTATAGATGCACAGGCACCTGAATCGTCATGGTCAACAATTAGATCAGACTTCTATAAAATAGCCGATTCTTTTAGTCTGGCCTAACTTGTGCGAGAGACAAAGGGGAGGGAGGATTGGAGAATAGAGGAAAATGTATTTTTTTTCTTGTACAAATGATATGATTGTTGAAATTTACATGTTTTGCTAGTTCTTGTAACTACCATACATGATTCCGATCGTGCTTTGCACTTGTAGTAACTATAGATATTGTTAGATATGTGATTATTGTATCTTGCACTTCTTTTTTAATATGAATCGATTACACTATGTGCAACATATTAAACTAAGTACTCAAAATGAATTGGTAAGAAGAAGTTGTTGAGGTTATTCAACCAAGTAACAATCACAAGTGTAATCTTTTCAACAATATATGTTTGTAAGAATTCACGTCTCTAATCAAATGTTTTACTTATTCTTATAGGGCGTAATATGTTACAATCTCATTAAGTGATTGGCATTACTTTATGCATCACATACGATTTACTAAACATCTCCTCCACATTCTTTAAAACACAACGTATGCGATAATTCTCCCCATGGTCTAAACCAGAAAATAAAAAAAGTTACTAAACCGAGAAAATGATAAACTCGTTTTTTTCCTTTCCTTTTTGTTCAACACAATGTAGAAAACATCTATTATTTGTTATGTAAAAAAGTATGGTGTAGTTATCAAGCGAAACACATAATTACTAGAACGAAAAATTGACGTTTACTAAGAAACTTGTGAATTATTGAGAATTCGGGAACAATTGTCTGGGACCAAATTTTAAAAGGTTACAACTTTGGGCAAACACCGACCAAACTTAGAGCCCGTTTGGGATTGATTAAAAATAAATAAATTCTGCTTAAATCTTAATCAGTTTTTAAAATTTGATTTAATCAGAATCAGTTTACTGTTTGGCAAAAGTAGTTGTAAATTAGATTAAATTCATAAAAAGTGTTTGGATAGAAAGTACTTAAATCAGTTTCTCGACGACAAAATGACCATAGAGGGCATTCAATAAACAATTTTTATAATATCCAAGTAACGTTAACATAATTTTTATTCGTAAATAACTATAATGTCCAAATAAATTATGAAAATAACTATTTTCACGTCCTACAAAAGTTGTTACTTTTTATTTTAAATTAAAAACATAAACAATCTCACATTGTTGCTTATTGTAGGACAACATTCCCAAATTACAAATAAAATTTATCTTGAGCAAGCAGAAACCGCATCACAAATAGCATCACTAACATTAGTATGGAAAAGAGGTTAGCAGAGAAGAGATAAACTCCAGCAATTATCTAATTAATTAAGGGGTATGAGAGGTCTTTTGTAAAAAATATAGGGATATGATGGTAAATTACATGGTCAAACCTGATTATGGAAAAAGTGATTATTTTATAATCCTCACTTTTGATGATTATGGATTAAATCAGTTTTTAGCTTTTGGAGATGGATTAAATCTGTTAATCTAGTTTGCCAAACACTCACAAACCTGATTTAATCTAGATTAAATCAGGTTTAGATTTAATCAATCCAAACATACTTGACATAATTTATGCCCAAATCTGAAGAAGCATATAAATACTCTCATTCGCCCCAAATTCAATTCAAATCCCATTATTATTTTATAATAATAATAATAATAACATCAATATACAACGCATACACACTCTTTCCTCCAAAATTCACATCGATCTGGTTCTGATCTGCATCGCCAACACACGCAAACACAGTGAATGGCGATGGCGATGGCGATGGCGAGGGCGAGCTCTGGCCTCGCTTACCCGGAGCGTTTCTACGCCGCCGCTTCGTACGTCGGCTTCGACGGATCTCCCTCCCGAGCCGGCGTTGTCTCCAAGTTCTCAAACGAATCGGCCGCTTTGCTCTACGGCTTGTATCAGCAGGTCAATTTCCACCTCCTTATCATAATCACTGGCCAATGTTGATTGATTTGTATATATTTGCCTGGAAAGTCGATTGTAAAGTTTTATGTGGATCTGGTTGTTTAGATATTAGATTTGCATGTGGAAAATACTGGCAATTATCTTTTGTTTAGTTGGACTAGTGATTCGAATTCAGGAAACTGTACTGTTTAGAATGGAAATCAGGTTGATATTTGTGTAGTTTTCGGTTGAGACACGTCATTTATGCAAAAACTTTTGGAACTTAAGCGTGAAATGAGAAATTAGGTGACTCATTGGAGAACTTGCAAAACAGTTCAGAGGATTGTTGTGTGGTAAATTGCACGGTCGAGGGTCTGTGGCGGAAATCAGGTTCGAGGTATGGTGTCCGATACCTACCAACACCTCCGGACACGTGTCTGAATTTATTGATTTATTTTTTAATTACCAGATACCGTGTTGGACACCTCTTGAAGAAGAGTCGGACACCTCCTCAATAAGTGTCCACACGTATGGGGCCAAAATACAATATTTCAAACCTATTTCAGGGTTAGTGTGCAATAAATGACAAATCTGGGGCTTTTTTAGAAATGAATTTTTAAGCCAAATCCTAATCAGCTTGACCCAAAAAAAGGTCCCCTTCTTCTTTCTCTCTCATCTCTTTCTCTTGTCCTTCGTTTTGTTACCGAAAGCATCCAAGCTTACGAGTTCAGAGGAAGATACGTCAACATACTCGACCTTATTTACAGATCCATCTAGCTATATAAGACCTGTCCTTCATCCTTTGGTCCCGTGTTTTTGTCCTTCTCTATTGTTACTGTTGAGACTCTAATCTTGATTATGTTGAGACATCCAGATGCTTTCTTGTTACCGACCTTCTTTCTAGTTACTGTTGAGACTATTTCGTGTTACTAGCTTTCTTTCTCATTTGTTTTGAACGAATTTCAGCTACTCCAATTGATGTTTATTTTTAGTATGTATATGTGTGTGTGTGTGTATATATGTATATATATTAAAAAATTCAGCGGTGTCCAAGATCTGTTTTTTTTTTTGGAAATTGCTTGTCCAGTGTCTCGGTCGATGTCCATGTTGGATGCAGTGTCTGTGTTATAGGAGTATGTGAAACAAATGGAAGCTTATTTTTTGTTGAGCATATTTAACAAATGGAAAAAGAGGAGTCTTATAGGCCTATTTGGGGGTAGAGGGCTATCTGCCTTCAGTCTGTATTTTTTGGTCTTTATGATATTAATTGCGAAAAGTTAAAGTAAGAAGATGGTGTGCTGGGGGTTGGTCATGTTTTTTTAGGAATGATGTTTTATTTCTGTGGGTTGTTATTGATTGCAGGCTACAGTAGGACCATGCAATATCCCAAAACCTAGAGGCTGGAGCCCCGTGGAGCAAAGCAAATGGGTCAGGTTTGTGTCTTTGAGCTGTAATCGTTTTATGTTACTTTTGTAAACGCAATTTAATTTATTTCTTCGCAGCATCGTGGAAAGGAGTTTTATTCTAATGCGCCTACGTCATTAATACATCTACCGCCCTTGCTCGATTGCATGTTGTGTCTGTCAAAATCAGCATTTGGGAACGTATTTTGTTTGGAACTCTTTATAGCAGATTAAATAGAGCAGTAAAGGCATTAATGACTTGGTCTTTTTAAATGCTTTGTTTTTGAGATATTAAGAACTTCGAAATAGGAGTAGGAGCGTGAAGAGAAAAGATAGAGAAGAAGCAAAACAATTGAGATGTAAAGAGATAATAGACCACATACAGAAATATAGCGCTTCATAGGCGACAATTATGTGCTGATAATTTGATATTCTGTAGTACAGTTCAAATTTGAGGTTTTCTTGAAAGAGGTTTGATGGAGAAAAATAATTTTTTTTGGATAATTTTAGTGATACGTAATTATCATATATTAAAACAAATAGCAAATAAAAAAAGGAATTCAACATAAGTGAAGGTGTTTTGTGGAAATGCTTCGCAAGAGGCTAACTTTTTTCTGTGTGTTTATTCAACCAGACGCACGATGTGTAAGGATTTCCACAAGAAACTAGATGGGAGGAATCTCAACAAAATTAACCTTTAGCTCTTGTGTATACAGTTCAGCCATATTAAAATCTATACTACTTATAAAAGCATGGATAGGTGTAAATCATTTTTTGGACAAAACTATCCCCATATTTTTTTTAATGCCATGATTGACCTTGGTTGTTAACATTCATTAACTAATGTCATGGCCTGCGAAAAACTCTTCAGCTCTCCATGCTAGATGCACGGTTCCTCTCTCAAAGCTAACTGTGAAATGCTAGATGCATGGTCTTCTCCCTAAATTAATTGAAACTCTTCAACTTTTAGCCAACCATTCAGTTTCTTTAGCAGCAAACATGTATCACATCTATACTCTCTACAACTTGATTTAATTGATTTGATTCTGCTATTCAATTGTAAATTTGAATTACACCTAAATTAAACCTTTTCTATCTCACACCTCCAAAAGTAGGCTTGACGAAAAAATATGTAATTACTTGCTACCTTTTACCTTTATATAACAGGGATATGAAGCCTTAAAAAGCTTATCATTCCATAATCTAATGAAATAGTAACGTCCTCTTAAATGTACATTAATGTTCTTATGATCAAAACCACCTTAGCTCAACAATTATAACAATCACGAAGGTTTTCAACTTGCGACTATAAAAGAACTTTACCTAATTGTTTGTGTAGGAATATATGGCACTCATTTATCAATAAGCAAATCAAATTCATCTTAATTTAAACTTAAAAAACTCATTAATAGAAAGATTGTCATCTTCATTTGGACAATGTCTATAAGTAAAACAAGGTTAACAAACATGTTGGTCGTAATTAATTCAACTTTAAAAGTTGAGCAGAACATTTTATGAATTGTACAGAATGAGCAAAATTATATCTGCATTAATCTTGATAGAAAAATGATGACTGTCCCTTTTCCAAGTAACCAAAGTGAGACCATCCTTAAACTAGGTCTTAGACCTGATTATCTTTTTGATGTCTAAAGCAATTGAAGGCGACCAAAGTACACCAAATTTATCCTAGATTGCATTAGTGGGCTATGTTACATGGACCCTTCACTTTGGCGTGAAGGGGCGGTGTCGACACGACTCGACGCCGACACGGGTATGGGATCCGTGTCGGATCCGTCATCTGCCGGACGGATATGCCACGTCGACATTCCGGCCAGAGAGCGACAGTAAGGATCGAGAAAGAAGAAGCTGTGAAGGTATGGCCATGACGGTAAGGTACGAAGAAAGATCTCTGATGCTTTGAAGAGAGAAAAGAGAAGAAGATATGGCCATCGACCGCTGAGAAAGAAGAGAAGAAGAGGAAGAAAAGAAGAAGAAGAAGAAGAAGAAGAAGAAGAAGAAGGAGAGAAAGAGAGTATCTTCTGCCAGTCACGTGGGTCTTTTGACAGCCTTGCTTTGCTTTTTGACAGTTGCTTTTTGACAGCCTTGCTTTTGCCCTTCTTTTTCCTTTTCTTTTTTTTTTCTAACTTTTTGGCATTGACTTATAAAATAGGTACAAAAAACATCTAAATCAAAATAAAATGTATATTGTCCAACTAAAAATGAAAGAACCTATTTATTCTGGGCAGTAATTATATATAATTTATGTGAAATTTATATATACCCTTAAAAAAAATATTTAACACTCAATCTCATTTAAAGTATTATATGTATCTTAAAATTTTTAGTCGTGTCCCCATACCCGTGTCCAACTTTTGGACGGTGTCCACCTATTCTAGAATTTCGAAAATAGGCGAGTCCGACACTCGGACACGTACCCGATCCGGACACCGACACCGAGTCCATGTAACATAGTTAGTGGGTTAAAGCATTTTATCCGCTGTATAGGCAATAAAGAGCAAATACGCGATGAATATGCAAAGTGTTGTATTTTCATAATTTTGTTTTTATGCTAGAGAACCAAGCTTATTTTCAAGGTAAGAATTTTGTATGTCGCACACCCTGGCTTTGAGATTTTTAGGTTGAACGAGTAAAAGTGGTATCTACCGCTTTTGCTCACAGAATGAAGACATAAATTCTTTTTGATATTAGCATGTGCTTATATGATTTTCACGATGTCATCTAAAAGCAAGTACCAAAATTTCGATTTAACAAATTTCATTGTTAATCTATTTGTAGCTTTGGTCCTTGCTTGATACTTCTCAATTAACCTATTCCTAGCGTAAAATTATGTTACATTAATATTTTGATTAGGAGATTATCCGATTCACAAATGAAGATATAACAACAAAGTATCGCACCGGCACAAATGGTAAGAGGTGCATCCGGTCCACGTATTTGAGTACGCAAATTTCCTGAACAGAATGCAATGAAAGAAAATTCGAGCCAGTTTTAACCTAAAGAGAGTTTTGATGAGATTAAACATTTTTTTTCGTTTTGACGAAATAAGTAAAATTAATAATTTCTTTGTCTAGCACTTAATATAATGGGAATCTACGAGTAATGGTATATATATTTGTTGTTAGCGTGTTTTATAAAACCCAAATGCTTAGCAAGATGACATGATAAATAGAATGAGTATAGTTCACTAGACTTAAATTGTATGAACTATGTGAAGATTGCTTGAAAAATTTTAGGTTTGTACTTGTCATTTGAATATGTTGACAAATTTGAGTTTTAAACTCTAAGTCTGAATCAACTACATCCAAAAGTAAAATGCATTTTCTTCCATACACTTCTTCTCTTCATGGAGCGATATTACAGATGTTTTATGACATGTATATATTTGTGTTCAAGGTAGTTATCGTATAAGATATACTGGTAAACACGAACAGGCGTACGAAAAAGCGCACGTGCGCAAATAACCCCCCCCCCCCCCCCCTTCTGTCCGTCTCCTCGTTTCTCTATTTGCAGTCCTCAGGATCCACAGCCACAGACTCGTGGTGACCGACACCAACGCCATTTGAACACCTCTTTCTATCTGTGTCCCTCTGGACTGTACAGCTTTCATGTAACATTTTATATACATTACACGGAGTTGCAGATACCCTGCCACTTAATTATTGCGTGACAGCACTCATCAATACCTCCACCACCAATTCACCAAACCACCACAAGTTGTCTCCAGTTCCTCAGTGTGTGTGTTTGTGTGAACCTTCGGAAACGTTTAGATCTGGAATTAAAATTACATCCAGATTCAGGATTCCCAGTTTGAGGGTTAAGTGATGCAAAGATCATGGGGTTCCGAGGGACCGAACATGCAGTCAATGGTGGTGGCAGCTAATCTGCTCAAAGGTCTGAACATAGGAAGCTTTTTTTTGGGGCTAGCAGACAACATAATGCGAAGTAGCTGTGATGGTTGTGTGGAGTTGCACTAATACTTAATTTGTTTGGTGGAAGGGGGTTTCCCCTAATGGAATGGATATGCTTGTGTTGTCATGAAGAAGAGAATTAGAATTGAGCTGAAACTGTCCTTTGGTTGAGGCTGATGTCTATTGCCACATGGTGAGTTCGTGGGTTTTTAATATTCATCAGTACTATTTGTGTTCCTCTGAAGAGTCTTGCCCATGCACTTCATACTTTACTGAGCGTTGAGAGTAGGAAAATAATTCCTCTTCTTCTGTGGTCCTTGCCTTTAATTCGCGGCCTCTTTGATTCTCTGGTCGAATTAACATCCTCTCTCTCTCTCTCTCTCTCTCTCTCTCGTGCAGTTGCTTGTTCTATATCATTTTTAACTTTCCTAATCCAGCTCCATTCTGGGAGCCTGATCATCTACCAAATTAGTGCATGTGAGGTTCTTCACATGTCAGTTACTCGGCATTCCCATGCACTTTAGCCGTACACGTAATTCGATAAGCTTTCAGAGTAAGAAAAGCATCCCCTCTTTTCTCTTGGGTCCTTAAAGTGGAGTAGCTTAGCAATTTATGATACTTTATATATTTCTTTCCTGGCAAGAGGGTACCTGATCTTCTCTTAAGGGTGCTTGGAATGTTGTGCTTGATCGTTGTCTTTCACTTGCCTCTAATTATCGGTGTCCTTGATTCTCTATTGTTTGGTCAAACTAACATCCTCTCTCTCTCTCTCTCTCTCTCTCTCTCTCTCTCTCTCTCTCCCCCTCCCTCCCCCTCTCCCCCCCCCCCCCCCCCTCTCCCTCTCTCTTGTTCAACCTTTAATATCATATTTATCTTTCCTATTTCAGCTCCATTCTCAGAGCTTGATCATCTACTAAATTAGTATGCGGGGTTCTTCACATGTCACTTACTCGTTTTGCATGATGTATGAACCATTAGATAGTGGTGTCCTTTCATGAGTTGCCTATGCGAAAAGGTTTTGCTTTTCTTTTTGCAGCTGGGATGGGCTTGGAAACATGGCTCCCACTGAAGCAATGCGCCTTTTCGTGAAAATATTGGAGGTTTGTTCAAAGTGAAATTTAGTTGGTCTGACATTTGTAAATATAATCTTAAATGCTATGTGTTTTCCGTTGTTTCTGAATAGGAAGAAGATCCGGGGTGGTATTCGAAAGTATCCCACCTTGTTGCAGAACCTGTTCGAGATGTAGAAATGAATGTGAGCCTCTTAGAAGCCATGTATTTTTTTTTTCATCAATTAGCCGATAAAATTATTTGACCTGTGATGGTTAGGATATGTTTGTTTTTATTGCGTATCAATTTTGTAATTAGAGTGTTCTCTTCTCATAAATACATATTATGAGCAGGTCTTACTGGGCAGCACAAAAACTAAAAAGCCAGTTCTGACAGTAACCAACATTAACGATATTTTCAGGATTCCCACTTTTGTCTGTGTTACTAGAATTACATTATAAAATCATATACAAGGTCTCTAGTCCTTGTTGCATTTGAAATGCTTCAAGCTCGGTGGATGAGTACATCTGTACTTTAAGAGTATTCACAGGCTGTATACTGGAACGCTAGTCAATTGTGGTTTTGGAGGGATTAATGTGATGATATCACGAGGAAAGACTGGAACAGGATTATTATCAAAGAGTGGAGTCTATCTGCATGGCAAGGCTGAATAGTCCTAGTCAGGGGTATGCAATTTGAGGAAACTGTTGAAAATTTATTATCATTCATTTCGTCTTTGTCCTATAAAGGAGAACCCCAGTTTATCTGGTAAGCTGAATAGACTTATAGAGAGGGCTTCGAAATCTGTCACTTGACAATGAGGACAAGATCTTACATAAACAAAAGTAGGGCAATAACTTTCCTAAGTGAAGGACTCAATTTTTTTGTCCATGTGTGATATTCTTTAAATATACGGTTATGCTACCAGACAACGGATTACTTTGTGGAGACAAGGACTTAGTAAGAGGACTTATAGGTTAAGATTTCAATATCTATCAGCTCAATCTGGATTAAAATGCCATGAACTTGCACCTATGCTGTTTGTGCCGTGGAGACATATCTTCAGTTTGGTTCTCCTTGTAATGAGGACTGCTTCATTGATCGGTGATCTGTTTAATTTCTAAAATTCTCTGTAGTTGATGTATTGGAACTGTAATGTTGAGATTTTAAGACTGGCTGTATAGAGGTTAAGTGTATGCATTTTGCCTATGCTTTTTTTGTGCCTCTGAGGATCTTAGTTTTGGTTCGACTCGTTGATGACGGCTTAGTTAAGCACTTAACGCATCAATAGGTTAAGCTCCTGGGTAGATGTTTGTTTTTGCCACTGGACGAGGGAGATCCTGTACAGGCTATATGGACTTGGTCCACTCTTCTTTGGAAATGTCTGGATGCTAGTGGAGAAACTGACTTAGACCTAAATAAGGCTTAAATTAGGATATGTTTCTTTGTGCATGTTATTAGTTATACCAATCTTATTGCATGTTTCTCCTTTGTTGGCTAATCCCTTTTTAGTCATGTTTCCGTATTTATCCAAGCTTTAGCTGTTGCAAGTATCTTGATGTTATTTAGTCCTAGGAACAGGATGTCCACGTATGTCTAGAGAAAATTGATACTAGTATCATGGTCTTTTGATGGTAGAAATATTTCCCTCTGAGCATGTTTGCTTCTTTTTTCTCCATTGTATGCACGGGGCATTGTTATTAAAGGCGTAGCGCACCTAAAGCGCGAAAGGTCCCTGTAGCCTAGGCGTAGGCGCACACTTTCCAAAGAGAGGTGCAACATAAAAATAATAAAAAATAAATAGATATTAGTGCATTAAACCAATAAAATCACGTAAAAAATTCCCAGAGCATGGCAATTTAGAAAATAGTTTCAAATTCAATGAGAAGTAGTTAATCATAAGATGAGCATGAAACTATCATCGTCATCGTCAGGCCACGGCAACAATGCTTTCTTCAAATGAATCATAGGCTCCAAGGCCGGTAGAAATTCCTCCTCAACTTCATCTTCTTCGTCTACAAGGTAAACTTCAGGAGTAGATATACTTGAAGGGGAGTAGCAGCTGGCACCCCATGAGCAGCAGCTGGCACCCCGTGAGCAGCAGCAAGATAATCGGTTGATTTGGGATTTGAGATTTTAGTTCTTTTTTTTTTTTGGTTTAGAAATTGATTTATGATGTTATTAAAGAAAGAATTAGAAACAATCAACGGTTGGGATGATGCCACGATGGGAACAATCAAAGGCTTGATTTTTTGGCCTTTTATTTGTGCCTCTACCGCGCCTTGTGCCTGGGTGCGCAAGGCGCTCGCCTCTTTGAAGGCGCAGCCCCTGGCCCTGGGTGAGGCGCGTTCTGCGCTGGGCTGCGTCTTGCGCCTTGGCACGCTTTTGATAACACTGGTGCAGGGTAATACTTACACTATCGTTCTTCTGTGCCTCCTACTAGTGCTTAGTGTGATTTTTCTTGGATTTATGATTCTACAGCATGTTTTCGAACTTTTTGTAAATCATTGACAAGGGAAGAGCCAAATACTTTTTATGACAATGACGTGCCCATTTCCGCTGTTACTTTGTGGCAATTATATCGTGATGTTTCTTTGTCTCTCTCTGTGCTTATACAGTACGCCATGATGCGTTGTTTACTCTTGATTATTACATCTAGCACCTGCATTATTTGTACCAATTTGAACCGTTGTCTTGATTGGTGTGTTATAGCATAGTTCCAAAGTTGAGCTAGTCAGGGAGAATGGAAACTCTTCACCTGAGACAAAAACTATTCCCACTGAAAATGGGAACCTTTCGGAAACTCAGGACAAAGATGTTGTGATGGAAGGCCTTAGTTCAGTTGGTGTCTATGATCAATGGGTTGCACCTCCTATATCTGGTCCACGCCCGAAACCCCGTTACGAGGTGTTCTTCTGTTTCCACTCTTAAATATATGAATAGTGCTTGGTTCTTTATATTCGTTTTACTAAGTTTTGATCAATTTTGCAGCATGGTGCAGCAGTTATTGATGATAAGATGTACATATGTGGCGGAAACCACAATGGACGTTACCTAAGTGATCTTCAGGTTTGGATCTATGAATCTCTGGTGCACCGTGTATTATATTCATAGGAAAGACTGTCTGTTACATCTCAGTATTTTTGGGGGATCTGATTATCATGCTTAATGCTTTAATAATCTTCTTTAAGTTTCTTATTTAATCTCTCTTTCCCCTCCTTTCTGCTTTATAAAATACATGTGTACATGTACAGAACGCCACAAAGTTGCAATGTTGTCTGTACTCTTCAAATATGAAAGGCTTTGACTTCTCATATATGCCAATAGTTCTTTCAAACTCAGCTGCTTGAAGACCTGATTATTATAAGACTCTTCCAGTTTCCTTCTAACTTCCTTTCCTTTCCTTCCTTTCTATTTATTTTTGTCTTTCCTTCATTTTTGTTTATTAGCTAATAAGTGATAAGGATGATCATTATGTCATCCAGTTTGAAGTAATGATTCTTGGTAGCTGGAAAGAGAATCTTTCTGTTGTTCTCTAATCTGCAGAATAACTGCAGGCTCTGGATTTGAGAAGTTGGACATGGTCCAAAATTGAAGTTAGAGTCGGGGCTGAGGCTCTGGAATCATCTTCCCCAGTAACAGCACCTCCTTGCGCCGGCCATTCCTTGGTTAGTGTGGAGATTGGTGTCTCCTTGATTTATGTTTTGGCTGAAAGATGTGCAATGCATATTTGCTTTTATGTCTTTAAAGTAATGTTGGCAATATGAATTAGCTCAGGGACTGTTATATCTTCTAAAAATCAGTATAATATTTGTTTTTGTAGATACCATGGGAAGGAAATAAGCTTCTCTCAGTTGCTGGACATACAAAGGATCCTTCTGAAACTATCCAAGGTTTGATTCTAAATTTCTTGTCATATTGGCAAGTTCTTTGAGCATCCTATGTTCTTTTGGTTATGAAGTATCATTAGGACTGTTAATAGGGTAGAAAAGCTTTTTGGCCAGCATATGCGCATCCAGATTTGTGTGTCTTTTGGATACCATAATTGCATACCCATATTCTTATCCGGCGGAGAACATAGGAATTCATTAATTATCCGGATCCTAAAGCTAAATCATTCTTTTCAATACAAGTTATCACTTTTGATAGTCAAGTTAATAAATTCAAAAGTCTAAATTTCCCAATAAAATTATTCGAGGCGAGCCCAAAAACTGACCAGCCATTCGAACTACAATTTCTGACTACTTCATTATGTGTCAGTATGCGCGCGTGTTATATCTTAACAAAAGAACTTTTAAAGAGATGGTTCACATAAGTCATTTACATAAAACTATTAGACATAAAGACTTTGAAGTATAAATGCTATTCCTTGCATAAAATGTATACATATAGCGACTTTGAAGTCGGACGGATAGGAAACGGATCGAGTATAGACTTTACAATAACCGTACCCGTTGAAAGACGGCTATCTTTCAAACGGATACAGATACTAGCGGACTGATTAGATGCTTCAAATTAGCTGCTTTCAACGAGTACAGATGGAAACGGGTATCCTGATTTTCAAATATCCATGTACAAACAACCTTAAGCATCATATTTGGAAGCATTGCAGCAATTAATTTCTTGTATTCCTGGAAAGAAGCTAGGGTACGAGACATTTTTCTTTTTGTGCTTTCTTAAGATCTGAGGGCCCTAGTGCAACTCATCGTTCTAATCAGAGGAAAATTAATGCTGAAGTTGGTAATCCTTAATGCTTTCTTAGATTTTGTTTTAGGTTTTCTGTTAGTTTCTAAATGCTATAAGTAGAATTTAAATCTTACAAGTCATCCCTTTCCCATTTCTTATTACAGTGAAGGTGTTTGATCTGAAAACTTGTACTTGGTCAATCTTGAAGACCTACGGAAAGCCACCGGTATATTTCTTTTTCTCTTAATGATATTTTCTCTGTTGCCAAATGGCTTATATCCTCATGGCTCTAGTTCTGGGCTAAGGAAATTTTTAGTCTGTTAAGAGTCCGGAGTTTGCCTGAATATAATGTATTGGACTGCAGGAGTTCACTGTTTCTGTTGTTCATCCTTCCTGAAGACTAAAATCAACTTCTGGTTTCTAATTAATTCAGTGATGTTTAGACATCTTTTTCGTAGTTTATAACTCTATCATATTGTGTTTGTTTCTCTTTCTTATTTCTTTTTTGTTTTGCTTTCATTCAGTGATGTTTAGACATCTTTTTCGTAGTTTATAACTTTATCATAATGTGTTTGTTTCTCTCTCTTATTTCTTTTTTATTTTGCTTTCGCTCCAGATACTTTGCTGTATATCCACGTCTTTATATAGGCCAATAATACTCACACATATGATACCCTGTATGTGTATTGTACTGAAGATATTTGCTATTAGTGTCCTGTACTCGATATCTCAGCTATTATGATCACAATAACAACGAGAGCGACATTAACAATGGTAATAGAACTCTATTATACCAGATTAATTATTGTTGAGTCTGAATCTCTGAATACCTCGTTTTGAAGGAGTCATAGTTTTGAAAGAGTTGGATCTTTTTTAACCATTCCCGAGCATAAAGTAACTGGTGTAAAGTTCATGGGATTATGTGCCTTACGTCAATTATTTCCGTAGCAAAGATTTAATCTAGATGCTGTCACTGTCTCCTTACATCTATATTCTTTGTAGGTCTCACGTGGGGGCCAGTCAGTCACTCTTGTAGGGGGAACCTTAGTCATATTCGGCGGACAAGATGCAAAGAGATCTCTGTTAAATGACTTGCATATTCTGGACTTAGAAACCATGACCTGGGATGAAATGGATGCATTGTAAGATGTGAATTCCTAATCTCATTAGAAACTTAATTTGATGTCTTTTTACAAATGTTGGGTGAAGCTTGTTAATAAACTACACGGTTACTCTTCGTTTACTTGTCCTTTTTTTGGTTCTTTTGTTGTTTTCTTTTTGGGTTTCGGTGGGGTGGGGGTGGGGTTGGGAGGATTCTACACGATCTTTTACTCTCTTGTACACTTTGTGTCTAAGGACTCTGTAATAGGGCTGCATCGCTCAGTCTTTGTCAAAAAGTTCCTTTTTTGCTTGCTTCCTGGCTATGGCAGGGTCTCACCTGAATGTAGTTTGAACTTTCTTTTAGTTTACTTCATCTGTGCGTGGTTTTTGAGCCCAGTGTATGATTTCATATATATTTTCTAATCATCAATCCTTCTGAACTTACATTTTTTTAACTTCTCAATGGAGTTTCGTTTTAACAAGTTATAGGTTGCTTACATGCTTTTTTACTATTTTTGTTTCACTTTTTAGGTTCATATCCTCTTGTTTAACAATAAACTATCTTAGTGTTTCTTTTCAGTTCCATCTATTTTACTATTGGGTTTAGATATACTTTTTTGGAGCAAGGTACTTAGACTTTGTTTAGCCCCATTATATTTTAGGAGGTTTACTTGTCTTCATTATGTTTTAGGGGGGTTCCGCCTTCTCCAAGATCTGATCATGCTGCTGCAGTACATGCAGAGCGTTACCTTCTTATATTTGGTGGGGGATCACATGCTACGTGCTTTAATGATCTCCATGTTCTTGATTTGCAAACGGTGAGATATAATATCCATCTCAATATTTATGTCTCTGTTTAACTTGAATACTAAGGGTTTGTCGTGTAATCTGGTTTTATAGATGGAGTGGTCAAGACCTACACAACAAGGTGAGATACCGAGTCCACGGGCTGGCCATGCAGGTGTGACAGTTGGGGAGAGTTGGTTTATCGTTGGCGGTGGTGACAACAAGAGTGGTATGTCTATGGAAACTTAACATAAAATTATGTTTGAGATCCTTTTCTTAAGTGACTTGATTCATTAATAGAATGTTTCAAATGACATCATAAGGTCATTTATCATTTATCCTGGTGGTTTTGATCTAATTATTATTATAGATCGTCTTATTTGGTTGAGTCCCCGGTTTAAGAACCTTCCATGGAGCCTGGGCATTTTTAGTATTGGTTGTGCCATTGTGTGATGGATTTATAAGTTTTTAAACTTCACTAAAAGTCCCTCTCTGTATTACTTCCACTAATGTTAAGACTTTTTAACTTTCTTGGTGGGTACAAAGAATGCAAGATGCTGAGAAGCGTGGACTACAAGTGTATTTGCATGCAGTAGTTGTCAACAGACTTGAAATAATCACCTTGATATTTTACCACTACATGAAGTGATGGGCAGGATCCATTTCTTTCTTGATGCACACTTGTTTTTCATACCAGTCCTATATTCTACATTTGAGATTGCTACTTCATATAAGGTGGTTTGCAAGAAAAGGAAAAAAAAAAAAAAAAACTATGTTTGATAAGGTGTTGTTATATTATCATGCTGATCGTCCATAAGTCATGTTCGAGGTGAACACTAGATCTGGTTCGTTTAGAAAATGTGGTTCGAGGAACTATAAGTGGAGCGCTTAGGCATAAATTGATACCGACTCCTCAGAATTTGGTAACTTCAACTCCAAGCATTAACTCTCCCTGAAAAGGAGGTGATCCAGCCGCACCTTCCAGTACGGCTACCTTGTTACGACTTCACTCCAGTCACTAGCCCTTTAGCTTTTCTGGAAATTCATTAATTTTGGAATGCATGGTTGTGGCCAAGCGATATAAAATTTGACTCATTATTTAAAAATCGTAGGTTATGGACATCTTTTTAACGAACATTACTTATATCAACGTTTAATGAACAATGAGGAACTATATGTATTTGACTAATAGTAGAAACAAATAACTTCAACATACTAAATGTTTCAAAAAGGGGTTTAACAGAAAAATGTCTCTATAACTCTCAGTTTCTTGTCCTTTTCTTTTGTTTTTCGTTTTCAAATCCATTACACGTCACCTACTGGTCCTTAGCATGTCTCAGCTTGCTCAAGAAATGATGAGAAAAATCGACGACAGTTGCGTGTGCTTAACTGTACTCCCTCCATCCCTAAATATTTGATCATATTTCCTTTTGGTCTATCCCAAAAAAATTGATCATGTTCCAAATTAAGAAAGATTTAATAGGTTTTCCATATTTACCCTTACACTTTTTTTATTCTATATCTCTCTCCACATTTAATCCTCCACCAACCCTTTTTTCTCTCTCCTGGCCCACTTCTTCCCTCCCTCTCTCTTTCTCTCTCTCTTGGGGTAGAATGGGAAACTCATAAAATATAATGTTACCTAGGTAGCACGGACACGGAACGGTGTCGGTGTCGGATCATCTACACCGGACACCGCTATTTCAAAAAAATCAGATTTTGGACACCGCACAGAAGTTGCTTTTTTTTAAATATATTTTATATTGCTATCAATATATTTTTAATAAATATCAAATATATTCCACAATCTAAAGATAACAAACAATAAATGAAAAACTATATAGGCTAGCTACACTTTGTTTGATCAATATTTATTTAGTTAATATACTGGAAATGCAACAATAAAGGGAGAAAAGAAAAGAAAAGAAAAGAAAAGAAGGAAATGGGTCTGGTCAAAGGTAATGACCGAAAAAGGACGTGTTCCTCTTGCGAGAGGACAAAGAAGGGAGAAAAGAAAGAGGAGGCAGAAACGGAGGACACAAGGGAGAAAAAAAGAAGAGAAGGACAGAACGGGAGAACAAAAGAGAGAAAAGAAAAAAAGAAAAGGACGGGAGGGGGTGAGTGACGGAAGGGAGCTCCAGCACCGCCGCAACCTGTGGGTCAGCGACGGCGGCGGAGGAGCTCCAGCGACGATGGCGAGACCTCCGGCGACGACGACGGGCGACGGCGACAGCGGCTAGCTTCTCTCCTTCGGCGACTGTAACCCAGATCTGTTGGCTTTGGCTTCGGTATCTCCGTCGACTAGCTCCGGCAACACCAGATCTGTTGAAATTGGCCCCAAACGGTAAGACACTGCTCTACGCCGTGTCCGACACTCCTCGACGAAGTGTCCGACACGGTGTCGGAAATTTAAAAAAAAAAAATTCCGACACCAACACGTGTCCGGAGGGTGACGGGGTGTCCGTCCGTTTAGGACACCATACCTTCACCTAGGAGAGGTGTCAGTGCTTCAGAGACTGTTACTCATATCCTAAATAAGCGTGCAAGTCAAAACGATCAAATAAAAAGGGACGGAGGGAGTATCATCTAGTGTTGGATTTCCTACATCGACACTCTTCCTGAAAAGAGTGTTGGTGCTATCTATATTTCAGCTACAGAAGTTGCTTTTTTTTTTTCCCATAGAAGATGCTCTTTGATTGCTATCAACCTTTTTATTAAATGATGCATGGAATCCTTGCTTATAATCTGCCCTCTCCCACCCCCAAAATATAGGAAGAGAACAAATCTAAAATAAAGGCAGGTTCCATATAGGCTAGCTACACTTTGTTTGGTTGCTATTTGCTTTACTCTTATTTGTAATTGATGTTTTGTTACTTCTTTTCAATCGTTTCAGGCGTTTCGGAAACTGTTGTTCTTAACATGTCTACGTTGGTCTGGTCAGTGGTAACGACCGTTCAAGGACGTGTTCCTCTTGCTAGTGAGGTACAGTGACTGTGTTTTAGGGAATTCTGCATATCTAATCTAGCTACATGTTAGGTAAGTCATATGGGCTTCTTATTACAGATTGCTTGGATTGTACTTCCTGATAGTAGATATATACAACTGCTTGGGTTTTTCATCTGAACTGTTTTACCTATGTTGTATATGATTAGTCTATTTAGTCATGCCTTTTAGTGCAGGTCATGTTCAGTTGCAGACGGCAGAAACTTGTACCAGGGTCATATATGTATCCTGCCCCTTGGCTCTCCTCCTAGATTGGTGTAGGTTGTAACAAATCCTTTAAGGCATCAACTAGATTTGTCGCATGTTCTCTTCATGCTGCAATGACAAGAAGAATATCAGAGAACACATTGACATTTTAAACAGCATAGAGATGTTGGTGTAGTGGGGTGGGGGTAAGGGCGGAGGAAATCCTAAATGCGGTGCAGGAAACGCATACTAGTTCGTGTGAAGCAAGTCATTCAAATTTGTTTGAGTAATGGTCTTGAGTGTTGAACAAGGGTCCAGTCCACTGAGCTTGAGAAACAATTATACTTGACATTAGAATAAATACTGAATCTGTTGCTAAATAAAAGTGATACACATTTTTTTAGCTGCCTTATATTAGACATTGGCAAGTGGCAAGATATGAACACATATCCTTGAAATTTATTTTATGTAATTGACAGAATTTCCTTCGGGAAAAACTTGCATGACATTGTACACATTTAGCTTTGAATTTTAAGATGAAATAGTGCGAAAATGACTTAATTCTTAATGGCCTAAACATGTGATATGTTGGAAGGATTTTAAGTTTAGGGATGTTGCTATAAAAGCGTAGATGAATGTGGAAAGCAACTATATGTCAATAAAGAGCATAATTTTGTAATGTGTACAAATTGTAATACCACCCAACCATTGGAGTTGACAAGAAGTGTTACAGAGACACGGGATATTGACGAATATGAGTATGCATTTGACATGTGGGAATGCAGATACATAAATATATTGCACATTGCTCTTGACATAACAACATTTGGGTGGGGGTAGATGTACGCAAACTTGCTGTTGCAGAGAGGCTGTTTCCTCGTTTCCAAATTATGTCCTCATGCTACCACTAGAGCAGCCCTACCATTGCCCCAAGAACACCCTCCCCCTCTGTTCAGTACTACGTTAAATTCATCATCTATATTATATTTTCATGATGTAACCTGAAATTCAGTTGTAATGTAATCATACTTTGCACAAGAAAGTCACACCTAATTTGAGTCATTGTCTTGTTTATGTCTACAAGTACGTATAAGTGTTGGTGGACCACACATTTTGAATACGAAACAACTCTTTACATGTTTTTTGTTGCTTTGCACTATTTTAGACAGCAGTGAGTTCGGTTTCTTCTTCTTCGTTTAGATAAAAGGACATGAGATGAGACCATGTTGTTTTCTTTTTTATCAATCAAAAATCATTCAAAAACTGTACAAGCTCCATATAATGCTGATCCATACACTATGCATGTGAGAAGCTAAATTTTTATATGACTAAAAGAATTTTTTTCACTTGTTGGGATTGAACTCTTAAACTGTTTCAGTTTCCTTATCACAGGGCTTGAGCTTGGTGTTGAGTTCCTGCAATGGAGAAGATGTTTTGGTAACTTTTGGAGGATACAATGGGCGTTACAGCAATGAGGTTAAACGTTGTCTTTAAATTGTTTTGTCCAGATTCTTCTGCTCCGTTGCTTTCCTTGATAGTGTTTCTTGGTGTTGTTAGGTCAATGTACTTAAGCCAAGCCACAAATCAACCTTGCAACCAAAGATGATAGAGACTTCAGTGCATGATAGCGTTTCTGCTGTGCATAATGCTACAAATGTCACCAGAGATCTGGAGTCTGAGTTTGAAGCTGGTCAAGAAGGGAAGATTAGGGAAATAGCTATGGACAATGTTAATTCTGAACCACCGGTAAGTTATTAATATAATGCTGTTCACCTTGGATCTGTTTCCTTGCCATATTTAAAGCGTTAATGTGGATTGAATTAACAATCAAGATTCACTTGTACTGAGAGAGTGAGAGTTAATGCATTGTACTATTTAAGAGAACTAGTAAACATGAAAATTGCATCAAGTCAGTTGGATATCCCAATTTTTAACAAGATTTCCTCTAAATACTTAAAATTTTGATATGCTGTTGTCCCTGTTTCTACTTCTAAAACTTTTTTCTAAACGCACTAATATCATGCAGATAAAAATTGTTGAAGAAACAGGTGGACGTCTTATAGCAGCCCTCAAGGCAGAAAAGGAAGAGTTAGAATCATCACTGAGCAAAGAAAAGTTGCAGTCCCTCCAGTTAGAGCAAGAGTTAACAGAAGCTGAAACTCGCAACACGGACCTGTACAAGGTAAACTCTTTCACTATCGACTCATAAGCTTTCTGTGAGTTGACAGATTTACTATGAACAAAATAGATAGAAGAAAAAAAAAACTCTTTGAATAAGGTTTACTGCGGCTTCAGTTTTCTTTTTTAAGATACAAAATTTCTGGGATAGAAGAACCAGGGAAAAAATAAAATTGGTTGAATCTTATAAAGTTAAGATGAAGATTATTTCGAACACCAGGCGAGGTGAATCATGTCTCTCCTGTGGTGGCAAATGCCTTCATGCGGGAAATATATTTTTGAATAGGAAATATGTCCTGTTTTTTAGTCGTGTTGAATCGAGTGGATGATAAGGCATATGCCTTTAGGTGTGGTGAATCGAAGCCTGCAGAATAGGCTCTTGGTTGGCCAGACAACCTTCTTAGTTCTTGTTTCTAAATAGCCGGTGCTATAATTTGACCCAATATAAACTTCAGTGTGAAGTGATTTCGTGCCTTTATGATATTCGAACTTCAATCATTCGTTGACATTGCAGGAGCTCCAATCTGTACGTGGTCAACTTGCTACTGAGCAGTCTAGATGTTTCAAATTAGAGGTATCTGGTTTTCCCATATGTTCTTCTTTCTTATTTCTTACCTATGAGTAGTTGCTTAGTTCTGATATGATTTGGATGCTCTGAAACAATAATAAATGTCCACGCAAAGAATAAATTTGCTTAGCTCATTGATGCAATTGATTCCCAGTTTGTAGTCGCTCTACGGTATGTAGGACATAAATTGATAAGACAATTTCTATATAATGGTGTCTGGACTACTCTTCTTCTTCTTCTTCCACTTTTCTCAAGATGTAGAATGGGGTTATTTTTGGGGGATTGATATTCGAGCTCCACTTTCGTTACTAGAGGTCTTTCAAGTGCCGCTAAAAGTGGAGCTCAAACTTCGCTTCCCTAATCTTTTCGGTGCACCATTCTCTGCTTGTATGCATGTGCCTTCAGTTTGGGGTCAACTGTTTCCTTGGTATCAGTTGCTTATCAAATGTTAGTTCCTGAATTGCAAATAAACAACATATATTCATTAACGGGGGAATTAGTTCTTTTTTTGGCAACAACGGCGATATCTAGCCTACTTCTAAAAGGTAAAGGAAATGGTGCCACTATGTGGCTAATGAAAGTCGAACCCCCTTCAAGTCAGGTGAAGAAGGGATTTTCAACCATGGAGTTGAGAACTCTACTAGCAACTTTTGGAGGTTCAACTTCTCAAACAATTTAAGTTCATTCAAAAGTGCTTGATAACTAAGTTGAAGATAGAAAGTTTGGCTTCGTTGTTTAGTAATTCTTATTTTAAGCAGCAGCAGCATAGCCATCTGTGGAAGCCCAGAGCTATAATCTCGTTGATTGAGCCAAATGGTCGTGGCTTTTTCTTGCTTTCAAGAAAAGGTCAAGGCCTGTTTGAGACTTGTGCTAACTGTTGCTTGAACGGACAGGTTGATGTTGCGGAGCTACGACAGAAGCTACAAACCATGGAGACCTTACAGAGAGAGCTAGAACTTCTCCAGCGCCAAAAGGCTGCTTCTGAAGAAGCTGCTTTGAGCGAGAAACAGAGGCAGAGCTCAGGCGGCGTGTGGGGTTGGCTTGCCGGTACTCCTAGCCAAAAGTCCGATGATGCCTAGGCGAACAGCGATTGCTCGCTCGATTGGGATTTCATCGAAACCATTCTTTATACAATATACTTCCTTTCTTCTTTAACCGTGTTCTTTCATAGAGATGGAAATAAGGTGATGCGTTTTGTTTAGCCTGAGGGAGAACCTAGTGAGAGTTTTGCCTGTGTATTAACTTTTAGCTGTTGGTGCTGTAATATATATATTTTAAATTTTCTTATTTATAAATTGTTGTAACTGCAGTTAAAGAAATTAGATTGGAAGAGTATAATACACTTTTTGTCAATGATACTGAGGATGATAACTAATGGTTCCTCTCTTCTAAGTTCTATTTGCTCAGGCATCAATCACCACTGGTGCAATCTCGTAGAATTTAGAATTTCCAAGCTCGAAAGAGGTCGTCCTCGTATAATAAGACAGAATAAGCTAGTAGCTATTTAGACAACAGGTTGAAGCGAGTATATACTTGTAATGTTGTTCTTGGGTTTTGCAAACAAAACAAATAAAAAAACTGGTGATATTAAATGCAGCCCAACTCTAGTTATTATTATCATTTTTTGGATAATAATAAAAAATATATAAATCAAGTAGACTACAAAGCAGTCAAATTACTTGAAACTCAAAATATGCCATAAAAACGCAAACACAAATGACATCTTCATCTGGTAAGCATCATAGTAAGGTAGCTAAAGTAAAAAAAAAAAAGGGATAACAAATATAAGATAGCATTAGATAAAGTTACATAATACAAATCCCGAGTCCAAACTAACACTAAAATTCTTAATTTTTATTAATCTTTTATCATTCATATGATGTATACATATATGTATGTGTATGTTGTATATATTTTTTTAATCGAATAGACAAGCACCAGCAAAAACCAAACCATTGCAACCTTACCCTGCCTTGCCACGCCCATGCCCCGAGATTTACTGCCTGGCCATGCACACGTGTAGCAATGCACGTCACCACCACTGCTACAACACCAAACCACCCACCACCGTCATTCCAGTCCATCGTCGTCACCACCGATAGTATCGCCAGAGCGCCCACCACCAATAAACTAAAAGACCACCTTATCCCACCACGGTAACCTAACCCCATGGACGCACCTCCAGTCCTTGCGACCTCCACTAATCAGCCACCACCCAAACAAACAATCCCAAGGTTCCTCCACACCAATGCGAGACCAAAATGTACCCGCCCAACATAACTTGCACCTGAAGCTCATGAAAAGCTTCCACCATCGCAGCAACACCCACTACCACCTAATCTGATACATTTGTCCCTTCTGTAAAAAGGGCGGGAGGGGGATCAACCAAGGAGGAGAGGAAGATAACCCTAGAAGAGAGAAAGAATCATTTCCTACAAACTCACCCTCCTTCTCCAACCCGACGTCGCCATCACGCTGGTCAATCCGAACAGAGATCCCACCAAAGCTATCTTATATACCAACATTAGCAGAAAATTCTAGCCACCAAAGCTACCTCGAACGAGAACCCATCTCAGACGCACACCCCATACTCCAATGCCATAGATCCAGCATCACACTTGGCATCCAATGAACAGTCCACCTCGTAGCCATAGATCTAACGTCAAAGACATCAGGCGCATAGAGGTTCAAAGCCAAAATGAAAATACACACTTAAATTAACCGCAAAGAGAATCCTACACTACCACGCCACCACGCGTGAGTTTACTTGATTTGGTCCTAAGCTAGGTACTATGTACCATTGTTGTCTTGTTAATTTATTTCACGCTACTAACAAATACAATTGTCAAATATATGATAGAGGCTCTAATAGTCAATTAAAATGCTAGAAAGGTGCAAAAATGACTATAGTTCCAAACTATTAAATTGTGCATAACAGTGTCTGAACCCTTGAATCATGAACCGCCAAATCGAACCTTCATCTCCTTTTTTTTTCTAATTCCAAACCTATAATGTCAGTTTGTTTCAACTCTTGATCAAACTAATCGATCCGTTCTTACACCTATGAATTGATATACATGACCCATATTGTAAGCTTTCACTAACTATATTCTATGATCAATTGTAAAAGTTGTAAATTAATTTTTTTCCAACCAAATAATTGACTAATTATCATGTTTACTCTCAAATTCCTAAGTTTCTACTTAGTATCAGACTGACCGGCTTAACTAATAAAGAGTTCATGCAAAACGTGTACTTCTTTCGTTCTACTGGATTTTCCTTCTTAAAAAATATGTAAAATTTTATGATGAGTTTTCTAATTGCAAACATTAAATTAAACACAAGTAACATCTATAAAACATATAAATTAAAAATATATCAAAAGTATATTGCTCGTGAAATGACGAATTCACCCCCAACTGAAGATGACACGGCGCCCTCCAATTGGTAGCTTAAACAATTGGAGCAAAAACGAAAAGCAAAAAACCATAATACCCTTACCGTCGATGACGCCAAAAGTAGCTCCTACTCATCTCGAACTAGTAAATAACCACCCCCACTCCTATCTAGGGTTTTAATCGGCAAATTTCTCCCCGATTCTCACATCTTCCTGTGAAAAATTTCATCGGCGATTCTCGGCGAAGGTATGATTTTGCACATTCAAGTTCATCCGCGCAGAAATTTCGTTTCCTTTTTTACGGTGTTGTTTTAGCTCGTGCGATGATGTCGGTGATGAACAACAACGATTACGAACCAGATCGGAGATCTGACGTGGCTGAAACGAACCCTATGGTTCCGGCGCTCGACTTCATTGATAGTGGCCCCGGTAAAGTTGCCACCAATGGCGACGAAGGGGCGCGTGTCAATTTAAGAGGTTCCGAGGGAATTAGGGTTTTGAATGGCGACATCTTCGGGGCCGAAGAAGTTAGGGTTCCTATGGAGGTCGAGGGCGAAAAGGTTGGGGCTTTTGATGGTGCTATGAGGGTTGATGAGGAGATGGGACCTAGGGCCGGGGATGTTAAAAATGAGGCAAATCGAATCGAGCCTAGGGTTGAACGAAGTAGGGTTACATCCTCGGCGCATGGTAAGAGGCAAGGAGAAATGGGGAAATCTAGTGTTTCGGAGTATGATTCCATGCTTTCGAAGTTCGATGAGTTTGCAGCAGCGGGACCGTCAAGGCCTCTCGGTTACGGGTTCGAGATTGGCGATATGGTGTGGGGGAAGGTGAAGTCGCACCCGTGGTGGCCGGGCCACATATACAGCGAAGCGTTTGCGACACCTTCGGTTCGTCGGTCGAAGAGGGAGGGTCACGTGCTGGTGGCTTTCTTTGGCGACAGCAGTTACGGGTGGTTCGATCCCGCTGAGCTTGTCGCGTTTGATCCTAATTATGCTGAGAAGTCACGGCAGACCAATTCTAGGACGTTTGTGAAGGCCGTGGAAGAGGCAGTTGATGAGGCCAGCCGCAGACGTGCTCTGGGTTTGGCTTGTCGGTGCAGGAACCCGTATAATTTCCGTCCGACGGACGTTCAGGGGTACTTTGCTGTTGACGTGGGCGACTATGAGCCTGGGACTGTTTACTCAGCAAATCTAATTAACAAAGCTAGAGACAGTTTTCAGTCTAAAGAGACTCTTGCTTTTGTCAAGCAATTGGCTTTGACACCTACCAGTGTTGAGCACGAGGGAATTCATTTTATTAAGAATAGGGCCACTGTTCTTGCTTACAGGAAGGCAGTCTATGAGGAGTTTGATGAGACCTATGCTCAAGCATTTGGTCATCAACCTGTGCGCCCTGCTCGACCTACACAAGATACGATTCAGCAGCCATCTAGAGGTATATGTTTTATATACCTAAGTGTTTTAAAACATAATGTACTGATATCGTGGTGGTTGTTTAGATGCAATGTGGTTGAAGGTTACAGTATTTGTTGATTGATTGTCTAAGGAAATGTCTCAATATTGATACTTGCATTATGCATTTCACGTGCCAAGTCATACTTAGTTTTGAGTGTAAAAAGTGTAATATAAAAGGGGATGATGAGTTAGCGTTTTGAGTGTGTTGTTGCTGTATGCTATGGTTCCATTTACTAGTTACTGTTGGCATTTCGCTTAAACTGTTAATCCTTCGTGGTATTTAGTTGTTTGTATATGCTTCTTCCATGTATGTCTCAATGACTTTTACCCTGGAAATATGATCTGCGGATGCTGATAAAATGATGTTCGTAAACTGATTTTGGAGGCAATAATTCACTAATGGTATTCTGGCAATTTACGTCTCTGTTCTGCAATTTTTTTATGATTCTGTTACCCTGGGGGGGAAGGAGGGAAGGAAAAACTTGTTTTATGCTGAATATGATATTTCTGCAATATCTGGAAAACAGTTTGACATCTGAAATGACTGCAAGTTCAGTGTGTGATTGGAACTTTAAAGGTTCTACAGGAAATTATATAAAAATATGGGCTGCCCGATCGAAGATGGAAATATCTTACTTGAATGAGTTCTTCTTGATGTAGTATGGGAATGAAGATTTCCTGGCAAACGTTTCGGCATAATTGTCGTTATGCAGTTAAATCACTTGACAAATTCAGTTTTACCTCAGATGAAATAATACTTTTGTAAATATACATTTTTTGGTCCTTTTTTTTTTTTTCCTTTTGCAACCCTTCTAAATCAAGTTAAAGGAGTAAAATGATGTTCGGATGTTTAAGTTAGAAGAATGTTGACCGTAACCTATGAATACTATTGTTGTGAAAATATAGTCGTTCTGCCTTAATCGATTTCACACAATACAGTTTGAAGGGTTGTGTGCAATGGGGTCACAGCGCGGGGCTGAACTTGAAACTGTGATTTAGACTTAATCTTTGCTAATAAGAAACAGTACATTGATGTAGGATTTTGATGTTGTCATGAAAGTAAGGGACCATGGTTTTGGGATTGATTTCCTTTAAGAGTTGTGAAGCAATGTCTTGCTGAAATGTTCTCTAATTTTGGCTCATCTCCTTATCCTGGAAAATTGGTTCTATGAGTTGGGCAGAGAATTGGTGCTCACTTGTGCTATTCAATAAATCTTGTACAGTTTATCCATAAAAATGAACTCTATTCTGACTTGACATTTCGAAATTTTGTCTTTGCAACTGGATTTACCATACTTTACCTTTCAAAAAGATTGTCTATGTTGGCTGGAGTTTTCCTTCAACTTTGGTTGCTATTACAGTTTTGTCTTTGCCACTGATGTCCGTGTTTTTCGTTTGTTGCGCTCTTCGTTTTCTGTGAGAAATTCTGGGATGTTTAACAATTGCGTCTTTTTTAACTTTTTAATCCACTTATTTGACAGTTTTCCAATGGTTCCCAACTACTAATGCTTGTCACATTGGTTTTATTTGCAAGTGTACTAGACAAAGGATGAATTTAAAAAGTCAGTCCTCTATTTATGGTGTTCCAAAGTATATGTCTTAGCTTCTTTCATTTTCAATTGAGTATGTCAACACATTCAAACTGCACTTCCATCATTTAACTTACCTCCGACTACATATCATCTTGCAACTCATATTAACTAGGTTTGTTTACATTACCAGCTCCGCTGAGTGGCCCACTGGTGATTGCGGAAGCTCTGGGCAAAGGGAAGAGCTCTGCAAAGTCGACTAAAGTTAAGGATCAACCAAAGAAAGAAAAGTATCTTTTTAAACGGAGGGAAAATACTAATTCACCGAAAGAAGCATCCTCTGCCCAGCCTGTTTTTGTAGAAGGTTCTTCAGCAATTGCAGATGGCAATTTTGTATTGCAAAAAAGAGCTCCTGCAGTCCCTTTGGAGCCTCAGATTCCAGCCACGCAAGAACAGACTAAGATTCTAGGTTTGGGTCGAGATTTGACTGGTCAAGAAGCTTTGACTACAGAGGAGAAACTGGCTGTTTCAAATTTCAGCATGGCTAGCTCTCAAACGAACGCAAGTAAGGTTGAGTCTGCTGCTAGATCTCCAGCAGATCAAGCTCCTCCAGGTTATAGCAGCCATCCGTTAGAAGCCAAGCCATCTGCGCTTGATAAAGGGAAAGCTGCTGTAGGGGAAATGAAAGAGCGCTTGGGTTCCACAAGCAGGGATAATCCGGGAATAGTTAGTGATACTCCTTACTCAATTATGGTGGAACCCAAAGATGGCCGCCCAAGTTCTGCAGCTGTTAAATCTGTTGAAGGTTTTGATCAAGTTCAGGATGGTTCAATGACTGAAGATAAGATTCATGGTGGAGGTTCTAGAATGCTTACTGACAATGGGGCAAAGAAGACCAAGGCTCGTAAACGTCCACGTGAAGAACTGAATGCTGGGAAATCTGTCCTATTGCAGAAGAAGAGAAAAAAAGAATTAATGAGCTCGAGCACTGAGAAGTCTGTTCTGTTGGAGAAGAAGAAGAAAAAGAAGGCACTAATGAGCTCTGATACTATGCAGATGCGTGCAATTGGTGGAAAAAGTGGGGCATCAGCGAGCAAAGAAGCAGGAAAGTCTGTGCAACTTGCTTTGGCTCCGCGAGAAGATCTTCAGGTAGACCATCAGAAGAAAGGTGATCCAGCTAGCACTTCACTGCTTCCTGGATCTGTTCAGACAGAGCAAATGGCTGGGAGAGGACAAGTTGAGCTGGAGCTCCCACAATTACTGAGTGATTTGCGTGCTCTTGCTCTCAACCCATTCCATGATGTGGAGAGGAGGTCTGCATTTATTCGTAAAGTTTTTTTAAGATTTCGGTCTCTTGTTTATCAAAAGAGCATAGCCTCGTTGCCACTTTCTGAGAATGAGTCAAATGAAACACGTGCGAGTAAATCCCCAACTGTTAACGCGGGTTATGAAAGTCCTCCTGGTGTGACCATCAGAGATTTACCATCTTCAAAAGCACAGAAGCCTCCCTTCAGGCCTGATGATCCAACTAAAGGTGGTCGTAAGCGTGGCCCATCTGATCGACAAGAAGAAATTGCTTTAAAGAAGAAGAAGAAACTCAGTGATCTCAAACTGTTGACTACAGAAAAGAAGGTCGTTGCTCAGAAGGCGCCGGAAGTGCCGCGGGTGGATAATAAAGAACCAGTCGCTCCAAAAGGAAAATTAGGTAAACCGGGATCTGTCAAGAAGCCGGTGCCTTTAGCTAGATCACCTGAGCCCACAATGCTGGTGATGAAGTTCCCACCCGGAGCAACACTTCCATCTCTTCCTGAGCTGAAGGCAAGGTTTGCGCGTTTTGGGCCTTTGGATCCTTCAGCTCTTCGTGTTTTCTGGCAGTCGTTGACGTGCCGAGTGGTCTTTCGTTACAAGGAAGATGCACAGGCAGCACTTAGATTTGTGGAGGGTAGCAACAACTTGTTTGGGAGCACGAACGTCAGATGCTCTATCCGGGAATCAGGAGTTGCTGCACTAGAGTCGGATTCCAGCAAGGTCCAGAGGGAAGACGCTTCTGTTGGGACCCAGTCGAGGGATTCTGCAGTTGAACAAAGGCCAGCAGCACCTTTTTCTTCCCAGCTTCTGCAACAGCCAGGAGTACAGCTTAAATCCTGCCTGAAGAAATCAAATGGTGAAGAGATCGGGTCAGTTCCTGGTGGTAATGGTGGTGGTAAGGGGACACCTCGTGTAAAATTCATGTTAGGTGGGGAAGATAGTAGGAACAACTTCAACAACAACAACAACAATGCTAATTTTGCTGATGGTGGTGCATCTTCTTCTTCTTCTCATGCAATGGAAATTGATAGTAAGAATTTTCAAAAGGTCGTCACACCACCTCCATCATTGCCTGTTCCGCCTCTTCCTACAGTTCAATTGTCTAGGCCGCCAAATAATTTGCATTACGCTGATACAGTGCCCAGAAATGCTTACAATTTTAACACCCCCAACGCTCCCCACATGCCGAGCGTAGACATTGGACAGCAGATGCTAAGCCTTCTCACGAGGTGCAATGACGTTGTAACCAATGTGACTGGCATGCTAGGTTACGTGCCTTACCATCCTCTCTGACCCCGCCGTACAAAACCCGCTGGCTTAACGGGGCGCTTAAAATTTAATTATGGCTGAAGCTGTATGGTGGTGGGGGGCGAGTGAAGCCAGTAGATTAGAAACCGAAGGTCATCTGGGCAAGAAGCTGACGATGCTGGAAGATTGGTCATGGAATCATGTTGTGTATTTTGCATGCCCTTCTACTTTGTAAACCTTTTAGTTTATGCTTTGAACCCAGCTAGTGGTAGTTTAATGTTAATGTTTGAAACTGATTCTCTATTGGAAAAGGTGGTCTCCTGCTCGTGGCGTTGCAGTGCTCAATGCCATGAACTGAGCGCTCTCTCTCTCTCCCTTGCTCTCTCTTGCTTATTTTCATTTACTTCACTCATTGATGCGATGCGAGGTGTTATGTGTTCTTCGTCAGTGTGACATGCAATTGCCATTAGTGTTATGGTAGAGTGTCTTCTTTTCTTGAAGTTGGGTCCGGGAGTGCAATTTTGTGTGCAAGATGCCTTCTTTACCTGGCAAATTATTTAAGCGGGAGAGCTATAATATCTTGTTATATCACATAAAAGTTTTCTGTGGCGTAATTCTAAATTACATAGTTTGAATTAATAATATTGAGTGGAAAATGATAAAAAAAAAAAAAGTACCGTCAATTGTGTAGTAGAATAATTGGAGGAAGTAAACTTTTCTATAACATACTAGTGTATAAGAATTTCCCTTTTTTAAACCTTTGGTTACTTTTATTTCTTTGTTTTCATTTCATGTTTTAGTGTTTTTTCTTTGGTTACCAATAGCTTGTTTTACTAAATTACTTAACTCTTGTAACTCTCAAATAATATTTAAACAAGGTAATTCATGTTTTTAAGTTTTTCCAAAAGGCATGTTTTTGTGTTTTTAGAAATATAAAAACAAATCAAAGGATATGGTAGTCAAGGAAAGGCATATTATCAATAAAGGATACGTTAATTTTACCTCCTTGCATGGATTTTTAATTTATTTTTGCCTACAAAAATGTGTTTTAATAGTAAGGTTGATCTTTTAACGACTAACAAGGGGATGAATACTATACTAGGAGATGAAAATATTGTCCTACTATCACCATTCAAACTTTGCTTTTTTTTATTTATTACTCCGTATTATTTAGAAAAAAGTATTTTTGATAATTAAATCGAGCCTTATGACCAAGCAAATTACACAAAAAGAATATTAAAATATAATAAAACAGCTTAGGGGAACAAATTTTGGCTCCTACCTAGATTGTAGGAATCTTCCTCCAACCTCATATACAGTGACAATTAATAATCGCTAAATGTTTCTAGTGACTTTTCTTCTAACACTTTCAGTGACAATTATTATTAGCATCACTAAATAAAAGTCACTAGAAATATTTAGAAACCATTGATTGTCGCTATATCGGGAGTAGAAGGAAGATTCTTCCAACCGGGTAGTACAAAATTTTTTCCCACTTAGGGTGGGTACATGCACGCATGAAAGAACGTTCACGAAGCACCCCCGAAACATAACGCTGCTTGCTTCCGTTTCCTTCTACCCTCTTCACGTATTTTACCAGAAGGTGACTACTACAACACAACCGAAGGAGAACATTGCACATGGAGTTTCGTCAGTTGGACATCACGGTGATCGGGGCTCAAGGGCTCAAGAGCGTGAACATGTTCAGCAAGATGAACTTGTACACGGTGGTTTCCCTCTCCGGAGACCAGTGGACCAGGCGGGTGACCCCCGTTGCCAAGAAAGCTGGCAAGAACCCCACCTGGAACCACCTCATCAGCTTCTCTCTGCCAGCCGAGTCTGCCGTCCCGCAGGCCTCGCTTGTCTTCCAAATCATGTGTGACCGCATACTCGGCGACAGGCTCGTCGGCCAGGTCTCTGTGCCCCTACACGAGCTCCTGGTCCATGCCCCCGAGGGCAACAGCGGCACCGAGCACGTGGTTGAATACATGGTACGCACCATCTCGCTGAAAACTAAGGGCTCCCTCAAGATTTCGTACAAGTTTGGGGGTGAAGTCACTCAGGCGGTGGATGCAAACGTTCACAACAAGGCTGACGAGCCGGTCATGGCTGTTGAAGGTTAAATTAGATGCTGGTGTGTGAATAATGTGTTAGCAGTGTGTGTGTTACAAATATATTATCAGTCGGTGTATGAATTTAGAAGTAATAGTCTAGTTATTGTGTGGACAAGTGAGGTGAATGGTGGTGTTATTATAAATTTAGGAGCTACATTAGTAGTATTATACAAAGCTATGTATTTTAGTCATCTAGAAAGGTGTAAGAAAAATGGTGGTGGAGTAAGAAGTGAGTTGAAATTTGAAGTGTTTTTGTGTTTTCTTTCTCTCCATGTCCTCCAATAGTGTGGGTTTGAGTATCATTTATCTCCAACAAAAGTGATATCAAAGCGACAATGGTCTTAGTGGACAATATCATGGCGTTAGTATTTTATATAGTTACCGCGATTGTTAAAAAAAAGTATCCAAAATTGAATATTTGGTGTGAGGAATTGGTGTCCTCAAAGGATGAAGAGTGTCCTTTTATTATATCTCAAGTTGTGTGATTTCTGGATCGATGAAGAACCAAATATTAGCTTGTCGAAGGGAGTTCAACAAAAGGAAGAAAAGGCACTTCAAGTGTTGCCGAAGGCCATCCATAGAGAGATATGGATGCGCATTGGAGATCTAAAATCTCGAAGTGATGTTTGGCAAATGATCGAGGTCATTCCTTCTAATTAACTGTAGACGTGACTTTTTACCCAATGAATATTGGGTACAAAGTTAGGATGAAGATGAGTTCACAAATGAAGATGGTGACCATCTCAAGGAAGAAACTCCAATAGAGGATGAAAACGAGTTTCATGCTTCCGGAGCTGAAGAAATGGAAGAGACAAAGGTTGAAGAAGAAATTCAAGCTTTTGAAGACACGCCATGATAAGAGTTGATAGATGCATAAGCGCAATTTGAAAATATGAAGGAGATCAAGAATGAAGTAATTAAAAAATTGCTAAAGAAAGAGTGGAGAAGAAGAACATAAATGGTGATCATGATGTTAAAAATGAAGAGATGGAAGATGAGAGCATTGACAAAGACGTAAAAGTTCACAATTATCAAGAGGTGAACACTTCGGGTAGAAAATTTAATTTTTATGCAAATGATGAAAATGACTTTGAATCATTTTCACTAGATGAATATCCACAATTTAAAGAGGTAATGGACACTTTTCACGTGGTTGAGAAAATTGAAACGATACCAGAAGAATATGTCCTCAAGCATATTATTTTGGCAAACTATGCCGGTAATTATTATTCTGAATCTTCCCTTTGTATATTTTGGCAAGCTTGCACGTGATAATGATGAGCTCGGTGATGAATCTACCCTTGGTGTATTTGGAGGTGAATCTTCATTTATTCTATATATGATGAGTTGAGTTTTTTTTTTAAAAAAAAACATCAAGTGGAATCCTTGTTTATCAACTTTATTGTCCTCTCAATTCCACAAAGCCTTTTCAAAAAATAGCATGTTACAGCTTATAGCCTTTTGACATTTAATATATTCAACATATATGTACCTTTCACTTGCTTCATCCTGCTTCATCTAGCTTGTTTCTTTTTTTCTTTTGGCACTTAAGAGTAACAAATGCTTCAGTGCAGAATGAGCTAGGAATCCCTTTGTCATGCAACATTGACTTTGCCATCTCCATGGCTGTTTGAAATTTTCTTGCAGACACACCATCCTCCTGTGTGAGTGTAACCTATTTTGAGCTGTCGTTCCAACCCTTCGTCTTCAAAAAACTTGGGAAATTCATTTGAACTATACTCCTTTTCCCTATCACTTCTCAGACTTTCATGAAAGAACCAATCTGCTTTTCAACAAGGCATTTAAACTCTTTAAACACGCCAAACACTTCAGATTTTTTGTATCATAAAGTGTACCTATGTCATGCGAGTATAATCATCAATGACAATAATAAAGTACCTATTTTTAGCACTAGAGAGAGTTTGCATAGATCCGACTAGCTCAAGCTTCTGTTTTGCTCTCCTTGCGACTCATTTTGGAAATAATTGTCTATGGTGCTCACCAAAAGTACATCCTTGACAAACTTCATATTTTTCTTCTATTGCGGGAAGGCCTCGCACAATGTTTTCGTTTTGCAGCAACTTCAATTTTTTGAAGTTTACATGATCAAACCTTCGGTGCCACAACCATGAATCTCCAGCAAGCTATCATTGTAACTCCATTTGCATATTCAAAAAATTTATGGAAAAGCTTCTGCTTTTCTCCATCTTTATCTTTGTTACACCCTGTTTACTATCTCTTTTGTCATAAATTATGCAGCAGTTGCCTTGGAATTGAAGTGTGTAGTCATTCTCCAAGAGTTGTCCAAGACTAAGCAAGTTGTGCTCCAAGTCTGAAACTAAAAGACCATCACAGGTAAATATGGTCTCCTGCTTTGTTTAAACACCAATTGTGTCTTTGCCTTGCGCTTGAACTATAACACAATTCTCAAGCATCACTTTTGTTGACGGTGTTGTCCATGTCAAGAAAAACAAAATTTCTCTTGCCTTATGGTTGCTAACACCATTGTCCCAGAACCACAATCACATTGCTCTTCTGCACTATGCATAAAACAAGCTTGTCCCTCTCTCTCTCCCCCCCCCCCCTCCCCCAGCATAAAGCTTGCTTGTTGTGGCAATTTCACTCTATAATATTTTTGCACATGGCCAAACTTCTTGCATCTATGACATTGAGGTTGTCCCTAGAACCAACAATCTTTTTCATCATGACTCGCCTTTTAACAAACACCACAAGGTTTTGAATAATTAAAGTCTTCTCGAGAATTGTTTGATCACTTATATCTTCGTCAAGTTTTCATTTGGTTTATCAATTGAAGAAATCTGCTGGAATGGTCTTTCAAACTTTCATACTCCTTCATTTTCACATTCTTTAAATCCTTTCTAAGAAACTTCATCAAAAGGTAGAATACTTATGCGCTGGTTTGAAAGAGTTTGGGTTAACCGTGAACCCTTAGATGAAATTTCACTCATTTGTTGTACATTCCTTCACTCTCAGACCTTTCAATCAGCTAAGCTCTGGTACTAACTGTTGGAGGCTGATTTTTAACATGTCGGGGGTGTTATGATAGCAAGAGGAATTGGTTTCAGGGGATTGACTGATCTATGGGATTATGCAGGAAAAAAAAAACAGTGAGTTTCAAAAGTTCTTATATTTCACTCTTAACTTTTCTAGTAAGCTTACACAATATTTCAGTTCAGAACACATCCGTGTGATGATTGACAAGTGGCTACTTAGCTTTTACCTAAACTTAACTGAAATTACTTAACTAAGCTTAACATTAACTACAGTTAAACATCATATATCAGCAATAACAATGAAACCACGAGCAGCTAAGCATTAACCCTAACACTAACAATGAAAAACGTACTAGAAAAGTGGGTGTTCAGATAGTGTTTTGAGTATGTTGTTGTTGTTGTATGCTATGGTTCCATTTACTAATTACGTTGGCATTTCGCTTAATCATTCGTGATATTTAGCCGTTTGTATACGTTGCTTCCATGTATTTATAAATGATGTTTCCCCGGAAATATTGATTTGTTTCCCGTGGCATAATTGTCGTTAAGCAGTTAAATCACTTGACAAATTCAATTATACCTGAAATGAAATATACTTTTCAAGATTTACTTTTTTTGCCCTTTTTTTTTTCACTCTTGCAACCCTTCTAAATCAAGTCAAAGGAGTAACATGATGTTCAGGTGTTTTAAGTCACAAGAATGTTGACCCTAACCTATATCTAACAAATATAGTGGTTCCGCCTCGATTGATCTGCACATTACCAGTTCGAAAGGTTGTGTGCAATGGGGTCAGACAACGTGGGATGAACTTGAACCTCCTATTTAGACTTGACTTTTGCTAATAAAAAGAAAAAAGTAAGTCGATGTAGGATTGCGATCTTGTCATGAAATTAAGGGACCATGGCTTTTGGATAAATTTCCTTTTGAGAGATGTGAAGCACTCTATATCTTGCTGAAATATTCTCTAATTTTGGCTCATCTCCTTGTCCTGGAAAATTGGTTCTATTCTATGAGTTGGGGCATAAAATTGGTGGTCATTTGTGCTATTGAATAAATCTTGTACAACCATAAAAATGAACTCTATTTTGACTGATTTTGTCTATGCAGTGAATCTACCATGCTTTACCTTTCAAAAAGGTTGTCTGTGTTAGCTGGAGTATGTTATCTTTCGATTTTGGTTGCCGTTACATTTTCATCTTTGCCATGTGACGTCCATGTTCTTTATCTATTGTGCTCTTGGTTTCCTGTAAGAGAAATTGTGGGATGTTTGAAGCCCTGTTTGTTTTATGAAAAATGATTCACAGAAAACGTTTTCTAGAATATATATACTTTCCGAAAAATAACGGTTCCTGAAAATATTTTCATGAATTTCATTTTTCAATGCTTGGGCGACGAACTAAAGATGATAAAACTACGTATACAAAAAGAAAACTCAATATGAAAGCAGGCAACTAATAGACTTCACAAAACACTGACAGTACTTTATCTCCCACGCAGACTACTGATGGAAATAAGACATACTAGCCATACGAGTTCGGTTCACTTGAACAGATCGACAACCGCTTAGCTTCAAGACTCGCCCCTACCTACATTTGTAATAACTAGGAACCATCACCAGAACAACAAATATCTATGTTTATTTAACAACTTCCGGCCAGAAGCAGTTCCACCACCTTTGTTCAGCTCCCTCATAGCAAAGTGAATCTTAAAGCTAGCTATTGACAAGCAAAAAAGGAAAGAAAACGGTATAAAATTGTAAAATCATCAAAAAACATCAACACCAGACCCTCTCGGTCTCCGTCATCAACCAGGCCAAGACTTACTAACTATGGACTTTCGTCGAACTCCACATCTGCACCACCCTCAACACCCTCCATCCTCATAAGACCAACCACATTTCACAAATATGTCCCAAGAATCATCTAACTAACAACGTGGTACACCTAAGCCCTTCATCCCCCTCCTCATGTGGTCAGTTTCTGGGCTTTTCGACTACCGTAGCAGCCCTAGTCGCAACAGCCACCTCTCCCAACAGCCGCGTCTTATGTTGTCATCGTCAATGGTGGCTCAGGCGTAACATTGCGCTTTCCTGTTAACCTTTTGGGTCCATTCTTTTGACTGCTTTCCAACAATTCCCAACTAATAATACTTGTACATCATGATGTTTTTAGTTGCAAGTGTCCTAGACAAAAGATGAACTTAAAACGTGATCCCTCAATTTATGGTATTTCTTTATTTATTTATTGGAGATACCGATGTTTGAGTTTTATTTTAATCATTTGAGTTTCACTTTTGTCGCTAAAATGACTATACAACACACTTCTAAAAGCTCTAACGATAAAAGTGAAGTTTAACAATAATTTCACGTCAATTTTTTACAAAATCCGAGTAGACTTTTATACGCACGTTCCATTTATATTTGTCGCTCATGTTCTAAATTTAGCGACATCTAAAATATAGGCGAGCATTTACCTCCATTCATTCTTATCCCAAAAAAGGTTTAAGACTTAGGCTATAAGGCACGCGGTACATAGACGCGTGAGAGAACGTTCACGAAGCACCCCGAAACAAAGATATTATCTTGACGCTGCTTCTATCCGTTTCGTTCCATCGGTTACGCGCATTACTCACAAGAGCACGGCCCTTGATCAGTTCGTGTGAGTCGGGAACCGAACCTTCTCCTTCCTTTCGCTTTTGCTCTTTTATATATACACCAACTTCAATCACATATCCCCATCTCAACGTTTCCCCTCACAATCCTCAATCTCAATCTCCAAATCCCAAGAATTAATCTTCACGTATTTTACCAAGAGGTGATCGATCAATACAAAGGAAGGAGAACGCACCATGGAGTTCCGTCCCTTGGACATCACGGTGATCGGAGCCCAAGGGCTCAAAAGAGTGAACATGTTCAGCAAGATGAACTTGTACACGCTGGTGACCGTCTCCGGTGACCAGAGGACCAGGCGGGTGACCCCCGTCGCCAAGAAGGCCGGCAAGAACCCCACCTGGAACCACCGCATCAGCTTCTCTCTGCCCGAGTATGCCGTCTCGCAGGCCTCGCTCGTCTTCCAGATCATGTGTGAGCGCATACTCGGCGACAGGATCGTCGGCCAGGTCTCTGTACCCATACACGAGCTCCTGGCCAATGCCCCCGAGGGCAACAGCGGCGCCGAGCGCGTGGTTGAATACATGGTACGCACCATCTCGCTGAAAACTAAGGGCACCCTCGAGTTTTCGTACAAGGTTGGGGATAAATTCACTCAGGCGGTGGATGCAAACGTTCACAAAAGGGCTAACGAGCCGGTCATGGCGTACCCGCCGTCCGTGGGTCCCAGCGGGGGGGCGTACCCGCCGCCACCAGGGATGGGTTATGCCATGCCTCATCCGGGTATGACACCGCCTGGGGCGGGGTATGGTTATGGTGGGCATCCACCGCCACCGGCTTATGGTGGTGGGTACCCGCCACAGCCTATGGGATATCAGTACATGCCGGCCCAGCACCGGCCTAAGAAGAGGATGGGTGGCGGTGGACTTGGGCTGGGTTTGGGAGCTGGGTTGCTGGGAGGATTGCTGGTGGGAGATATGATATCTGATTTTGGTGACATGGGCGCTTATGATGCTGGCTACGACGCTGGGTTCGATGATGCTGGTTTCTAGGACATCTTGGCCCCCTTCATCTTTGGTTTGGTTGGCGAAATTTGTTATCATGCAATGAGGATCATGTTCGATGTATAAAGGAAAATTTTGGTGTTCATACTTTTGAAACTATTGATTGATTCTTTCATTCATAAAAGATTCAATTTATTGGTGTTTTTTTTTTTTTTTTTTTTGATTAAGAGTAGAAATATATATCAATGATAAAGGAGAGATACACCAAGCCCAAAGGCAAGTAATAAGACTCACGGGTGACATCCTCATCCGATAAGAATCGAACACACGGATGACATTTCCATTCGGTAGAAATCGTAATTAAAGAACCTCCTTTTTTTGTGGTTTTTTTTTTTTTTAAATAACTAGCTAAACGACAAGATAAAACCAAAAAGAATATTAAAATAACTAGCTAAGACTAGATAAACATTAATTTAAACAGGATAAGTACGGACTAAAACAAGATAACTACTCAAAAACAGGGTAACTGAGAAATAAAACAAGATAACGACACAAAAAAAACCACGTATCAAAGAACACCATATGTCTGTCCACCTCAACCCACGGTCCAGACACGTGGCCCCGTCATGCATCGCTCCCCTTTCGCCGTGTTTCTTCGTCGGCGCCGAACCATCACCTTTTTCCGGCCAACTCACTGCTGCCAAGGTCCTAAGGGCACAGAAGACGAACACCAACAGGAACCGCCGCCTTTTTCGGCCAACATACACCAACAGGCTAATGTCCTCAAGATCAGAGCACCGGCGACTTAAAAATACCAATAATCCAGAGCCTAACAGACGCAACAAACGCCGCTGACCAAATCGCCATCATCCAACAGCTGCCAACCTTACCTTAACGCAACAATCCTACAAGCAGAGCACAGAAACCTCTCCACCAGCAATTACAGAACACCAACCTTTCTAGATCCAGGGGAGGGGGAGGGGGGCAACTAGGGGGGGAGGGGGAGGAAAAAACCCTAGAAGAAAACCTAGATCTAAACTCACCGGACCATCTCCAACCCAAGACAGCCCACCACATATCATGACGGCGAAATCAAACACACTAAGCCACCACAATCCGATCGTAACCCCCGAGCAACCCATCAGCCGAATTCATAATTCACAGGACCTGACAGCGTACCCCTCAACCGTCGCCAACCCCTCGCCGGCGCCGGAGAAGACAGAGAACCTTACCACTTGATCGAAGAGCTCCGACATGACGACGACGACGCCGTCTAGCTCACCCATGCCTCCACGAGCCCCTAACGAATCTTCACCTAAGCTACCACGTCACCACCGGCGGTGGCGACGGAAACGGAGGTGAGAGAGGAATGTTTTAGGGAGATGGGTAGCTTCGTGGAAATCGCCTCTGTGAGAGACGAATTGCTCTGATGGAGATTTCAGCATAATTTGTTGGTGATATGAGGATATCTTATGTATATATGATCATGTTGGTAATGGGTAATGTCCTTAAGAAGAGATTGTTCATTCAATCATGGTATTATGATTTTGCTTATGGATGTGAGTCTTGGCAGAAAATGGCTATCAAATCTTTGACGATTAACGTAGGCTGTGGGAATTTGATCAAATTAGAGATTGTTCGTATTATTGGAGGACCATAAAGGTGAGCACAAATCTGGCATAGGTCTTGATATATTGAAGGTTTCATCTTGGACACGTAGCTCATTATCGTATATATACATTGACGTGGTTTGCAAGCACAGAAAAAGGAACGACAAGGAATTTGAGCACACTCTTTTCAACTTTTAGGGGGGCGATCTTCAACTTTTGATGCAGCCATGGCCGAACCTGGATGGAAGGTTCTACGTCGCGTTCGCGTTTACAGAGGATAAGGTTGATGTGTTATTGTACTAATTTTAACTGGAGGAGGGGAAGGATCAGGTTTCTCTCTCTCTCTCTCTCTCTCTCTCTCTCTTGCTTTTGGGTGAAGACAAATTGTAACGACAGTTCAAATAGGCCAAGTGTTTGTGTCTAGTACATTGACACTCGTCCCAAACATGTAACTGACATGGCCAAGGGGTTTTCTCAACACAATTTGAGCGTAAAAACAAATGTCACAAATGATAGTTTAATGTACTTAAGAAACTGAGCTAGATTCAATCTGTGTGTAGTCCCCTGATTACCTCTGATTAATTTCTCTATTCAAAGTGTGTTGAATCGGGGGTTGTGACGTGGTCTTGATCCCCTTATCCTTCCTGCATTGATGTAGAAGGACGATGAAGTTTGATGCCGATTCGTAAGCCTGGTGGCGGTGTGATCAAGAATGAAGCGGCAGACATGTGAAATCGTTTCGATCAGAGAGTTGAGCGAAGAAGCCTCTCTCCATGTCAAAAGTTTGTGAGAGCCAGAGGAGCTCTCCAAATGTTCCCTAGTCTGCCATAAATATGATATGGAGAGCTTCGATAGAATATAACTTTTATCTCAGTTATCTCTTTGTCTCCAAGAGATATTTGCTTACTTGAAAAGAAATTGTCAAGGGATAATATAAAAGATAAACATATCACATTTCGTATAACGTTATGATGTCAAAGAAGTGGGTTCATAGTATTTGTGAAGTGTCACAAACAATGCAGTTTAAATCATATGTCAAGTATACTGATGTAAGACAAAGTAAAAAAAGAGCAAAAGCAAATATCAACTTACATTACTGTTTTCATTTGCATAACATGTGCAAACTCGGTGAGTCTGTCAGTCCTTGTCCAAGATGAGATCAGACGTTATGTTGAGCTTTGAAGCCGCTCAGTTTGAACAAACATGATTTGTGACTATAATTACTGATGATTTTGTCTGTTAGACCTCTCATTCATTGATGTCCTTAAATTTTTAATTGTCCCTGGACATTCTTTATTCCTCGTGTTATTTTTATTAAGCGAGTTGCTCTCATTTCTTATCTACCATTTTCAAGTACTAAGTATGAGTGGTGAACCTTCCAGGAGGCCAAAGGTGTACCGAAGTAGACGATGTGACAGTAGTCAGCTCTTACTTAAGGGATTGTATTATAGACTCGTCCCTTGGCTCTTGGGAGTGTTGTTCGATCCCATGTTACGGGGCCCAATCTATAGCCAACCTTAAATCTACATCTAATGAACAGTGGACATTAACCGATGTAATCGATCATTAGCCGGGTTGGAACAAGCCTAAGTTAGCTGCCCATTTACTAGAGTAGGTGGTATAGGCTATAAGTGGATTATGACTTTCCAGGTCTAGATACCAGGAACAATGGTACTGGGTGGCAACAATGCACAGAGAATTGAGGGTGAGTTGACGGAGCGATCACTTGAGTCGGCGACCTAACCGAAGCTAAAACTTCCCTGGTATTCGTCTATCTGCCTGGAATAACTTTGGCATTTAAGACTTCCGCAAAAAATTATTTTCTTCCTATGGCAATGTCTCTGGAATCATCTCTCCCCGCATGACAGTTCATTGTTGTCACGACTCAAATCCACGGGGTGAGCCCATGAGTCAGGTCCATGACCCGCCACAAGCTCACTAAGCCTCCACAAAGACTCTGTCAGACCTACTATAACCTGTACTCAGAATTCATTCGAACTTGCTAAATTTTAAAACAATTCATTGGCTATTATTATTATTATTATTATTATTTTCTAAGCAAATTTCATTAAAACACGTTACCCATTACAACCTAAGGCGATACTCAAACGGATATCCCTGGAACAACTAAGACAACGCATCCAAACGGATGGTCTTGGAAAATGGCTCACATGGTTTTGAAGGAAAGTACGGTAAACATAAGGGTTACCCGTATTTGGGAATTAAGGGGTAACCAGAGACTGGAATATGCAATTTCTTGCACCGGGTCTCTAGCTCCCACCGAGACAGGGGAGAGAGCCATGGGCCGCTTTAGATGGCAGTTTATATTATTGTCGCGGCTTTCATCGGAGCTCCAACAACAGCTAAAGGGGGGTCCTCCCAAGGCCGGATCGAAGCGATCCGCAGCTCGAAGGGAATGTGCATCCTCCAACTCTCGAAATTCTGGCATCTTCAAGCCACAAGATCTCCAATTCTGATTTACATCGGATGAGTCTAACCAAACCAACCGGATCGTAGATCCAGCGATGATGACGACAGATCTGAGAACAAATCTCAGATCTGAGGATATCAGAGGGAGGGGAGAGATCTTTAGGCCGAATGAGGTCCGATCTGTGGCAGAAGTGGAGATCGGAGCGAGGAGGAAGTCGGTGATGGACGACGCGAGGCGGCAGAGATGGAGTACCGAAGGAGCAGAAGCCATAGAGAAGAAGAAAAGGAGAAGGAGTACAGGGAGGGCCTCCCCTTCCATCCTCACAGCCATGGAGGCTGAAGGAGGAAGGAGCGGCGATAAGGTTTGTCTTTGAGATAGAGAGAAGTTGTGTGTGTCTCACATAAAATTTCCGCAATAGTCAATTTAAAACTCTCTTTTATTATAAGTCATTGATAACCATGAAGAAATTTGAGGAAGCCTAAGCTCTCTACAATAGTTCATTCAGCATAACATCCATAAAACTAAAAATTCTTGATGTTAATAAAAACTTTATTATTTTAACGATTCTCTTCAGGCGCCCCTTTCCTCGTGTTGCTCATAAGGATCTCTCTCCCCTAGGTCATCACCTGAAAATAAGGAATGTGCGAAAGCTCAGCAAGTACGCAAACTATGTTCCTAAAATAGGTTTGAGAATTTCAAAACATGCCATGATTTTCTTTTCCAACTTTGAAAACAATGTTACCATCACAAAAATATTCTTCATTATATAGAGTGGACCATGGGTTGTTGATGACCCCTTCGCTTCTCATCTTTGTGTCGTGGTTCCATGGGTGATCGAGTACACCTTTATTTGGCATGGTCCTCGTTGTCCTCCTCATTGTAATATTGCGTTGTATTTTTATGTGTTTTGTTGTATTTTGTGTTAAAATTGTAACCTGTAGACCTTAGCATATTACGAAAAGTTAGGCTGAAGTGTAAGATATGCTCTGCTTTAATCTAATTGTAATTTGTATCGTGTTAATAGCAGCAATCGTTGCTACCTTCTATGTCTGTAAAATAAATAATCCAGTCAGGACGACTTGTAAAACTTTTTTATATATAAAATATTTCTCATCTTAACTTAAAAAAAAAATCTTTGGTCAGTTGCATTGCATGTACCTTATGGTGCATTTGGCTCCAAAAAAAAAACCAAGAATCTTTCAATCCATTTTTTGCCAAGCTTTTATTTTGCTTTTCGCGTGTCAATCTTATTGCTCATCCCATCTTACCACGCGCTTCTAGTGATTCCAATTCTCCAAGCAACAACTAGCATGTGATTTTACATATCTCCACTCTACATGTATCATAATGTTCCCCATGCTCTCCTGTTTCGATACGTTTTTGGATGTTCGGGGATCTTTAGCAAGGGACATTGATATTTTGATTTGTATTACAGGTTACCGAATGCTCAATGTTATTTTATCAACTAAGTCAACAACATGGAACGAGTCACTACGATTAGCTTGCTTTGCTAGGAAGAACTGAAAATCGGTGTTTATGGATTCTCTGCAAGATCTCTTGCATACTTTGGCTGACATGGCAACTTTTCACCCTCCTTAGGCCTTTTTTTTATATATAAAGATCGAGAATAGCATTAATAAAAAGCGCTTTTAAAGCGATTACAGGGAGTGCCGCATGGCTGATAAAAAGCGCCCTCCCTAGGCCTTGTGATTCCTACTTTCTTCATGTCTATGTGCTTCTAATTACATATGGGAGTCTTAGGTATTTTAATTTTGTGAAACTCTTCTTTGCTTTATGATATTTGTTGGTAAGGTCTGTCGTACTAATTTTGTCAAGGTTTAACTATATGATAAACACTTTTTACTTTTAAAAAGTAGAACAATCCAATGAAAATTGCAAGACCCTTTTTTTGGAATCAAAGAAAAGAAGAACAAAATAAACTGAGCAAATGTTCTTATGTCCACGAGAAAGACCGCACATGGCATAGCTTCAAATGGAGCTCGAGCATGCTAGGACCGACCATGATCTAGTAGACAAACATAGTCTACTACATTAATGAAACTACACTTGCTCATACCAAACATGTCACACCGTACTTGGAAGTTGTTGTGGTAGCTTTGCCGTGCTACAAAAGATCTTTATTCCCATACCTAGAACCGTCTTAGATCTCTCAGCTGAACGTTAACTTGTTCTGAAACCTGAAGCTGCATAAAATAGAGCAATGCACATAACCTTTTAAGCTATAAAGCACAAGGCTGAATCCTTACATTTTCATACCAATCCAACCTTATATGCGATGAAAATCAATAATGCCCTGAACGGATCGATCGGCTAAAGTTGGTATGGGTGAAATTGTCATCCCTAGCCCCATGTATGTGAAAAAAACCCGCATAACTGTGACCCCCTAGTCCATAGTTACAAATGACAGCTCACCACCACCAGACCACCCATTTGTATCCATCCATACAACTGTTTAATGCCTCACATCCTTCATTGGTCGTCAATTGCTATAATCTCACTCCGCATTGCCACCAAAACGAAAGGACACCCTTGCCACTAGCTTCCTTCAGAAATGAATTGCAAATGAGTTCTAAAGTGACGTCATGTTTTTTTTTTTTTGATAAAGATGAGAATATCATTGAAATTAAAGCGCTTTGTAGCGATTACAAGATTTTGCTGAATTGCTGAAAAAGTCACGACATTTTCGTGACTCAGAGTATACAAGAAATTAAACAACTAACTTATAGACTGTAAACTAATTACAATTAAACTGAAGAAGAGCATATCCCACACGCCAGCCTACCTTAAAGTAATATGTGAAGGCCTACAGATTATAAACAACAAATAAAACCGATACAAACAAAATATAAAAGCACAAAGTGACGTCATGTTTACGTGCTAAAATATTTAGCATTTTCTGCACGGAGACCTAACTTTTGCAAATTGTTGCATCTAGCACTGCAGCGGCCCGAATTTTTATTTTTGAGTTCGAAACTCAACAAAGGACTACCCAATTTCACAAAAAGGTTTACTTACTGAAACTTTACACACGAAAAAAAGGTGCATTAGGTGTGAACTCCAAATGGTGGAGCGTAAAATTATTGATAATGTTTACATAGGTAATAATGTTGTTACTAAACTGTAGCAAAATTGACTATATACAAAAGATGTATCCGTAGTTACCCCTATAACTAAGCGAACAAGTTGAATCATTGATATGATCAATGGCCCTGTGTGCGGCCAAACCGGGCACTGAACGGACAAACACGTCAATTATGAAACTCTACTCTAACTTGCAGCTTAACAAGACTACGCCCACCACATGATTTTGAGGCAAGAGTGTCCCAAACGAAGAAGACAACAATGACAAAATTTCAGTTGGGATAGTGTGCTTCTCTTTGGTTACCAACTTACCAAGACGACAACCCCCGATGGCGCGGTGGTTGCAAATGGGGTTAAGATCATCGACTAGAGTAGATAACACCACTGCACAAGAACCAATTTGTTCTTCTAAGCCTTTAAAATGCTTTCTTATGTTATTTTTCTTCCTTTCATGTGTCTGGCGTCTTTCTCTTCAGATCTTCCACTGAGGAAACAGATGTTTGGGCCTGACCAAAAAGTGACCTGCATTCCATTGCCGTCAGAACCAAGATCAGAAGGCCACCATGACGGACAGATATGCATATAAAGCATCCTATATCATCTCAGATTTCAACCCTGCGGTAATAAGAGTTCTCTACAGTAGGGGTGAGGGGCGGGGTACAGTAATGCACAAGGCTCTTGCCATTGCGGGGTGGGGTTGATGTAAGGGAGTTATCTAGAGTACTAAAGGATAAATTTCATAATGTCAATTGTATAACATGTCACTGCAATTTAAACCACTGTAGAACCATGTGGAAGAAATGTCAAATGGAAAGCCTTCTTTCCGTCTTTTTCTTCGTTCGCATGTGTGGTCGGAGGGGGGGAGTGGGGGATCATAAGAAGGATTATAACAAACATACACGCCATAAATATCTTAAATAAGAGATAAGAACAGCTTCACGAGTAATCGGTGCTCACCCACAGGTTGAGCATTTCTTGTGATGCTTACAAAATATAGACAAGCAAACGGAGCATATGTAGCCCATGTCAATTGTGTTCTTGTGGCAAAAACACCTGCAAGTTTAAGGAACTTCATAAGGCTAAATTGAATCAAACCAACAAGATATAAAAGTTCCCCCTCCCCACTTACTTAAAGTGAAAGAAAGAAAAAGAAAAACAAAGCAGCAGAAAAATTTCCGGTTGTTGCTCTACTACGCCACCTCACTTGATTTTGCTCGCAAACCTTTTCATATTTCCTTCTCATGCATTAATATCAGCATCGAAAGGAAAAACAAAGCAAACAAAAGAAATATCCTCTTGCATGAACTCAATTCAGTTGATTTCTTTAAGTTGGTTCTTGTTGCATTTTAGAGTTCGTTTTTTCGTTAGTAACATAACAAGAGTTGTCGTCCTTATACAGGGGACTACTATTTGCAAGTTCCTACCTTTATGGCAGGATCACACTTGATACCTAGTTAGGAGTCATCCTTCTCTGAATGGCTGTGCTCATGAGTGTTATTCGTCCACCTGAAAATTTTTAATGATAAGACCTGCGAATTGATCCCAACCTAGGTATGATCTTGATTACTATGCCTTATTTAACAGGTTGTCTTAATCCTCGGTCTTTCCTAACCTTGTCAGATGATATGGACGATTGTCGTGGCAGGTATAACATGTCCAATCGTCGCTTTGTGATCTTTGTTATAATAAATTTCAATTGGTTTTGTTCTTCGATATTGGCAGGAATATGAGGAGCCAATATTCGCGGGATAAACTGAAACCAAATTGATGGAAAAATATGTCCATCCATCACATATACAGTGTTATTATTCTCATAATAAGTGCTATATCCTTAGCCTTTTACAACTGGAAAACGTAGTAAAACATTCTTAAACTCTACCCGGCCAATATAAACTTATCAGGACTTAACTTCGACTACTGTATTCTTAAAATAGTCTAATTGACCAATATATGAACTATTATGCTTCAATCTGGAATATAAAAAAAAAAGTTAGTCATTAAAATTACAAGCCATGTTGGCTAACATTGATAACTCTTATGGTAAATAAGTTGTAGACCAAGGTATGTTTTATAGATCCCTCATTTTTATATTTGCTTTAATATACTGAATAGTAAGCAGTTAATTGTTAAATCTTACACAATTTGACATCTTTTCTGAAAAATATTAAAACTCTTTTTAACCAATAACCTAACCAATGTAACCTGAAAACAGAAACCTTCATTTCTAAAGAAAAACGAAAAAAATTACACGTGAGAATCATTAAAGAAACAAAAAAATTTAATTTATATATCAAATAGAAATAAAACCTTGTGATGTCTAAAACATATCTAGGGAAAGTTTATTTTCACATCCTGTATGTCTCTGAAAAGTAGATCTGCGATAAGATAATTATCTTTTCGCAATGAATAAGGTTTCGACAAGGCAAACTTTATTTTAATAATTAAACATGTGTGCTGGAATATTAACCAAATTATTGACGCTTATATAATTTGGAAATTAACTTAGGGACAAATCTAGGGACTTGAATTTGATTGTTATAGTTCCCGCAAAACCCTTTCCAACAAGAAATAAAAACCTACAAATAAAAGAACAACATTTACACATTAGATTTAGTGAAATGTATATTTTGAAATTAATCTTAAATTATAATGTTGGCTAATTTTTATAGACCATAGAATGTTTTTGAGAGAGCTTTCATTTTTCTAATTATCGAAATACGCAATAGTAGTAGTAAGAGCTAATTCAGTAATTCTTATATAATTTGACAACGGAGTCTAAACATTTCAAAGGTTGACGTGAGAACGAGAACCTATATATGGGAAAAAAAGGAAGAGTTTATATATGGAATTTAAAAAGAACATAGACACTAAAATTGATCCATATATCAGTATAATTAGAACTTAATATAGTTGAAAGCAAATATAGGGAAACTTCACATATAATTTTGTCAATAAAAAGCACAATTACCACAAAGAATTTGATATATGGTGGGGACAAGCACAAGAGAGTGAAAAAATAAGATATTCAATGCACAAATGTGTCTACGTATACTAATCAAGCCCGAGTTAATTTTCATAAATTTAGTAGTTGGCATTCATGGTTTCCTCGTCAACTCTTTGTATCCAGGTTATTGCATGCAATTGTTTTTATTTGAAATGCATATGACTTAGTGCGATAAGTGATTTATTGCTAAATTCTACAATATCAGTTAACTATTAGTCAAAATTGCTGTTTGACTTCCAATAAAATATGTATGGATTAACCCCCATCCTATAACTTTTTAGTCTAATGAGTATGCTTCTTAAACTTCATACCTCTTTTGTAGCTAATAGGTGTCATGCAACATAATTTGCTGAAAGTTTTCACCGTTACATTGCAATACAATAAGTATCCATGAGCAAATACAACTAAAGGGAAACATTTTTGTTAACAACCTGTGATTCTTTCCGACATTTTGTAAATTATATTGTTTCACTTTTATAGTTTGTATTTTGTTGTTTGGTTCTCTAATTATCTACATTTTTTCGAGTACTGATCCTCCACACTGCTGTTAAAAAATTAAAGAGTAAAATTTGTTAATAGAGGAAAATGTGTGGCCATGTGGGTGTATGTTACATAAGTCTTTCACACCAAATTATCGCTAGACGGTGAAACATCTTCGCTCCAAAACATACTTTTTCAAGACATTCTTCCTCTATCGAATTTAATCTTTACTTGAAGTTATTCAAATTTGTGTGCGCACTTGGTTATCTTTAAAAATTAGCTCTTAAGAGATAACGTGATATTCCCTAAGTCTCCAACAGAAAGTAACTTAGCAAAATACTAATTTCCATATCTTGAATTAAATTTACCATCTATATCCTTAGTTTTTACTTACCTTTTTACTTATAAATACTGGCATAACTTACCTGCGTCCTATGTAATGAAATATCATTTAAAATACAACTAACACGTACTTATAACTATGCGCATATTAAAATCACCAAGATGCGCATATTAAAATCACAAAATACTACGGGGACGATATAAATGTCTGATGCAATATCAAAATCATTGTTCTCTGAGTATACTTATATTAGTGAAGTCAATTTTTCTGTATGTTCCAGATAAAGTTATGATTTTGCCCTTCTAGTAATGCCATGCATTGTTTTTCATTGCTCATAGCTATAACTACTCTTGGTTCGAACTTTTTACAAAATCTATATCACCCGAATGCAGAAATACATTGTTTACCGGAATTCCATCATTACAGACAATTGGTATGTAAAATTAAGTTCGCCCAATCAAAAATAAAATTGACAATCTAGGATGAAATAACCATCGGTATTTTGTAACACCTAATACAGTCCTCAAATACATAATTAGCCAGATGAAATAGATTTTATTTTGCAATTCAATACTTCTAAGTAGATGCTATTATGTGACTATTCGGTGCTTGGCACGAGTTCTTGGGCTAGTTGAGAATAATGACCCACAGATGATGTTGAACACACATATTTCTCCATCAATTTTGATTTTAGCAAAGATCGCTAAGTGATAATCGGACATGTTAAACTCCACACAAGAATCATCCAAGTCGTCCTTATAATTTGCATGACACTTGAATACTTGACGAACTCTGGCTCACGTCTACCAATTTATGCAAAAAATTCGAAAAATAAGGTCCCCCATCAAAATTAATATTGGGAGACCTTTAGAGAGACTAATATGCTTAGTAGATAGCTTTAAATCTTTTTTAATTACCATATTTACTAATAAGCCTTACTATTCTTGCTAATTTAATTGGTGATAAAGAAAATAACCACTTTTTTGTTGTGAGGTCCCATCCAATGAAATGGCCTATCTTTGTTTTTTACCAAAAGGATTGTAAAAGGTAGATATTATATATATTGTTTAAGTGGTTATGGAAGATATATGTTGAAATAAGATGAATTTAAATCAAATGTTACATTATACTCCCTCCCTCACAAAACTCACAAAAATAACTGATCATATTTCCTTTTTGGATTGTCCAAAAAAATTGATCACTTTCCAAATCAAGAAACATTATGTAGGTGTTTTTCCATATTTACCCTTTCTACACTTTTCTCATTCTATTTCTCTCTCCACATATAGTCTTCCACCAGCTCATTTTCTCTCTCTTGGCCTACTTTCTTTCCCCCTTCTCATTCTCTCTCTTTAGGGGTAGAATAGGAAACACAAATATATGACTAATATCCTTAATAAGCGTGCCAAGTCAAATGGAGCAATTATTTTAGGAAGGAGGGAGTATTATTTTTATTCTAGATCTCATATGTTATATTTTTTGAGTCTATAGGTTTTTGTTTTCATATTAGGGAATGTTTTCAATGATATGACCTCCAAATTTAAGTTTGAATATGTTACTGCGTTGGTTAGATCGAGTTTTAGAATGTTTTCAATGATATGACCTCCAAATTTAGGTTTGAATATGTTACTGCGTTGGTTAGGTCGAGTTTTAGAATGTCTAGAATTAGTTTTTAAATTATGTACGGATTACTAATATAGAAATTAACTAATCTAGAAATTAAGAAGCATCGACACTGCTAGCAGGGCAAGGTTTGGTGTCCGACACCTACCGAGACACCAACACGCCTTCGACACCGCCGGACACGTGTCGGACGCAGCCTTCTGGTGTCCAAATATTTAATTGATTGAGATCTAATTTAGGACACGTATAGACACCGCCGGACACGCTAAAGAGGCCAAGAAGAAGAACAAAGAAGCAAATCTCGATCTTCAATCTAAAAAAATAACATTCTTCTGATCTTTGATCACCAGCAAATTAGCCTGTTTTATGTCCCAGATCTGGATCCATATCAATCTGAACCTTGCTAATGTCTATGAAGGGGACTAGTGCTCTTCTCCTCTTTGCCTTGACCATTGATTCCGCTTGTGGTTGGGGTTAGAATAAATTCCATTCTTGGGTTTGGGTATGGAAAGTTATCATGCCGATAAGTATTGTACTCATATAAATCAATAGAAACTTGGATATTACAATTTGGCCCATCATCTTTGAAATATTTTCATACTGACCCCGTATAATCTACATATTTCTACTAAACTCCAAAGTTTACCATTTGATTCAAAAAAACCCTTCAATGAACAGATATTTTTCGTTTCAATAGTCCAGTAGCTACTCAAACTTATATTGATTCAACTTTTGAGCAAAATTGGATTATATGGTGAAGCATATGACATTTGTTTTTCACATCTTGGCATATATACAGAAAAAAATAATATCATGAAAATAGTAGTGTTCTGCAGTGTCCAAAATCTGAGTTTTTAAAAAATTCGGTGTATGTTGCCCAGTCGATGTCGGTGTCCGTGCTACTTAGTCTAGAAATCAAGACAATATTGGAGACGTTTAGCGACACTGTTATGCTTAGTATCTAGGCTTTGTAACTCCTATTTTGCATCGAACTCAGGAAGTGATGATGTGTCACACAAAGAAGTTATCGTTAAGTTTCAATGTGTTTCTCGATTTGCTTATTATATATTACATAGATAGATGGTAGACCTTAGCCAGAAGTTCATCAAGAGTGTTCGAATGTTATGCAAACTATAATAGAACGATGATATATTGCGATGGGGATGGTACACAGTGTATTAATCGCTTAATGAGGCTGAACCTGGATACTGATAGAGAAATCAAGTCTCATGCTTTAGCACTTTAAAAAGGGATATCTTTTCGCCTTTAACATTGAAGAGCCTCGTAGACAATCACGTTTGCTTTCCCGTTGTAAGGAAGATCGGTAAGAAACTGCACAGTGACTCCATAAACTAAGCAACTAATTTACTCGAGACCGTAGGCGACTCAATGATGTTTGTGTGTGACTCGATTTCCCACCTGCTAACCACAGGTCTCATAATCAAAACCAATGCCAAAGTGACTACAGTGTTGAGTCACTTGACAGTCCCTTAGGGACTGAAGAAATAAGTCATGAGACTGTTGAAAACGACTCGACTTTGGTATCATGTACCATCTTGGTCAAAAGTTTTTCAACCTCCTCCTGAGTCCATACATGATAGAGTAACACCATCTGTGCGCACTGAGGTTCATGAAGTGATGTCCGAGTCCAAAGTTGATTTTTTACATAGGACCAACTTTTGTTTCCTCATGCCCGGAATAGAGCACGCCCTTGTGCTCGCTCCTTTGTCGCCGACACCAGAATTTACCACTATGTCTCCTGCTGTTGACTTTGCATCTAGTCAAAGGGTCTTCTGTTCAGAGTTTTCTGATTTCTTATCATACCCTCCAATCCAAACCCTTTTTTTCCTTTCCTATCCCACTTTCCCAATCTTATGATTCTCTTGCCGATTTGCATCCAAGTTGTCCTTCATGCAAGGAAATGTTGATGCCTGCTAACGACATTAATTGCACGAAGCATGAGTATAAGGAGGGGAACGTTGTTTGTGCCTTATTGCTACACGTTACCTAATGCATGTTTACCTGATTATCTTTCATGAGTATTAGTTCAGTTTCCCAGAAGGATATGTTTTTGTTCGAGGCCCAGTGAAGCCTCCCTTGTTCTTGGCAGGTGTAATTGAAGATGGAGACACTGTTTTGCTTGAACCAACACTTTCCATTCATCCTACTACGTAGCACCATGTATATTATCACACAGAGAACACAGGTGCTATCCTTATGATCTCATGCACAACCTACTTTATCTTTACTCTTAGGACAATAGTTCTTTTTGGCAGAGAAAAGATAATGAAATGGAAAGGAACCCAAAAGGGGATAGGATAACAAGATTGAAAAAAATAAGTTGGGATTTTGTTATGTTGCCTAATTTGGGTTGTGCATCTTTATTTACGTTTCTTTCATGTTGTTTGGTCTGCTTATACAAAGAGGCCTTTATGTAGTGGATCATTTCTTTAGATGAATTGAATGACAATGTTGGAATATTTCCTTCCTACCGTAGCTTTTCTCTTTGTTATCTCCCTAATCAAAGAGGTAGAAATTTTTTAGCAGACTAGAACAATAGCTCATAACTGCTAAAAAATAAATAAAGAAAAAGGGTTCATTCATGTAGAATGGAACATATTCAAGTCTATAATTTCCTGAAACAACTTACGAGGCACGGAAATCCACCCCTACAGGCTTAGGAAGTTGTAAAAAGCTGCGAGACTGCATATCAGTTGCAAATACCGTCTGCAAATACCACGCATAAAACATTAAAATTTAAGGTCAGTATGACATATTGGAAGGCAAACAAGTATCCTTGGACAAAAGTTATTAGCTGATAAAGTAGGCTGAAGTGCTGAACCAGTGTTATCAAAGGCGCAAGCCACAGAGAGTGCGCCTCACCCAGGGCTAGGCGCTGCCCCTTCAAAAAGGCACACGTCTAGGCGTCCAGGCGCAAGGCGGTGGTGAAGGGGCAAAAAGAAGCCCAAAAATCCTAGTATTTGAATTTTGCATCGTGGCATCATCTCAACCGTTCATTGTCTCTGATTCTTTGTTTCATAACATAATAAATCAATATCTAAACCACCAACAAAAAAAAGACCTAAAACCCCAAATCCCCAATCAATCGATTCTCTTGTTGTTGTTCATTGTGCTAGCGCCCCGTCACCAATTGTTGCTCTCTTTCAAGTAAATCTACTCCTTCACTTCGCCTTGTAGACAAAGAAGATGAAATTGAGGAGGAATCTCTACTAAACTTGGAGCCTATGATTACTTTTCAAAGAAAGCATTGTTGCCTTAACCCTCACTAATGATGAGGATGACGTTGTCATGTTCACTTAGGATTAACCACTTCTCATTGGATGTAAAACTTCTTATAGTATTGAAAATTCGTTAAATTGCCATCTTCTGAAGTTTTTTACGTGATTTATTGGTTTGATGCACTAATATCTATTTATTTTTATTTTGCGCCTCACTTCAAAAAGGCACGCGCATGTACCTTGCGTCTGGGCTCCAAAGACCCTTTGCGCCTTAGGTGCACCTGCGCCTTTAATAACTATGGGCTAAACATGGCATCTGAAGACAAGAAAAGTCTCCAGTATAAATGGCATATCTTAATGGATAGCAAAAACACTACTAAATTTCATGGGAAAAATCTGCCAACTTCGAATTGAAAGGTTGTTGATGGAATCCACATTAGATTTTAAACCAGTAACATATCATATAGTTCTCACGATGTTGTACACCAGGTGCCCTTTAAGCACAAACTTTTGCCATATCATATATATTAACACGCTAAATTTTACTTTATTTCCCTTTCTTTATTTATCTATTTATACAAATGTTTTTCTTGGGTGTTGTGGGCTTTTTTTGTGGTGGGGGTGGGTGGGGGGGGGGGGGGGCGCAAACTTGAAGGTTCTCTTTGTAAACATGCAATAACACCAAAACTTTAGGGAAGCACATGACACCAAATTCAGAATAGGCCTATGTATCTCATAAATTTTCTTCAGAAAGTTAACACATTGACAGCAAAAAAAGGGCCGCCCAGTGCCCGAGATTCCCGGCATTGCGAGGCCTGGAAAGCTTTTTAACATAGCAGAGGGGATTGCAGCAATTAAATCAAGTACAAGGTGCAGCAGGGTGGACAAGCAAAACCAACAGAAAAGTAACAGCTTGGAATTGCTAAAAAATGACCTATTAAGTTAAGGGCCTACCGAAAGATACTGAAACAGCCCATCCGGCAGTTGGGGCTTTAGATATACACCCCCCGTTATATAAGAAGCCTGTTGCTCAAACAAACAAGTCAAAGAATTAGTGAACCAAGAATGAGCTCCAGGTAAGGATGTCACAAACTTTAGCAGCAAGAATGTACAAATCCCAATACAAGTTGTAGGCTACCTGCTGTAAGAAAGCAGAATGCTGGGCTCCTATAAGACAAGAATCTATAGGTACCTGCAGTGGGGATTAAATTGAATTGATGACTCTTCGAAAGTTGATGATAAGTCAAGAGGCACGTGCAACCTAACTATTTGAAATTTTTATACTTGAGTAGCTGTGATGTTAAGATCCTCAAACTTGCCGAGTTGATAAGATCATATGTCAGAAACCGAAAAATACTTTATGAGGATAACTGCAAATCACACACCTATGCATGGCAAGTATAATATCTGACTATCAGTAGACTAATGTATACGGTGTACTAGCTAGCAGCCTAGCAATAACATCAACCATTCACCATCAGAAAACTGCTCGCAGATGTCTTTATATGATAGCAGAGTTAGTTACTCGAATGATTTACAACCGAAACACAGCTCCGATGTATAGCAGAGTATACAAGAATTGTCCTCTTGAGATCTTGAACTTCAATGTCTGTCCTGGAAACGGTTCTCTTGCTTTTTTTAAAAGACAAACTATTTCAGAAACCAACATATACTTCATGAGGATAACTGCAAATCATACACCTATGCGTGGCAAAAATACCATATGACCATCAGTAGACTAGTGCATACAGTATACTTGCTAGCAGCCTCGTAATACCATCTACAGTTCACCATCTAAAAAATTGATCACAGATGAAGCTGAACCTTGAAATTATAGAAAGAGTTAGTTATTTGAATGATATACAACGAAACACAGCTCTGATGTATAGCAGAGCATACAAGAATTGTCCTCTATCTCGTACTTCGAAATCTGTCCAGGAAATGGTTCTCTTGCTTTTTGTGAACTTTTCGATGATTTGTTTTATAGCTTTCCATTTCCTCAACACCCCCCCTCGTTTCACCCCCCTGGCGGGTTTCTCTGGATTATTTAATGGAATTGTGAACATGTAAATAGGCATGTTTCGCTATTATCCACTCACATCGACCACATACGGAAATGATAGTTTGGATAAGCTACAGATATGGACAGATGCTTGTACAAATGATCGAGTACTTGGTCTCCAGAACAATCCCATGTACTGATAGACTTTGACAAGGAAACTGTTTTTCCAAACTCAAACCTATCCTATCTCACCAACAAAAAATTTAGCTTTGCATTCTACAGCTAGAAGTATACTTTGTGGAAAAGTATCACAGGAGATAACCATAAGAACCATTTATCTTATCCTTAACTAATCATCTCTCTTCTACTATATACGATTGACAGCCTAATCTGCAAAATTGAGGTCAATCAAACAGTTAAAGACCTTTTGGCATTTAGAACCCCTTCATTTCATTGAAACCCCTCCTCCCCCTATCCTGGTGTGCAGAACACTTGCCACAAAAATTCCCCACCAATAAAAAGCTACTTAGCTTACATAAAAAGGTTACCACTTGTTTAGTTGTTTCAATGATAGAATTTGCATGTTTTTTAAGAAGTTAAAATCCATGTTTCTGCTTCATTAGAATTTTGGAGATAACTGGAGACAAACAGCTGAGCTATAGGACTGCATTTGAAAATGTGTGGGACTTCTTCAGTAACCTTTGAATTGCATTTTCTTTATTTTGTTAAGGCATGCAGAAACCTCAGTAGAGGATTTGGGTCTATGACAAGCATACGCACAAGCACATACAAATTGCAATAGTTAAATTGTTTACGCTTTAAATCATGCTCTTACTAATAAGAGAGTGTTATAGTTGTTCTATTCTTTTGATTAGTCCACAAGGCCTTTAAATGGTCCTTTGGGCCTGGTTGCCCCCTCCGCTGAAAGACAGATCTTAAAATTCTGCTTCTCCGAACTCTAAGAATTCGCTCTACTTTTCTGCTTTTCCCTCTGTGTTGCTCTCCAGGTTTTCGTACGAGTTAAGAACAGATAAGACAATCATCTTCAATTATAGCAAAACCATCAAGATAACTTGGCTTTTACTATTAGTATTAGTATAATAATAATAATCGCAGTAGGATTAACTATGAACATTGAAACAATAAGCCAATATTTCCGATACCATTGAACGCTGAGCTGAGAATATGGCATTCATGATTGCAACATATCTGCATAGAAGAACACCTCTGAGTAAAACCCTGAGGAGCAGATATTGTAGTTACCGCCAAAAAGGAAATAGAAAGCATACTGTCCAGGCCCATCAGGGGATCCATGCAAACACAATATCTGCCACCAGTTGTTATTAACTTCGTTAGAGAATTACCCATCGCAACTGCGAGAGAACCATACAATACTAAATATTGAAGAAGTGGCAAACATTTGAGTACACATGTCAAGGAATCAGATTATGGACAGAGATAGTATATTCCATAATCAAATAACCTGCTGATCTGATGAGATAAGGGACCACAAGTGGATAACTTCCAATCAGAGCCGCCAATGACCCGACCCAAGCGATTTTTTTATTGAATGCATGCAGATATATGATAATTATGTAAAAATAATTTTAGACTTGACCTCTGCTTCTGATCTCTTACTAGAACAGGTTACAGAGTATTGGCGTATAAAGAATGGACTAATGCTTCACAGACCATAACCAAAACAATTAGAAAAAAGAGCTGACATCTTGGTTCAGAAATGTGATATTCCCACTTAGGTGCCGTGCTGCGGATTGTTTGTGTTACGCTTTGGAACTTGAGCTGTACCCATTAAAATGAATGCCACCCATGTGGGGTCTCAGGCTGGGCACACCCGGTATGATACTACTCCACAAGCATCTTGCCACATCCTCTAAGGAGCAACTTCTAATGAGCTCATCAAATCAAAATATTAATTATATTAAAACAGTAACTGAACTGTTCAAACATCATACCACATAATGAGGGCTTAATCAAAAAAGTAACTTCCATCAATACACAGTTACTCGCACTTGCACCATCATGTAAGAACTTACTCGAGGCTGTGGGGGGAGTGGGCCAGAACGAAACACTCGCTGTATATCTGTCCATCAAAGTTAAGTTAAACAATTTTACATCTGGCATAACCAAAAAGGCAACCATCAGTAGCAAAGGATACAGCAGAGTGCCATTGAAAGCGACCCCGAAAGTAATGAAGGTCTTATCCTATCAACTGGGTCTTCCGTACTCAGCTCCTCGTCCTTGACCACAAACTCCTCCAACCTTTGCAACAAACTCTCTGCCCTCTGGTTTGAAGATCCATATGAAGAGTCATAAATGTAGTTGCAAGAGTTGAAACCAGTGGCAATTACAGCTACTTGGTTGAGTTGGTTGAGTAAGAGAATTGAGTTCAAGAATGAAAGGACCTGTGGGGTTTGAAAAAATGTTCGTGAGATATGGTTAAACAAAAAAAAGGTAATTTGAATCAATGAAAGGCTTTCAGGTTTTACATGAGAGAGGAACTTGGAAAATGGGAGAGAACTCTTCATAGTGCTCCAGAAGAATGGGTTGGTATCCAGTAACACCATCAAAAGGCTTACATCGTCTGCAAATAGCAACCAAACATGAAATGTTACGAGTAATGCATTAAACGAGTGTGTGCATACATAATATGTGTGCATTTATGTATTTACATATGTTAACGCTTTAATGTGCATATTTATAAGGACAAGAAGAGAGGGACCTTTGTAAAGCTTCGATGAAACTGGAGTCATGTTTACCTCTGGTGGAGAAGAAACCCAATTCCTGAAGACATTTTCGCAAGAAGAATTTCAGCAGTCATAGAACGGACTAGTACTCACTTGATTTCAAAAAAATAAAGATATTGATAGCCTGGGATGCCCAACAAATAAGAACACTTAGAAGCATTGAAATGCATATTTTCTTAAACACAACCCCACCCCAACACCCCCCCCCCCCCCCCCGCCTTCAACCCCCCGCGGGGCTGCTTCCCTAAAGGCTAAAGGAAAGGAAAAGAAAAGGAACCCAATCTTAATTATTTTTCGATAACTACAGATTGACGAAGTCCCGGATAGCATTAGAATCTAAACATAGATACAAGTTCTTGAGTTCAGCATCCCTTCACTTAATAAGTAAAAGACAATGAGCATATGAATACATTAAAAACCTTTTGCTAGAGTTATTTTATCATGCATCTCTATCTTCTTGACAATAAAATTCCCAAAACTTAAGATTTGCCTTTGAAATTTGAAAATTTTAACAGGTAGGCAAATCATTATCTCTAAAGTGAGAAATCAACCTCAGTAAAATTTCAAGTCCGCCTAATTAAGTTTCTAATCCGTAATCGCGGATCGAAGAATCTTACACTTAATCTGGAAGGCCAGCTGTTTCTTAGAGTTAAAGCTGAAGCCAAAGACTTGTTTAAGATTCCCAAGGAACAGCTATAATCAACCTGTAGCACAGGCCTAATACATGGTATATCGAAATCTCCCTCTAAAAATGGAAGTGGCAATGCGCTGCCTTTTTTCAGACACTAGCTTCGAGTAACCCATATCACTCAAAACTTAGAAATTCCTATTTCAAGGGAGTGGCAAGTTCCAAATAGTTTTCTCCCTGACGGCCACATTAACTTGCTTGCAGCTAATAGCTTCAATTCCAACTCTATTCCAAATATGATGCGTTAAAAGCCTCGATACTGTTGATATGAGGGCGATCAAGCCTAAGGCAAGATGTAATACATAATTTAGTAGCAAAATTCTGTCGCATCAACTGCCATACCACAGAAAGAGAGGCCCTCTATGTCTCTACCATCCCCTCAACCCCCCTAACCCTGCACGAATAGATAAAAATCAAAAGATCGTGTGGTGCATTTAACATCAAACCATATCTCAATTAATCATGTGATTATGCTCATTCCTACGTAAACATAGTCTTAAACACACGAACAACAAATCATATTGTAAGAACTCAAAAGTTCTCAACTATTTAGTACACCATGGAGAACTTATAAAACATCACTGACAGCGACAGAGTTGAAACCATTTCTAACTCTTGGAAAATCCTTCAATACACGAATAATAGCACCATAAAGAAACATGTAATGGAGAACAGAAATTCACAAAAACTCAGCAACCAACTTATACTAGAATAATGACACGTAACCAAACCTATGGGATCCCAGTTCAAGTTTTCACTAATGCCAAGGAAGCCAGTTCGCAGTACAGGTGGAGGTGCCACAGGAGTATAGTTCGAGCCAGATGCCAAGTATGAGAGTGTGGGACAGGGAAGGGATAGGAGTAAGGGCAGAGACTGACGCAACCTAGAGAAAGCCTAAGGTGTGGGAGTGCTGCGAGGGTGAAGTTGTTGAGTGAGTACGGGAGACGGTCACAAGTCCAACGCGGAGATCAAGTGTCAAGGTCTATAGTCAGGGTCCAATGCTTAGGTTCTTTCTCTCTCTAGAATCCATGAGCTCTAAACTATTTGACCGTGAAAGTGAAATTATCCAATGTTAAATTGTTATGAATACCTGTGAGAACGAGCTCTCAAGTCCACTATTTATAGGCAGCTGAAAATGATTTGTCATCAAATGACGCATATGTTGGTGTGTTGTCGGACCGTCTAATCGTCGTAGTCACTCGACCTGACCCACACAGCTTCGCTCTGTTTGTCTAGAAAAACTGATCATGCAGCACCAGTATGGCCATAGAATGCCCTCGATCTAGCTACCAGTCCAATACCCTTGCTAAGTCCCACATAGGCGTCAAGAGACGCAAAGGACCTAATAGTGGTGGGGAAGGTCCGACACCCGACTATCAGGTAGACTAGGCGTGATGAACTCCTAACACCTGCTCCCGTCCTGGAGTGATCACTACAGCGACCTGAGAGTCATAATCCTTAGATGAAGAGCCCCGGTACAGGAGTATGTAGGCTACTCATACAGTCATCCTGATGGAGATAGTCTCGGAGGAATCTTCCATCTTACGGTGAGTCCTTGTGCCGGAGCACTCGAACTTGCTGAAGTAGTCTCCTGGAGGAGTCGCCTACTCGACCGGCTGAGATACTGTCTTGGAAGAGTCTCCTACCTGGCGGAAGAGGAGTCCTCGAGCCTGTGCACTCAGAGCTCCCTAGTAGAGATGATGTCTCGGAGGAGTCGCATGTCCCGCGGTGAGTCCTTGTGCCACACTCGAAGCGTGCGAAGGCATTGTTCTAAAGGCTAAGTAGCAAGGACACAGAAATCGCGTCCGATAACAACGCCAACCAGGATACCAGATCCATCGAAATTTCCTAAATAACAAACTTTAGACACTGCGGCACAGTGATAAATTTCTTTATTTATGTACATACATATATGTATGTACGTATATATATATATAGGGTCGTGATCCATTGATAGCGCTAGTAAGTTGCTAGCACTGTTTGGCCGTCCGCTACATTATGTAGCGGACGGTGAAAAAATTCGTTGTTGTGGCGCGCGATCTGGCCGTCCTTTCTCGCCCGTGGGCCGGCCAGATCGCACTAGCAACTTGGGTTAAGTTGCTAGCGCTATCATTTTATCATCTCCCATATATATATGTGTGTGTGTGTGTGTGTGTGTGTTTGTTACGTATGGAGTATGGACATGTTTATATAAGTTTCAAGCACATTCCACCCTCATGAAATAGTAAAACACCAGCTGATAAACCGCAAAAAAAAAAAGTCATACTTGAAACAAGTTACTACGGATAATAAGGTAGTGCAAGATCCATAAAAACAAGCGAAAAGGAAAACAAAAGAGTCACGATCCCTAGAAGGTATAACATGATAAAATCTATTTAGAGAAATTAGAGGAGCTAAAAACATTAAATTGCGGAAACTAGTAAACCAGGGTATTTCACTTAACCGTAGAGTTCTTACCTGCTACAAGTACGAACTCAAGAAATTCAGCTAAGAATTCTTAACTAGATTATACTTTCTAAAATCAATCATCACTATATATGCCATGCAAGCTCTAACCAAATGTTTCACTACGAGTCCGCAGAATAACTTGCAAACTGTCCATGCCAAAAAGATGTATGGACATGAAAAGGAACGACTTTACCGCTCAGCCGATTACTAGGTATCAAATTCACGTTCGTGTTAATTATTACTCCCTCCATCCCAAATTATTTGATCATGTTTCACTTGCATGCTTATTTAGGATATGAATCATATTTTATGAGTTTCTCATTCTACCCCAAGAGAGAGAGAGGTGGGGAGAAATAAAGTGAAAAAGGAGAGAGAAAATGGGTTGATAGAGATTAAATAGAGATTAAATGTAGAGAGAAATAAAATAATAAAAGTGTAAAAAAGGTAAACATCAAAAACACCTACAGAATCTTTCTTAATTTCAAAAGTGATCAATTTTTTGGGACAGCCCAAAAAAAAATATGGTCAATATTTTTGGGACTGAGGAAGTATTACAGAATTAGCAATAAGCATAAAGCTTGCAATTCTGAATAAACACATAAGCATGAGCACATGTTCAAACTTATGACTGGCATGCATTATGCAATAATATCAATTATCACTAAGATCACCTTATTCACTAATCACTTTTATGCACCTAGCAATGGTATATATTAATCATCGTTTTCCCTCACCTACCATCAACTGATCAATTCCCGTTATGGCATGATTGAAAGGAAACCTACTCAGGCACGCCAAACGTGAAATGCAGTGCACCAGTTCACCCACTACGAGAGATCACTTACCACAATCACGTCATAGCATAGATCCTGTTTGCCCGAAGGGCATGTCTCTAATATTGCCGGCCTTCACCCCCAGCTCTTAATCTTCCACAGAATCTCACTTATGCAATGTAAGCAAATGGTATGCACCTCTCAGTTCCATTTACATAACTCAATTGACTATGACTCAATATCAATGCGTTTGATTGTAATCATAAATGTTTTCTATTTGACATTACTTCGAACATATCTGAGCTTGCAAATCACCTAACTATATGTGAACATAACATCTACATATATCCCAAGTAAACGATAATAATAAATAGCATAATTAAACCGGTATAAACAAGTATATCCATAATCTCAATCTATCATTATACTAATTGCAATTAAACAATTACCATAATTAAACATAGATCGCAATTGACAATTAGAATACTATAACAATCACAATTAGACAATAAAAACACGGAAGCCACTTTAACATAGAACCTTGCCTAAATTGTTGATTAAGTGATGAGGGCCTATTTGGATAATTAGCCACGAATTCTAGATTTTCTAGATGGCTACTCTTTTCATTCCTCCATCACTATTTTTTCTCCTTTTCCACCAACTTGAATGGCCTTGACCTTTATTATATAAACCTATCTAGTAACAACGAGGAGATCAACTTCTTTTTATGTTTTTCTCCAAACCCATCTCACGCTTCACTCTTCTTCCTTTCTTTTCTTCCTTCTCTTATTTCTAACTTCTCCACTCTCTCTCTCCTTTATGTTATTATTATTTATCTTGATTAGTCACCAACATGAGGTGGCAAGGCCTCCAAGTAAATACTACACTCATTTTCATGTGGCAGGTGGCACAAATAAATTGTACCAATTTTTGATATGTTCACATCAATCATAAAGTTTGACATAATTACATTTTGACATGTAACTCGTTCTAAAATTTAGCAAGAGTTACTACTATCAATTGTCTCTAAGAATATATCATTCTAGAACTAATAGTGGAATCCATAATGCAAATTATAAAAGAACTGTATTAAAACTATACTTAACATTAGTAAAGTAATCAACCACATAACTAGGTCCGGGCCCTGATAAACGACTTTCATCTCTTCCATTCACGAAGATTCAATCAACAGCAATTGTCTTATCACGTTCATTTTTTCCACAAGACCTCCGTCAGCAACCTCTTACCCGCACACGCTCATCAATTGGGAGATTCGTCTTCTACATGCCTTCGTCAAAGAGACTCGTCTCTCTCTCTCCGCTAAGCATAAGTCAATCGAACAGAAGGTAAGAATAAAATCTACCATTTGGGTTTTCCCTAGTCTTTTGATTTATAAAGCAACCCTAACGTTCCCTAATACTCCATCATCACCCTCACATTAAGTTTAATAATTGCAGTTCTGCCCCAAAGGTATCGGACACTTAGTGCACAAGGTGTCCGACACTTCTCCATAAGGTGTTCAACATCGTCTCCGATAATTAAAGATTAATAAAAAAATATCCAAATACCACTGAGAGGTCTCACTCGACTCTGGATGTGCCCGTTTATCAGGTGTTAGACACGATACCTCGACCTATAATACGTGTTTGTGCTTCAAAGTCTGAAGGAGTCGCCTAACTAACAAGTTGAGGTAATGACGCGGAGGAGTCGACAACACGAGGGGTCGATGTTATTTCTCAGATGAGTCACCTAACTGGCGAGAGAAGAGTCCTCGTGCCTAAGCACTCAGAGCTCCCTGGAGAAGATATTGTCCCGGAAGAGTCGCCTATCCCGTACACCTACGATGAGTCCAAGTGCGAAGGTGGTGCCCCGGAGTCACCTACCCGACGGACTGAGGAAGCATTGTGGAAGAGTTTGCAACCCTTAGGATTCTGCGTACTCAGGAGAATGGGTCGAGGCATGTTCCGTAACAAAAGTGAGGTGCGCATGGTGTGGTACGATGGAGTGCCAGGGGCACAACTATAGCGTACGGGCGTGGCAGGATGTGTGCGGTGCTCGTGGCACGCTTAATGGAGCTAATGTGAGAGCGTGCTCAACTTGTGTTGTGCGGGACGATTGTCGTGGAGCACCGATCTCCCAAAGAGCCAAGGATCTGCTAAGGAAGGAAGCATTCACTTGGTGTTGGTTTGATGACCAAAAGAGAGGAGATCATCATAGGGGTACCCAAGGAGAGGAGGTGAGACCCCAAGGTAGGTGAAGGCAAGGAGGCGGGGGAGAAGAGACCCCCAAGGAGAAGGAAAGGTCCCTCCATAAAGGGACGTGGGGGAAGGAGCTCAAAGAGGAGAAGGGAATTCTCCAAGGAAGGGAAGGGAAGGAACCAAAGTGGGGGTCTAGGCCAACCCCTTAGAGGGAGAGGCCCACGCCAACCCCAAAGGGTAGATCACGGCCAAGGGGAAGGCCACTGCAAAACCCCACGGGAAGGCTACGGTCAACCCCCAAAGGAAGACCACAGCCAATCCTGCAATGTGGCCAGGCTGCCCACTTTGGGAGGCTGGCCAACCCTTAAAGTAGGAAAGGATAAGGGGCACTCCATCGATCCCCTTGGGGGGGGGGGGGGGGAGAGCACCTATTCCAACACATTGTAATTTATGGGCAATAATGAAGCTGCACGTGACTTGGAGCATGCGCTCCGTGTTCACAAGGTTGATAGCGTTGGACTTTGACCGTTGATATGTGCTACGGGGTCTCGAATAGAGGGACACAAGAGCAGTTAAAGGGTGTAGACATGACGGGCTAAAAACATTCACTATTCAGAAATTCGAGTCCTTTTAATTGTCTGAGCCACTTCAGATAAGAGAGCAAATACATAAGCATCTGACCTTACTCGTCGTTCTTACCTCAGTTGCTACTTAATAAATTGTTCTTGTTATCAATATTTAAGCATAAACTGTTGAATACTACTTACTATTTTGTTTCTTTCAGTCAACGAGACCTTTGGAACTAGTAGCATCTAAGTAGCACGGACACAGACACCGCGTCCGACACCGACAACGACCGGGACACCGGACACCGCAATTTCCAAAAAACCAAATTTTGAACACGGCAGGACACGGCTAGATAATGCAATATAGTACAAAAAAACACAGTACATAACATAACAAAGTACTTCACTACTCAACTTTTACTAAGTCATGCAAACAGGTAACAGAAACAGGGTAAGCGCCCTCTTCTTCACCGCCCAAACAGAAACAGGAATCAGAAACAGGGAACTCTTGCAAAGTCAGAAATTACTTAACTCTTACAAAGTCACACAACTATTATCTCTTTCCTTCGACCAAGGACTCAATCTACATCAATAGTGTCATCTTCGAATGTAGCGAAACGAGAGAGATGAGAGAGAAAGAAGGAGACCTCGGTAAAGAAGGAAAAAAGAAATAGATGGCAGAGAAAGACGAAGGTACCTGCTGCTGGAATCCGGCGACGGCGGCGATATACGAAGGCGAGATCCTCCGGCGACCAGTTTGGGTGGGTCGTCTGCTTCGTTCTCTTCCCTTGACGCCGAAAGAGCAAGAAGACAGCGGTAACGCCAATGGGTCGATCTAATTGGGGGTTCGTTAATGTTTAAAGTTCATTTATAAAAGAGCTCCAAAATTATCAATTATTACACACGAATCCCCAAAATAAGTTTGAAAGTTTGTACTTTGGCCCCATACGTTTCAACACTTCTTCATGAGGTGTCATAAAGTATCAAAGACGAACGCTTACAAGGCAATGAATGTGTGATCAATAATGATCTCAGGTGTAAATTCACTGGTCGATCTATCTATCCAACAGTACCGAGTGGAAGGGTCGTCGCTCAACGAATAACCATTTCATTTTACTGAGTTCAATGTTAGTCAGATTACTCAACATTTATCGGTCATCTTCCCCATTACTTAGAGGCTGTTTGATAAAACTAAAATTTAAGTGCTGAAAAAGTTAAGCACTGAATTCGTAAAACTGAAAACTTTAAGCAACTGAATTTTTACTAAAAAATAAATTAACATGTTTGGTAAATCAAAAACATATCTTTTTTTGTGGGGAGGGGGGTAAAATCATGTTGGTGGTGGTGGCAATGACAATGGAGTAGCGGTGGTGGTGGCGGCGGCGATGGTAAAAATGTATCAATGGTGGCAATAATGGTGCGTGAAGACTTGGTGTTGGTAATTGTGATGATAGCGATAGGCGGTGACATGGTGATCATGGCAGTGATTGTAGTGTGGTAGATCTTTAGATGTTATTGGCGAAAACGAACGTGGCGACAACAACGATAGTATGGTGGAGGTGGCCTTGTCATTGTGATGGTGTCGGTGGTGGTGCTGATAGTGGCTAGGTCGTGGTAATTGTGGTGGTGGTATCAAAAGGAAATAATGGTTGTTATGGTGGTTGTATTGTGGTGGAGAGGTGTTGCCAGCAAATTAATTGAAGCGGCATCGTTGTGCCAATTATTTTTTAATGTAAAAATATGTTAAATAACTTTTAATCATCTCACTTGCAATTAAGTGATCTAAGTCCACCTTGACTAAAAAATTTAGTCTATTTTTTGTAGGAATTAATTTTTTAAGTGATACAAGGTTTAGCGTTATCAAACGCACTTAATTGAAAATTCAATGAAAATTTTAAATTTTAAGTACTTAATTACATTATCAAACACACCCTTAGAAAAAGTGAGCCACCAGTTCAGGTATTTATAGAAGGTCTAATTTTCTTGTTCATCTTAATTGTTAGTTTAGTTTATGCATGGCGAAAAAGGGCAAGTTTTTTATGCCTTGATTCAGAATGAAATAATCCTTAAATATGTTTGCAAGTGAGATAATTTTCAAGATTTCCAGAATGTTTATTAACTCTCTACACATGCATATTGTACATAAGAGATAATTCTAGAAACTTAGAGGATAACTTTAGAAAGGTAGAAAGACTTATAAATATCTGGATAATATTGTATATAGTTCTAGAGACAGAATGTAAGTTGTTGGATCAAATGTATCTCCATTGTCCGCTGAGGAGGTGGAGTAGTATAAACAGTTAAGGCCTCGCTTGGGCAAGGCATAGAGTGATCCAAACATTGTAGCATTATCCAAGAAATATAGTAAATATCATTCTCCCAAATTCTCGTTTTCCTTTTTTCATTTGCTCTGTAACATCGCACGGCCCAAGAGATAGGTTGATTTAGCGTGCAAGCGGAGGCTTGATTTAGCTAAGTGTTGCAGGGTCGATTACGAGAAGCATTTAGAGTCGTGACAAGGTGGTATTCTGAAATTAAAAAAAAATTGGACAACGCTGAAAGGTGTCTGACACGTGTCTGAATGTGCGGTGGATATAGAACACCATATCTCGCCCTATATGAGGTGTTGGTTCTTCCGAGAGTAGCATTCTTCTTAACATTTCTATTTAGTTCTAAACTTTCAAATGTCACTGCTCGAAGCTCGAAACTCGAAAATCTACTTGGCCGATCGAAAAGGAAAAAGAAATATAAAATACGATCTTCAGCTTCCACAATTAGTCAAACACCTAGAGTACAAAGTAAACCATATGGCCACCCATAAACACGCGCTATACAACCACAATATTGCAACCATGGTGGCTGAACTGCCTTAGTGTTGTTCCAAATCTAAACATTTCTCGATATGTTGTTGATTTGTTATTTTACTAAGTGGAAGGTAGGTACTTGATTTCGGTGACTTATATGGTGACGGTGTTTCATGGGTTTACAGCAATTATAATAGACGAGGTAGTGATGCCAACGGCTAAAGAAGAAGAGGAATTACCTAAACTGAATGAGATTTTACCAAGAGAGACAATGGCAATGCGGATTGGCAGCGATGATGCGACGGTAGTGCTGTAAAGTATCTTGGCGTTGTACCAATTCCTAAAATCGATTCTCGCCTTACATCAAACAATGACTGATTTCCATGTCTTCTTAGGTGATACCATTATTTTATCACAGTAAAAAATTCTATAAAACCTTGCTTATGTCTCTGTCTATCTACATCTATCGATCTATATCTATATTACTCCATCCGTCTCACATAATTCGATCGCTTTCTTTTTGTACGTAGATTAAGGATTTATGTCATATATTGTATGTTTTTCTATTCTACTATTTAGAGATAGTAGTTGAAGAAAGTAGGTCAGGAGAGAAAATGAAGTTGTGGAGTGTTAAATGTGGATAGAAAAATAAGGTAAAAAAAAGTCTAAGAAGGTGGGTCAAGCGAGAGAAAATGAGTTGGTAGAGAGTTAAATGTAGAGAGAGAAATTGAATAAAAAAAGTGTAAAAAGGTTAAATATGGAAAACAACACATGTAAAATATTTCTTAATTTGGAAAGTGAGCAATTCTTGTGAGACGGCCCAAAAAGGAAAGATGATCAATTTATGTGGGACGGAGGGAGTACTTATCTATCTATTTATATATATATATATATATTTAATCTATCTAATATATACTCTCTCCGTCCCACAAAAATCGATTACATTTGACTTGGCACGTATATTAAGGACTATATAGAGCACGTGTGTTGCATGTGAATATAGTCGAGAGTAATGTTTAAGGTGATATTGTTATCTTTTTTGAAATCAAAATAATGCAATTCAATTATGTTCTTATTTCTTTTGTGACTTGTTTTAGAATAAATGTATATTTGATGTTTGCAATTGTAATCAGTTCAATGTTTGAAAATATTCTTTGTAGACTTCTTGATTGAAGAAATGTTTGACGATACTGCTGAAAATAAAAGCAAATTGAGAAATTAAAAGAATGAATCTACGTCTTTGTTTTTGTAATCTGTTAAATTGGTTTACGGTTAAGATTTATAATTTTCAAGACCAGTTGCTTTGCATTTCATCAATAAAAAATGCAAAACACTCAGTCTTCAACTATAATAACCGAACATATTTTCAGTTCAAATTAGCACCATATTTAAGCCTTGTTTTTATGCATATTTAACCCGTTTTCATTTTTTTTTCTATTTTTGTTTTTCCAACAATTTTTTGCTTCTTAATTGATTTTTCACGTTTTTCAGTTTCTTTATTTTGTTTTTGTTTCTCAAATTTTCAATTAGTTAATTGTTTGCTAACCTAAAAATGCAAGAAAAAAAATCACAGTTCTCATTAACCAGTTTAATATCTAATATTTATTTCATTTTAATCAAATTAAAAAGAGAATAATAAAGAAATTTCTTTGTTATGTTTTTCTTTCTCATCACACTTTTTATTTTTCAATGTATAGAATAGATTCATTACCCAAATGTTCTTTTAATTTAATCAAAATTTAAAAGGAAGTAATAAAAGAAGGGTAAAAATATAATTGATGTAATTAACGGAGGTCATAATCGTCCAAAAATAATTTATAACATTCATACTTATATAGGTAGCGCGCGCGCACACACACACACAATATTTTTTGCAACCACACATTTTGTTTTCCAATGTGTAAATGTAAGTTTAGATTAAATTATGATCTAATGTTCATTAAACACATTACAAAAAAAACTAATTAGGGAAGGAAATGGTAGGGTTGTCATTGGAATAACTAACAGAGAGCAAAACCCGGAATGATTATAAAATTAGTAATTAATAATAGTATTTATGAAAGGGTATGATTGTTATTGAAGTGATTAACGAAGGGCAAAAACGGAATAAAATTATTTACAAGATTCATACTTTTATAGGTAGTATAGATATAGATTTATGTTATATATTGTGTGTTTTTCATTTTATCATTTAGAGAGAGGGAAGAACATGGGACAAGAGAGATAAATATAGTTGATGGAGTGTTAAATGTGAAGAGAGAAATAGAATACAAAAATATAAGAAAGTGGGCCAGGAGAGAGAAAATGAGTTGGTGAAGAGTTAAATGTTGAGAAAGAAATAGAATAAAAAAAAGTGTAAAAAGGGTAAATATGGAAAAACACATACATAATCTTTCTAAATTTGAAAAATGAGCAATTTTTGTGAGGCGATCTAAAAAAATATGATCAATATATGTGGGACGGAGGGAGTAATAAGCGAAGCAAGAGTTTCTTTGCGTACACTCATCGCATAGATGGACTTCTTTGCTTGACACGTCATCGCATTATGTTTTCAATGTGAAATATAATTATAACCATTATAAGTGTCACTAAAGATCTGAAATGTTATCTTGGATGGAGTCTTTATTTCTTAATAAGTTAATTTCTATATTAGTAAGTCAAACATAATTAAAAAAAATATAATTCTAGACGTTCTAAAACTCTAACTAATTAATGAATTAATTTACTAGGACTTAATTTTGAGTATTGTATTCTTAAAACCACTTGCTAATATTTATATAAAATTTATTTATTTAAAAAATAAAAAATAATATTATCTTGAATGGGTTCCTTATTTCTTGATAAGCTAATTTTCATATTAATAAGCCTTATATAACTAAAATTCTAAACTTTCGGAAACTGTAACTAATAATGAACTAGCTTATTATGGCTTAATTTTGATTATTTTATCTTTAAAACGATTATGTAATATGGATATAAAAATTCACATACTTAAAAAATTAAAATAACATATTACATTTTGAAGAAAATGATGTTACACTTGGAATAAATATAATTTTAATTATTCACGTATATATGATGCATATACATATATGTATCTATGTGTAAATATATAATATAAATATAATCATTGTAATATTAAATTTATAACAATTGTATCAAACAATCAGTTCTGTTAAAAATAAACTCAAAGAGGTTTTGATTTTTAATTTTTTTGAAAACAAAAACTGAAAACTAGAATGGGTTTCATACATACCTTAAATTTGGTTATCTGTCTTTGTTGTATTTTGTAGGTGATACTTGACATCTCATAATTAATATCTTTTTTTTTTTTCCCCCCGATGAGCACAGGGAAGCAGAGATGAGGGAAGTGAGAGAAACAACGAACACTAGAGTGGCTATGTTCGGTATCATGTTGCTTGTTGTCTGCTTTGCAGTTTCAGTTTCAGTTTCAGTTTTGCAATTGGGTAGCATGGTAGATGGCATGTTATGGAGTTGTCAACTGAGAGATCCCATGGCAATGGATTTGAACCTTGTTTGCTCCGCTCCTTAATCTCTGTTGCATTGGATATGATCTTTACTCGATGCTTCTGAACGGCTCTTCACTGGAGCTGTCTGCATGTTAATTTTTTTCTAAAACCTTAGAGCGTCCAGAAAGGCACATGAGGACTCTATGGTATAGAGGTCAAATGACATCTTTTATGGCGAGGTCGTTTGGAATTCTAGTTTTGGACATAAAACATGTTAATTAGTTGTGCTGTGGAGTTGAGCAGAAGCATAAGCAGAAGCAAGTCGTCGTTAAGGTTAAAAATGATGAACATAGTGTGGAGTTAAAAACTTTTAGTACAGAGAGAGAAAGTTACACAAATATCAAGTTTTATATCTTTGGTTGTCTTTGCATACAGCCGTAGCCTCCTAATAAAAGCAAACTAACTGAGCAAAACATGGCAGAGTGAACAGAATCCCTCACAAGTCTATACAAGAAGTTTCTACCATGCTTACAAGTCACCCAAATAGGCAATGTAGTTGACAAAACCAGTGTGACAAACGCCCTTCTTAATCATGTTTTCCATGACACAGATTGAAGGAAACATGCACCGGTCGACTAACATCACACTGCCCCAAAACTATTGACTTAGTGCAGCTGCCACTTTCTTTTGTATGAGCTCAACTCCAAGACGAGGCGATAATCTAGGAAGTGTCTCCTGCAAATCAGTCAGAAATTTCGCTTTAGATTTCGCCTTTTCCATAGCATATCCCTCAAATCACAACCAAACCTTCATTCCGCAAAAAGATATTCCAACAGGCAAGTTAAAATTCTGGGTACTGAAAGGGGAGAGGAAGATGGCTGGGCCTAGGTCACCAAATTTGCACATAGGGGTACAAGATCTGCGCTCTAAATTGCAAATCTACCGGAACGAATTCACATAAACCAGCAAATCCATGGCCAAATTCGCGCTCTAATGAAGTCAAATATGCGCACTCTACTGTGATGTTACACCCCAATAGTCAGGCCCATGTAGCGTGGTGTGCTACACAGACATGTTTCCTTTGTCGAAATAGGAATTGTCCCGGCTTATCAATTTATCCGGGGGGAAGCGGGCTAAGGATCTTTTTTCCTTCTCTACTTGCACTGTTGTGTATAACCTAGAAAGTACTTCAAAATTGTAGCTCTCGATACTCAAGCACATCACATCCTATTGACATGCAGCTCATTGAGCCGCTGAGCACATAGATACAAATACCGTACGGAAGGACGCACCAGCTTGCCTCTGAGAAAGTTATGTATGAGTGCCCACATCTTCACCATCTTTTACAAAGTGTGTACGAACTTCGAAAATGTTCGTATCATTTCTTTGATTGAGATTATAGGGTATTTGGTACTGAATATAATTATCACCACGCGTTTTATACCTGAGATTAGAATGCACATTTGAAGGCATCCACTACCAGACAAGAGAGCTTCTCCTCTTTGCTCTCTCGTGCCTTATCTCTCCGGTTCCCATCCACTCTTCTCTCTTTTCTCTTTCTTTAATCAATGAAAGCAACCTAACATGCGTTATGGTCTTGCAAATTGTATACTTACAAGAAAACTTTAGATCCATCTCGCTAGGTATACATTACTCTTGATACAGAAAAGTCTCTATCAAAATGCCTGACAAAGGTATAATTAGATCGACATAGAAAATATATAATTAGACTTGCCAAAATTCGCTTTCGTGGCGTTCTCAATTTTGAGACTCTCCAAGTTTGCTACTCCAACGCTCTCGCTTATGCTCTCACTCAGGCGAATTACATCTGGCCTTCTACTCATAAGAGGCTATATATATACTCCCTCCGTCCCAGAAAAATTGATCATCTTTCCTTTTTTGGTTGTCCCAATTTTATTGCTCACTTCCCAAAATTAGTAACTATAGACCCCCCCCCCTCTCTCTCGCGCAACCCACCTCCCCCTTCCTCTTCACCTCTAATGTTTAGCGCCGCGATCACCATCAACTCCCCTTTGACCACCATCGTCGCCTCCGTTCGACCAACATCGTTGACGCCGTTTGACCACAAACCACAACTTGGATAAGTCAACAATTTGGTTGAAGATTCAGGTTTAGTCCAATATTTGAGCTTGCACGATTTAGAAAATTCAGATTCGATCTATTTGCTCGATTTGCAAGGATCTCAAAGTTACCGATTTGCTATTTTAATTGTTTGAAGATCTAACCGTGGTTGATTTGATGATTATAGTGATTATTACCGGATTTCAAACTAACCTAAAGATTCAATATTATGGCTTTTCTCTTGGAGGTTGGTTGGATAGAATTAGTTATGGACCTATAGGTTAGAAGATTGGGGGAAGCGGAGGGAGGAAGAGAGGGAAGAATGAGAGACTGGATCCACGGGCTGAAGGCACAAAGGAGGAAATTTTAAAAGCAAAAGGCAATTAAGGGTAGTATAGGAAACTTGACATTTTTAACCAACTTTCTTAAGATACGCGCCAAGTCGAAGTGAGCAATAATTCTGGCAGGGAGGGAGCATTTGTTTACTTCAGCTGTACCCTCTCTTTGGAGACTTGGCCTTCACTTTAAAAGCTAGAATGCACTTCTGACTGTTGAATAATCCACTAGAGAAATGTAGTTTTTGAATTGTGACAATAGTAGGACAGGCCAAAGGTCTTTGATTAATGTTTCTTAGTCAGCAGTTTTACAGGACAGATAAGCATGTAGATCTTGTAGGTACAAAAATGCAAAATAATCTAAATAATGTATATAAAAAACATGGATGATACCCATAATAGTATATAATGGGCTCGGTAAGCGAACTCCAAGAGATGTTTAATGCCATTGTAGAAAATCAATCTTCATAATTCTGGTTCCATAGTTGCAAGCATATTCGGATCTGCAATTACATTTGGCTCCCTGTAGGCCACCCTATCCTACTCCTATATTGGGGTTGAGCAGCTATAGACCCCTTAAAAACGACAAAAATATTCTTCCTCGTGCACTGAGCCACCATTCATATGTTACTTTGGTGTGCAAGAGCGAAAAAAGCAAAAGCAAGATAACGATTCTCACACCCTAATCGTGTAATGTTAAATGCCTATTAAACAACTGGTAAGCAACATCCAACACTGAAAAACTAATAAAACTTTCCACATGCCTTCAGGACATTACGTGCCACTTGTTCTCATGTCACAAGACGAGGACTGAATATGAGGAAAGATGTTCATCATAGTTAAGACCTTAAAACAAAGGGTCAAAATATCTTAAGCCTTCAAGGTTAGAGGGTAATATCAGTCAACTCCAAACGTCTTAAGAAATGTTAGATTCCCCACTCATGAAAGGTTTCTATCCTATCCACCCACCGTCGCAACACCTTTAGAAACTTACACATTTTGTGTTGTACTCCCTCCATCCCAATTTAATTGCTCAATTTTTCGTTTTGGGAAATCCCAAAAATACTGCCCACTTTCCAAATTAGGAAATATCTTGTAGGTTTTTTCCATTTATACCCTTAGACCACTTCCAGTATTTTCCTTCTCACTCCCCAATGAGCCACAGAGGCACATACCCGTTATTCTCTCTCTCTCTCTCCCTCCACAGCCCAAACATTTCTTTCTCATTACTCTCTCTCTCTCTCTCTCCCCTATGATCTCTTTCCCATCATCCCTCTCCCTCTCTCTTTCAGTCGCCTGTGCACTGTGATTGACCACCAAGCCCCTCCTTTTTTCTCAATTTTGTTGTGTCTGTGTATCCACTATAATCTCCTTTCAACCACCGTGAAACTGTCGCTGCCCCTTGTCTAATTTGCCTCACTACTGCCACAACCCTCCCCGACCACCATTGTCCCCCTTTTTCGACCACCATCGCCTCAATCATCACTATTTGGATGTTAAGTGAGATCGAGTAGGCGTGCTTGGGCCTTCTCAATCTGACTTAAAATAAAGAGTTAAGATCTCTAAAGCCTTCAAGGTTAGGGGGTAATATCAGTCAACTCCAAACCTCTTAAGAAATTAGATTCCCCACGTGAAAGGTTTCTATCCTATCCACCCTACGTTGTAACATCTTTAGACAATTATACATATTTTGTGTTGTACTCCCTCCGTCCCAATTTAATTGCTCAATCTTCCTTTTTAGGCAATCCCAAAAATATTGCTCACTTTAGGAAAGATCTTGTAGGGTTTTTTCCATTTATACCCTTAGACCACTTCCATTATTTTCCGTCTCACTCTCCGATGAGCCATAGAGGCATTACTATGATTTCTTTCTCCCTCTCTCTTTCAGTCGCCTGTGCACTGTGATCGACCACCAAGCCCCTCCTTTTTTCTCAATTTTGTTGTGTCTGTCTATCAACTATAATCTCCTTTCATCCATCGCCGAAACTATCACCGCCCCTTGTTTAATCTGCCTCACTACTGCCGCAACCCTCCCTGACCACCATTGTCGCCCCTTTTCCGACCACTATCGCCTCAACCATCACTATTTGGATGTTAAGTCAGATCGAGTAGGCGTGCTTGGGCCTTCCTAAGCATGTGTGGGCGTGCTTGGGAGTTCGCCTACGCATCATTGATAGCAGTTAAGCGAGCGACTAGCTTCGAGGTGAGCGGCTATGCGAATTGGAGGTGTTAGATCTTTTTTATGACAGATTTTCAGGTTATAATTTTTTTTATTAATCGTTTCTTTACTTCTAAATTTGATTTGGGTATTTGGTTCCATAAATTTTTCTATGTTAAGAGAGGCAGTTTTTAAATTTCAGATTTGATTTCATAAAAGTTTCTATCCTTGACAAAGAATGTAGATCTGGGTTTGATCAAAGTCGGTGATAATGCTTGAAAGGGATACAACAGCAGTTTGGTGGTGGTTTGAGGTGGCTACGATGAAATTTGGTGATGTTTTGCAAACCTAATTTAAAGTACCATTGTAAATAAGAATCTTCTTCATGAACGAAAGCTAATTTACAATGGAAAGAAGACTAGAAAACTAGAAGAGAACAGTATTATGTGGCCGGAAAAGAAGTACTATGTAACCAGAGAAGAAGATGAAGAGAACAGTGAACAGAGTGGGCCATTTTAATTGATCTTAAAGGCAAAGGGTAAAAAAGAAAAATCAAGACAACTGACGAAATTCCTAAGTCAAACATGATCGATTTTTTTGGGAGGGAGGGAGTATTTTATACTATATTCTTAAAATATCCCATTTTATTGTACTTTAAACATCATATCTTTAATTCTTTGGCATTCATCGCCATTCTTGGGTCAAAATTTGTGTGCCTTGCCATTCCAGGGGGCAAAATGCAGCCTATGCAACACCTAGGCCAACACTAATTTCACCCACACATTCATAATAACAGGAACCATGATCATTTCTGTGCTTTTTTCCGTAAAAACTAATTGTGAAGGTATTCGAGACTTACCCGAATAAACGTGTGCGTGACCATGTATGACACGAAACTCCAGGATCTCGTCGCTATTTCATGTGCCAACAAACATCACAAACAAATGCCCCGCAGTGGATTAGACTACATGAGCCGGATCCAGATTTCCACAGGCCAAGAGTCAGTTTCTCTCAATTTAGCTAGCTTTTTGGAGGACAAAATGGAGAAGGTTGAGAGATGGGTCCCTCCCTCTCCCTTACCCATGTTTCCCCTTTTTTCAGCCAGGAAACATCCCTAAAACCACCTCCAAGCCTTTTGGCTTTACGGGTTCATGTGTTGGCCCCCACACACGCGTATGGGCTAAACCCGAATATCAACAAATTGTGAAACTGCATTTTGAGCTACTACTGAAGACATGTCAGCTTTGCCAAATAACAGCATTGGCAACAATGTTGTGTCTCTTCCCATTATTCTATCTCATTTCAACATACAACGTGACATTCATGCTTTTCACTGTCCTTTGCAATTAACAAAGTCAAGAAACAGATTTAGGACAACAAACTCTTACTCAAAGACAAAATTGAAGAAGAGATAACCAACTAAAACTAACCTCAGTTCCATCAGAGCGGATTCTGGCCAGTACAGGAATCTCATACTGGTAAGCCCTTTCCCAATCAGGATTCGTAGTAATATCCCTTATCTAAGAGAACCCACTTCAGATATCAACAAAATACGAAACTACACAAGTAAGAACTGAACATGAAAGAGATAAGTGGACTAACCTGTAAATCAATGTCATGGAGGGAAGAAGGGCCAGATGAAGAGAGGGCGGCATGGAGCTTTTCCTTGAGGCCATCGCACAAACAGCAACCAGGCTTGGAGTAAAGTATCAGCTTCCTTGATGCTGATGTGGAAGGAGTGGGCTGTTTAGAGTAAGAAGAGCAGGCTAAAGGGGTGAAGAAGAATTTGCTCCTTCTGAAATTAGGGGCCGCACTTGGCCATGATTGGGATGCTCTTGCTGCTGCACCTCCAATCGCTATTGCAATGCTCATCTCTCTCTCTCCCCCCTTCCCACGAACAGACAAAAATAAGTAGTATCTTTTTCTTTTTTTGACTTTTTATAATGATAGCTTTATAAAATCGATTATAAAACCTACTGCACTATCTAAATTTTTTATGGTTATCTATACTCCATATATAAAAGTGTTGAAAAATTATTTTTTGACCATAATATCATTCTTATATTTAGAAATTATTACCTTGTCACGCCGTTAATATACCTAGAATTTAAATTCTTTTAACAAATTAATTTTTTTAACTACTCATAAATGTAGAATTAGTACATAAATATCCCTCTCTTTTTTCATAAAACTTATCATTAATAATATGATGTATGTTCACCGTCATGCACAACTTAATACTTTACATATATTAGGACACACTTGACCTTGATGACGATAATATCTTATGCCATAAGTAGAGTAATTAACTTTGACAAAAAATATTTCTTTTATCGGGTAAGTTTGTCATTTTCTATTTCGTTGTGAAAAGTACTTACCCAAGAGTACGAAAATGTGAAGACACCTACCTCTTTCAGCCTCTTCTCACCCATTGTTAAAGAAAAGTAGGTAAAAGAAATTTGTCAAAATCATAAACGTATACAACCATATTTTCTAACTGAAAACGAAAATGATGAAAATGAAAACAAAAAACAAAATTTTCAAACAAACACAAAATCAATATTTTACTTTAGCTTTTCTAAGCAAATTTCAAAATATTGAGCAACTTAACCTTCTTTTTCTTCTTTTGATTGTTATGGAGTACTGCCACTATCTTCGTACTATTTTTGGTTGGGGTTAGGATTGAAAATTACGTTGTGTACATTATGCCCTCATAAAATCTTGAAATTACTCATTTCACGTCAATTATTGATTAAGTAACGATACAGCCCTCTAACTAAGGGTGACTCCACCACTTCCACTTCTCTAAACTCTGAACCTTAAAAATAAAGATTAATAAAGATAATTATTATTTTCTTTATACTAGTATCCCACATTATGTTGATAAAAACTTGCTAAGCATATTTTGTCTTGGTTACAAGAAAATAACACGCTTTGCCTTTGACTGTGTAAGTTATTATGACTTCACTTCTTATTTATCTTTATATATACTATCATTACTCGTTTAGACAATCTTTAAGTATATCCTACATAAATAGATGGTTCTGCGTGTTTGTAGTCATAAATTAATTTTAAAATAATTAAATTAATTTCAATTGTACTACTCATTGTTTTCTTTTTATGTTTATTTGTTTTCTCTTTTGGAAATGTATATTTTTATAACCAAAATTATATTTACCACCATATCAGCAATGGAGTAAATGATTCATCATTTGCCTCATTACTTGCTAGTAACAACTATGGGAAGCGGTTGAAAATATCACTAAATCATTCTAAGAGACAAAAGATTACAGTAACGAGATTGGAAGCGATTGATAATATGGTTGCTGTTTAATCTGCAACGCATAATCCTTTTTCTTTTAAAAAGGAAAATTCTAATAACAATATTAATTCTAGAAAGTAGTCGTGTATTTGCAAATATATAAGCATTTTTTTATGTCTTATGGGTTCGAAGTTACTAACTTTTCATTGCAACGAATCCTAACGGGCGAATGCGTTAGATACTAATCTTATAAGAACATCTTTCTCAAATTATAAACAAACAGTATTGTAATAGATAAGGTGAATAAGGACGACTATGACACGTTCACGACAACTATTGTGTTCGTCAAGTTGGACTACATAATAATATAAAGAGGTAATTACAGCAGTGTCCCTGAGGTTAGGATGAAATTACAGGCGTGTCCATTAGTTTGGACAAATTACACCTATATCTGTTGACTAAACAAAATCTTAAAAAAACCTAACGATTTTAAGAAAATGACTTTATTGCCCTTAAGTTAGAAAGTTAATTTTTTTCAAATGCCATTACCTCCTTCTAAAAAATAAAATTAGAAAAGAAAACCCTAATTTTCAAATTTGAACTTTACTCTCTCTCTCTCTCTCTCCCCCCCTTCCTCACCCACTTCGCCCGCCACCCTCCCCTCCCCCCCCCCCCCCACCTCACCCATTGCTGCCCCAACCCTCCCCTCATCTCACCGCAGCATTGTCCCCCCATCACGCCGCAGCACTGTAACTATAACCGTCCCTCCACCCTCTCCCTACCCTGCCCCTTACTGCCACCACCCTCCCCCCACCGTGCCGTAGCGCCGTAACCACCATCGTCCCCACACCCTAATCTGGTGCATATTTCTTTGTCTCAGTTCTTGATTTGTTGGGTTAGGTTAGGTCTGGATAAATTCAGTGCAATTTTGAAGGTTTTGGGCACTAATGAGCCTTAGGGTTTAGATTTTTTAGTTCTCGAAGCAACTTGGATTAAAATATATGTGGTATTGGTGAACTGGGGTTCAGAAACTTTTATTGAATTTGGAAATGGTTTTGGGGAACCTTCAAAGATATTTACAGGATTTGATTGCTGAACATCATCTTGCGTCTGGGTTGATCCCCTTTGTCAGTTGTTGAATTGGGGTTTGAAGGTTTTGGTTGAGTTGAGTAGAGACTTGAATTTAAAAATTTTAAAAATTATTCAGTATATACAAGGGCAGTATTATCATTTTAAAAATACGTAATAATGACATCATAAAAAAGGTACACTTTTTTGAGAAAACTCTAACGGATGGACACGAGTATTACATTGTGAAACTTATTATCCTTGACTGTAATTTCACATTAACCTTATGGACACTGATGTAATTATTCCTAATATAACTATCAGAGAAAGTTATCATGTATTAATATCCACGTGTATCGCATGTGCATCTTACTAGTTTTATCAGATATGATAATGTTTATTTTTAAATAAATAAACTTCCTTTTTAACATAATCAATTAACCCTGAAACTGAAATATAAATAACCAATGTCCTTGAGAAGATATTTAATTCTGAGTTAGTAATCATATATGAAATAAAAATAAATTTTTTATATAATACACAAAAAGATAAAAAACTTGACTCTACTGATAAAATTATTTAAAAACATATTGAGATCAATTTGTTACTTTCATGAGGCATTTTATTTTTTTTGCTCGTGTAAGTATCCTTTCAAAATGATTTGTAAGTTACGATGTCATGCCCATAACGTTAAGTACGTACTAATAGAGAAACTGTTGAGTCACTGTCGACGACCCCGATCACCACTACCGCAGACCCTGACGACGTCGATCACCACTGTCGTTGACACCGACGACGCCGATCACCATTGCCACTGTAACATCCTGAATTTTTGAAACATTAATTTCATATAAACAAAGACAGAAAACCTCACATATCCAAAAGTCTCTCAAACTGCGTATTCAGAGCATCTAAGAGATAATCTCCAAGAAACATCAATAACTGCCACACGACTTAAAACAGTTACGTAATCTCAAGTAGTCCTACCTGGAATTCCAAAATGAAATCAGAATCACAATTTTCCCCTCTTATTATTACTTTCTAAAATAGTCTTACTAACTCTCAAAATAAACTGCTAACTCTTGGTCACACAACTAGGCCCGTTAACCAGTCCCCTCTATTGATCACCTGAAAGAAAAACAAAAAAAGAGTGAACCAAATACCCAGTAAAGACGTTCAACGGACCAACTAAAACTGATAGAAAATGTCTGAGAAAACGAAAGTTCGGACATACGAAATAGATACGAAATAGAATGTCAAGACACCAATTATATTTTCGGACGGAGACAGAATTTCAAAATGCCAAAACATATCTTTGTGTAGAGACAGACACTAGAGAGTCATTCAGAATGGGATCACACATGCTATCACTGACGCGTGGGACAATGTTTAGAAAATAAGATCGCGATATCTAACTCATCATGCTGAGCTAGCCCACCTTCCAATCCTCGTGAGTAAGTCAGAAATAGAATAGTTACATACACTGTGACATAGCTCATAGAATTATAAAGAATTGGCACGATAAAAGGAAAAGCGATAGAAAACTAGGACCTTAAACAATTTATTATTCATCAAGAAAATAATCTAAGGAATGTCGCACGATATTTAATGAATCATGGCAAAATGAAGCACTGCTCAAAACTCAATGAAATAATGGGGAACAAGAGACAAGTGAGTCATGTAACTTCCATGCATGAATTCAATATGCATGGCCACGTAAGGCACTGGTAACAATGGATGATGTCAAATAAAAACATTACTTCCTAGCATAGTTTAGTAGTTGTAAAAACAAAAGGAAGCCAAGTCATGGTACTTGAATCAAGACTAGGGTATGCAAGTACTTTTTTTTTTTTGGTGCAAAGTATGCAAGTACTTGTATGCACGTGTAAAGCCAAGATTTCAAGAATGCTAGGAACCAGCAACTAGGGCCCCGTACGCTTACCATATTTGTTTTCTGTTTTCATTTTCTGTTTTCATTTTCATGATTTTCATATTCAGTTTGAAAATCCATTCCTGTAATTTTATAATTTTAAAAAAAAAAAAAAATTAGCTATTTTTTCTTATATTGGGTTAAGTTTGAGTGAAAAAAAGCTGAAAACACCTTTTAGGTGTTTTCAGTTTTTTGTTACTATTTGAGTAATTTTATCCAAAACGAAAGCAGAAAATGGTAAAAGTACGCAAAACAAGAATCGTTTTCATCATCATTACTAAAAATTGAAAACGAATATAGTGAACGTACGGAGCCCTTCTGTCCATTTTGTAGAAACTGGAGGCGAGCAGTAAGAGATAGAAGGAAAAAATATAAAATACAAGTACAGTTGCCCAAACGAATTTCACATGGTATGGTTGTCTTGTATTTGTCATTGGAAGACTACATGAAACAGAAATGGAGTCGGTAACGACCTGAAACCGAATAGGAGAATCAAATTTTCTACCTTATGAAATACCATTCAATTTCGTACCATGAAAAATTCACATGTCAAGAAGTAAATCCTTGCAACTATATAATTAAATCAAACCCAATGATGATTCGAAATCGAAAAAAGTGAACCCTTACAAACATAGAATTAGTTAGTCCAACGCTGATTTAGATTTTAAGAACAATGAACCCTTACCTTCAATTGTGCAATTCAACCCAAAACTTTGATCTTCTAAATCAAATATATCGAAATCCTTAAAAACCAATATACCCAAAAGTTCTAATTAGAGTTCTAACAATAGCAAAAAATTTGTAGGATTTTTACTACAAACCTCAATTCAGTACTCGAAATAAATTCTTACCTCGAAGAAATAACCAAAATCTCAAGAGACTCTTCCTAAGGATTTTTTTAGAGGTTTTTCTGAACTTTGTTGTCCTCATATGAAAAGATTGTACGTATGTCATCAAAAGTCTTAAAAGGTATACTTATATTCCTAAAACAATTACAATTCCAATATACCCATTACGTCACCAAACTCTCTAATTTTATTTTCTCTCTCCTCTCTCTCTCTCTCTCTAAATAAGCATTTAAATATGAAGGGTCTAACAGCCGCTGACACCGACAACGCCGATCACCACTATCGTTGACATCGGCAATGCTGATCAACAATGTCGCCAATCACGATCGCCACTGCCTCCAACCCCAAGGACCATGATCACCACCGCCACTATGGCTATCGGATGCCGTTGTTTTCTTCCCCCATCTTCATCGCTGTTGATGCTGCCTCTTTTGCATCTACCAACGCCCCTCTTTCATTAACCACAAGTACTGTCCCCTGCATCATCAATCACAAAAAAAAAATTCAAAGTCAAATTGACCGAATTATGTGGGAAGGAGAAAGTAGCATTTTTTAGAATGACGGTCTTGCCTCTGAATTTTTTAACGGCATCCGAGATCCGTTAGTCGTCGGACTGATTTAGGTCATTTTTTCAAATGTAGGTATTTTTTTGGGATACTTTAAAAGTCACTACAAGAAAAACAGCTTTTTTCGACGGACTTTTAGCGACGGATTCGAATCCCTCGCTAAAAGTCACTTTTAGCAACGAATTCGAATCCGTCGCTAAAAGTCACTTTTACCGACGAATTTTCCGTCAGTAAAGGTCCGTTGTTAAAAAAACTTTTCCAAGGGATTTTTCGTCGGTAAAGATCTTTAGCGACGGATCTTTACTGACGGACTTTTACCGACGGAATATTCCGTCGCTAATTTTTATTTTTGATTTTCTCCCTTTTTTTCTTTTGCCAAAAAAAATTGAAAATGACTTTTACCAACGGACTATTGCCAACGGCCAAAATCCGTTGGTAAAAGTCCTTAAAATTAAAAAACCCTACCCCTTCGTTCTTTTCTCCCCGCCCCTCACACCATTCCCTTCTTCTCTCTCAGTCTCTCTCTTTCTAACCCTAAATCGTAACCACTCACCTCCCACACACCCAACCCGCTGCCGCACCCCCACCCCGCCGCCTCTACCGCTCGCCGACACACAGGGGCGGAGCTACGTATGAACGAGGGGGGGCTAATGTACCCCCTCAACTTTCCAAAAAAAGTTCAGTCTACGACTCTCTCTCTACGCCAAGTCTCTCACCCACTCCCCAGACCCAGACGGCACACACCCACTCGGCCACTCACCTGCGACGGTTGACACGCGGACAAGGCAGGGCTTCTGCCTCCTTGAGTAACTCTTTCTATTGAGCTCGGCTCAGATCTGGAACGAGTGGAGCCGTGGACGCGCCGATCTGGAAGTATAAATGATCGGTGAATGGCGACGGCGAGGCGAGGACTCCACCGGCCAAGAACCCACTGCCGGCGAAATTCAGAAATTCAGATTTTTTAAAAAATATATAGAAAATACTTTTAGCGACGGAAAATTTCGTCGCTAAAAGTAAATAATTCCGTCGGTAAAAGTAATTTTTTCCCGACGGATGACATAATTCCGTCGCTAATCTTTTAGCAACAGGGTTATAGGCAACGAACTTTTAGTGACGGGGTGTCCGTCGCTAAAAGTCTTTGGCGACGGATTTAGGGTTTTAGCGACGGAAATATCCGTCGCTAAAATTCTTTTTTCTTATAATGAGTTGGGTACTAAAATTATAATGAGATAACAGTTGAGGGTACATTTTTTTATATTAGCCCTTACTTTTAAATAGCCGATCGATGTATCTCACCTCAATTGCAAGCCGCCTCACACATCAGAAGTAATTTTTTTTTTTTTGATAAATTCGAGAATTGCATAGATAAAAGCTCAAAAGAGCATATTACATCAAAGACGAGAATCATGACAAGCCATGATTTAGTAAAGTGAAAGAACTACCCGAAAAAGACAATACGAAAAACAGAAAAAACACTCCACCGATCACTATGGGACCAAAAAACTCCACCAATCACTATGGGACCAAAACATTACAAAAGGTGGTGGGTGAGCGGGCAAGCAACACTAGGTAGCAAGAGTGTGTCTATCCAGTCTTGATGGACATTAATTCTGGCTTGGCACGCAAAAGTAGCGAGGAGCTTAGCCTCCTTGAGATGTGCTTTACTACCCTTGTACATACTGAAATAATGAAAGTTAGTGATCATATAGCAAAAGTCATAAAACATGGCTGCCATTGAGTCCAAAATGTCTTCAGAATCCGATATCTGAGAGAGTAAAAATGAGGAGTCAGTATATACGTTGATGTGAAGTAAATCATTTGTAAGGGCCCATTTAGAAGTGAGTAGCAGGCCTTTCAAAATAGCAGAATAATAATCCGAAGCTAGAGTAGAAAAAGCAGCAGAACCACAACGCTCATGCAGAGCTGTCATACAAGTAATACCCACACCAGCTCTAAGGTTATCTTTGTTGAAGGAAATGGCAAAGAAAATGTTTACAGATGTATGAATATTGAAATGACAAAGTGGATTTTGGGGTTGAATGATTAGCAGGAAAGAAGAGAGCTTAGTCAAAAGCGGAGTTTTAGAATATGTGAGACGATGGGGGTTTTTGAAGGTAAAGATCAATTGACCCATATGAATAATTTGACTGATAGAGTTGTCAGGTTGCACTCTAGAGTTACGGAATACTTGCTGATTTTCGGTTTAACCAAATGAACCATATAGTAGAAGAAATGAAGGCATTATTGAACAAGTGTTGTTTGGCGTGAGAAGTTTTGGTAAGCCAAGCGATCAGCCAGATTTTAAAAGAGGACTGATATTGATCAGTCTTAACGCCTAGAGGGCCACCAAACCAAATTGGCCGAACACAAGGGCAACGAAAAAATAAGTGTTCAATAGATTGTTCCTGAGAGTTACACATCGGGCAAAGTGGAGAATCGATAATTCTAAGTTTATGAAGTTTTTCACGGGTTGGGAGACGGTTCCAAAGGATTTGCCAGATAAGGAAAATAATTTTGAGAGGGATAGGAAGAGACCATAAGGTTTTCCAAATAGAAGGGACGATAGTAGTTAGAGATGAACTTTGTCCACGGGCCATTCTTTCATCCCGGCTACTGGAGTATAAGAGATTATAGGCTGAGTTAACAGTAAAGAAACCTGATTGAGAGAAGAGCCATAATTTTTGGTCAGCCAGAGGGTGTTCCGAGATGTAAATAGCAAGAATGTGGTTGGCTATATCTTCCGGAAAAAGATCCCTCACCAAGGAGGCATTCCAAGAGTTATGGATAATAAGGTCCTTAACCAACAACGGCGGATTCGGCCGAGGAAATTGACAACTTGTCAATTGGTCGAGGGTCACTAACAATCCTGGAATCCACAAATCTGACCAAATGGATATTTTAGATCCCGTACCTACATGCCATCGGAGACCTCGACTTAAAACTTGGCAGCCTGCAAGGATGCTTCGCCAACCCCAAGAAAAATTACCCGTGGCTGAACATTCTTCAAAAGAATGTCGAACACAATATTTGCCCATTAGCACTTTGGAGAGAAGGCATTCGGGATTCGTCAAAATTTTCCAGCTCGATTTGGCTAATAAAGCCAGATTAAAGAGGTGTGTGTCCTTGAAGCCCAGGCCGCCCCTGTCTTTTGGAGCACAGAGGGAGTGCCAATTGATCCAGTGCATACCTTTCCGATTATCGTCCCCTGACCACCAGAAATTGGACATAATAGTAGTAATCTGTTTACACACGTTCTTAGGAAAAAGATATACCTGCATGTGGTAAGTAAGAAGGGCCGAGAGTGTCGAAGAAATGAGAGTTGCACGCCCCGCTTTGTTAAGAAGTATATTCTTCCATCCAGCGCATTTTTTCCTTATTCTTTCAATAAGTTGACTAAAAAATTGATTCCGGTGCGTCACGATATCCAGCGTACCACCCAAATAATTGCCAAAAGAGTCCGAAATTTTGAGACCTAATAATCTGGAGACTTGCTGATATAGAATAAGAGGCGAAGAAGGACTTAAGGAGATGGCTGATTTTTTATGATTGATCAATTGACCAGAAGCTCCGCAATAAATGTCTAACACCTTTTTAATGGCTACACAAGACAAATGATTTAGCTCTGAAAAAATTAAGGTGTCATCCGCAAAGAAAAGATGATTTATGGGAGGGCTACGAGGTCCAGCTTTTATGCCTTTGACTGATCCAAGTGTTTTTGCCAAGGTCAACGCTGCAGATAGGGCTTCTGCACATAGAATGAAGAGGTATGGCGATATCGGATCTCCCTGACGTAGCCCACAGGAAGGTTTGAAAACTGCAGAAGGCGAGCCATTCACTAGAATTTGATAAGAGACCGATGATACACACTTCATAATCAGGTTTATCAAATGACTTGGGAAAAGCATAGTAGTGAGAAGGGCTCTCAGAAAATCCCAGTTAAGACGGTCATAGGCTTTGCTCATATCCATCTTAATGACGCCAAGGTGATGAATGCCTGTACGGTACTTGCGAATCTTGTTGGTCAGTTCTTGGGCAATGAATAGATTATCACTTATGTGGCGTCCTTGGACAAAGGCATTCTGCTCTTCAGATACTAGAGAGTTAAGAATAGGTTTGATCCTATTTGCTAAAGTTTTTGCGATCACTTTATAAATGGTGTTGCAAAGGGAAATAGGTCTGAAGTCATCTGCACTTGAAGGTGAGGGTACTTTAGGTATGAGCACTATAAAGGAATTATTTACCTCTGTAAGCAAATGACCCGATCGCAAGAAAGAGAGAACTGCCGCTATAATTTGTCTATCCATAAAATGCCAACAATGCTGATATACCACTGCTGGAATACCATCAGGACCAGGGGCTTTGAGAGGATGAAGTTGGAATAAATAGTTGGGAAATATCACCATGAGATTCTAAGAGCCTACCCGAAGCATCAAGTAGAGAAGAAATGGAATTTGATTGCCGCCGAATAATAGTTGATGCGTGAAAAAACTTCGTGTTTCTATCTCCGGACTGAAGCCATTGAATCCTTGATTTCTGAGCCCAGTGAATTTCTTCACATTCAAGGAGCCAAGAGAGATGACGTCTAGCATTCTGATCTAAAATCTGAGCATCTGGGTTTGGCAGTTGAGATTGAAAGTGGCCTATTTGAGCCTGGGTCTGTTGGATTTGAACGTTGAGATTACCAAAACGTTCTTTGTTCCATAACCTCATAATTTGGATCATGATTTTTCCCCATGCCATGACTTTAAACAAAGGAGAGCCCGAGACAAAAGTAGACCAGGCAATTTTAATGATTTGAATCCCTTGTGGATGCTTAAGCCACATAGCTTCAAAACGCTTCGGCCGCGGTAAAAAATGAAGATCAGGTCTTAGAACAAGAAGGATAGGGGCATGATCTGAAGATTGAATGCCAAGGTTATAAATTTGGGCGTTGGGGAATCTTAGGATCCAGTCCGGGTTGGCAAATCCACGATCAAGCCGCTCATAAGTACATGCAGTCTCAGTTCGGTTGTTAGTCCAGGTAAATGGGGGTCCCACCCATTTGATATCTGTAAGATGATTTTTTTCCAAGAATTCTGCCAAACAAATGTGTCCCGGTATACAAAGATAATTTGGCCCACATTTATCAGCTGATGTGAGAACTTGATTAAAGTCGCCAATAATCATCAAAGGTAAGGAGATGGATTCGAGAGCTCCAGAAAGACGAAGCCAAGTTGCCCGTCTTTTAGAAAGATTGGGTTGACCATAGATAAAGCCCGCTACCCAAGGCGAGAGGTTGGGACCCTTAAATTCCACTAGAATAAGGTATTTATCCAAAAAAATTACAGATCCGGACAAATTTGCTTTCCACCCAACCCATAAACCACCTTTAGTACCAAGGACTCCCGTCGGTTCGGTTCCGCTGTACGAAATATACCCCATTTTGTGGAACATGGGGAATACAAGATTTGGAGGTAGTTTTGTCTCTTGAAGGAAAAAACAGTCAGGTTGGTGGGTACTGACCAAATTACGGGCTGCTCGAACTGTGAGGGGTTGGCCTAACCCTCTGCAGTTCCAGCTAAGAAGTTTCATTGGGGGTGAAGGGGTTGCGTAGGGGCAACACCCGAAACCCGACAACACCTTTTACTCGTAGGGCTGTCAAAACCGGAGAGAAATTGAACACACGAAAAAGTCGCATGGATGGAGTTGAAACGAAAATTATCCAAGTCTTCAAGGGAACAGGAGACTAAGAGACGGGGACGTTTTAGACCAGAGATAGACAAAGTCCTTTTCGGTCTTTTAACCGAAAACTGTCCCAAACCAGCTTGAGAATATGCAGAAAGAAGATCATCACATATACTCTCCGAAAAAGTACCACAAGTACCAAGCAGATGAGAGTAGGCTAAGGACGAACCATCAGAGACAACCCTTTTTTTTCTTTAGGCAAACCGATATGGAGTTTTTGAATTTAGGAAACTTTAGCCATAGAAGGACTAACCGAAAACACATGGAGTCTAACCAGTGTGGATCATTCAAGATGGTTTGCAAGAATAAACTATAGTCTTTTGAACTAACATGCAGCAAATGAAGGACTAAGTGAAGATGCCGCTCTAAACAATCAGATAGACTAATATTAAGGAGAGTAGCCACAAAAACGAAAATGACAAGGAATTGTGTAAGTGCACCTGGAGGTTCCTGTTTGATCACTATCTCCTGAAAGACTGTAGATTTACAGCGTTTGGATCCTGCCGAAATTATAGCTTCCTCCTGATTTGCAATACATTTTCTTTTTAACTTTCCAGAGTTGCCACTGTCTGATTTGCTTGAGTTGCTTGATGAAGACAGCTGAGATATATCCAAAGAGAACAACGTAGTCACAGAGTGAGAACCATTTTCAGCTTTCCTTGCTTCCTCGATTATTTCTTCCTCAAATTCCGGAGTAGAAAAACGGTTGCCCAAATTGTTGGTAAACTTTATGCCATGAGATGAGTGGAAAGCTTTGGTAGGGGTTGATCGTAGAATGTCCGAAGAGTGGTTTCCAAAAGTTGTAGGTTGTACCAAGTTAGTTGGGTATATAGAGAGAGTGAGGTCCCTTCTAAGTTGGTTCAACTCCAGAGGGTCAAAGTAAGGTGAGTGAGATGAAGTACAAGAGGAAGACGAAACAGAGCTGGGCAGCAGGTGATATCCAGCCGGCAGGGTGTTTTTGGAGAGGGAGGAGGATAAGTTTCTTGGCTCCGACAGGCTGGGAGGTTCCAGTAGAGATGTCATAGGGCCGGGCTTGGGCCGGCCCAGCCCAAGCCCATCGGGCCTGCTGTGGGGCCGGGCCGGGGCCGGGCTAGCTGTGGGGCCGGGCCGGGGCCGGGCCTGTGGGGCTGCCAACCGGGCCGGGCCGGGCCGGGCCGGGCCGACTGGGAGAAATGCTAGGCCCAGTCCAAGCCCTGGCCCTAGGCCCAATATTTAGGGCCGGGCTTGGGCCAGGCCCGGGCCCAAATTTTTTTTTTTTGTGTGTAATTTCTTTCTTTAATTGGCTATAATTATCCCTCTTTACTCATAATGTTGTTTTATTAGAGATACAACTTCCTCATGAATTTATCTTGAATTGGGAAAAAAGAATTGGTTACTACATGAGTATTTCCTTTTAAATATGTCTAGTAACTTTTATTTTATAACGCTAAAACAATTCTTAAAAGAACGTATGCAAAACGATTGTAATGCTAAAACAATTGTTAAAAGAATGCATGCAAAATGAAAATAATAACATTTAGCGACAATGATGGTTATATAGAGCAAACTGTTGTAGGCTACTTTTACTTTTAATAATGGGTTGAGGCTCGAAAAACTTTATTGTTGATGCGCTCTTATATTTTACCATTATCATTCCTCAATACTAAAAAAGAACTAGAGCAAAAGCGAGAAGCAAAAAAATGTTTTCTTTTTGTGTGCCAATTCTTGTTGTTTTCGTAAGAGACGTGAATATGAGATTTGTCAAAATCGTGCAATCAAAGAAAATCTTGTAAGTATAATTCGAATAGTACACAAATCTCGATCTCAAAATATGTCCCAAGATTACGTTTCTTTGTCCGAAAGTCTACTGAAAAATGATTGCTAATTATCTGAAATGCGGAGCAACAATATTCTTATAGAGACGTTTCTCAATAATATCACCATGACTCTCAAAGTTTGGGGTGCTTTTATAAATACGTAAAGTTTAGGGACATTTGTGTAATTTTATAAAAAATAATTAAAAAAAACCATGTTTTATAGTCTTGCCACCTCCTCCTTGTTACAACTTACAATTACTATGTTAGTTAAATGTTAAAATATGGGATATGTGGATAATGGATGCATTGGGTGGAAGATAATGAAAGAAAAAAAAAAGGGAAAACCTTTCCCTTATGGGAAAGAAAGAAGAACCAACAGAAAACAAAAAAACAAGAAAACAGGAAACATAGAAGAGAAATGAAACAGAAAATGCCAAACAGGCCTACAGGGCCAGAACCGGGCCGCAGAACCGGGCCAAGCCCGGGCCAAAACCGGGCTGGATTCGGGCCGGGCCAAAACCGGGCCGTTTCCGGGCCGGGCCGGGCTTTTTCGCAGAATCTGAAGGCCTGGTCCAGGCCCAGGCCCCAAGCCCCCTTGTGCAGGGCCGCTACTGTTCATGGACGGGGCCGGGCCAGCCCGGGCCAGAACCGGGCCGGGTCGGGCCAGCCCGCGGGCCGCCTGGCCCGTTTGACACCTCTAGCTTCCAGTATGGCCAGCGACCTGCTCTGGAGGGAGAGACCATTTGTTGCTGCTGGGCTTGGGATGAGAGGCGGTGGTCCACCGAGAAAGAAAGGTGTTTGGGGGTGGGCTATTGGAGAGGGAAAAGGGCTTTGTTGTGTGAAAAATTGGGCTAGAAAATGTTTAGGGCTGGATGAGCTTAATGGGTTTTGTGATAGATAGATATTGATAGGTTGCATGAGTAACTTTAGCCCATTTTCCGAAAGGCTCAATATAAACTGGGCCCAGGAGTGGAGAGTGCTTGTCTGGCCCAGTAGTGATGCTTCCAGAGACCCGGAGAAACTAGGAATAAAAGCTGGACTAAGCTTTTGCGTAAGAGGTACGTTCTCCTCTGGTCCCACTGCCCTCCTTGAATCAGATTTCATACCAAAATCTAAAGAAGAAAGATTGCCTACAGTGAAGTGGGATATGGGAGGATTTAGAGAGATTGGATTTGGCATCTCCCCTATTTTTTCTACTGACGAAGTCAAATCTGCAAGTGTCAACGGATTTTCCGGATCTGGGTGGATGATGGCAGACAATACTGTAGGGATATGTCTCAAGATTTGGTCATTATGCACAGGTAAGGTTGACACTGTTATGTTCGTCGGCACCGGAAAAAAATCGGGAGAAGGATTTCCAGGTGAGAGCTCTACCGATTCAACATCAGAAATTGAGTTAACCTCAAAATCATCATCACATATGATTTCATCAGCTTCAGTTTCTCCGTCAGTAATATCATTTTCCGAATTTTGATCGATATGAAAATCCATGTCTATATCCATCATATCATCGATTGGGAGTTGTTCCAGCTGTTCCAGGATGTCATCAATGGGTGGAAGATGAGCGAATTGGTCGGACTCCGCATCGGATTGTTCCCCCAAGACTTGACCGTGAGCCTGAGGTTCCATTTGAGCATTCCAATTTTCAGGTATGAAATGCGGTAAGTTGTCAGGGTTCATATTTAGGTTAGCTTGGGGGTTATGAGGATCGGAATTTTCATGGTGGTGCAAATGTTCCTCATCAAAATCTGCATAGTTTTCCCCAATTTCAGAATTTATGGATTGGGTGGCTGTGACAAAAGAGTCTTCTTCACTGGCAATAGGTGATGGATTGGGTGAGAATGCTTCATAAGCATGGTTAATATGAAGTCCTAACTCATCACTGTAAACTGAGATACGAGAGGTCCTATTCCAGTCCGAATTAGGTAGGGCTCTAAGGGGTTGGGCAAACATGGGATAGTTATTTAGAAAAAAGGTTTCATAAAGATCAGGACCAGGAATATGTGCGGTTCGTTTAGCAAGAAGTGCGACAATGGCGGGTAATGAAGCATTGCATTGTGTGTTATTATGCCCAATACAACCACACCGAAAGCAAGCCGAGAAAACCCGTTCATAAGTACACCGAAGAAGTTGAACACCAAGGTTGTCGAGAAGATGAATAAAAACTCCTGGGATGAGAGGGGTATCGACAAGAACTCTTACTTTTATCCGAAAATAGTCTTTGTTCTTCTGTCTCAACGCCGACCAGTCGATTTCTAGTAGGATTCCAGCAGCCATGCCAATCATCTCCGCCAAATAATAGTGAAAACAGTCACTTGGTACTTCACTGACTCGCATCCATAGATCGGCCGTATGAAATTTGACAGAAGAGTAAATGACGTGGGGATACCACGCTTTCAAGAGCAGTAAAGCGCCGAAAATGTTCCAAGGCCCATTGTTCAGCACCAGATAAGCATCGGATTCAACAGTGAAGTGAAAGAGAAAAACAGAGGGAACTTTAGAGACAGTTACATGTCCCTGAAGTATCCAACAATCGTTGATGCGACGTTGAATTTTGCGTTCTGAGAAGACACGATTGTCAATAAAGCTGCCAAGTAAGATTTTTTCCGTACCTTCACGTGCATTTCGGACAATTTGTTCATTTAGCGGAATCATATACGTCCGCATATTCAGGTTGCTTTCTTCATAAATGTTACCATCAGATGGAGAGTCCTCTTCCATGAGTGTAGTTGAGTCAACAGGAAGGTGGAAGACAGTAAATGTGGTTTGATCAAAGGAGCTGAAAATGATATGTTTGTGCGGTTTGGAGTGGTCCCAGTAAGTGAAGAGAAGCTTTTTGGTGACCCGAGGATTTAAAAGATGATATCTAGGAGTGAGGTTGTTGTGTGTGTGGCCAATAGTTAGGCTGTTGGTGGTAAACGTCTGCAGATTTGCATGTTGAAAACCTTCACAGGGTAGGGTGGCTTCTGAAGAGTTGTTGGGAAGTATTGTGTAACTTGTTTTGAGAGAGTAATTGTGCTCAAATTTTTAGCATATGATCTTTTTTTTTTCTTTTTCTTTCTTTTTGGGCCTCTTGCCACTTCTATATCCTTTGAATTTAGTTTTAGAAAATACGACCACAATAATTTTTTGAGACAAAAGTTCATATGGTCCTGAACAATACACGACTCTCCATCTTAGTCTCCCGATTATATTTTTTTATCAATATAGTCAATTATCGTGGTTTGCTCTCGAAGTCCTTTTCTCCGTTTCCATCAGAAAATTCTCTCATGTGGCCCCACAGAAAGGATACAAATGTCTTTCCAAACCCTATTTGTTGCCGTACATTTTCGACCCATTTTTTTCCAGCTGCTGCCTCCCTTCCCTCGGGGCAACAAAGGAGCTCACTGGTATCCATGGAGCTCACCATCATCCCGTTGCTCTCATCTATGATCCTAATTCTTCAATAACCAATCCAAGTATCTCACCTAAATTGCCATTGTCCTCGACGTGAAAGGTAGCGCTCATATTTTAAGCATATGATCCGATTTTGTTTTGTTTTTTTGGTTGGGCCTCTTGTCACTCCTATGTCCCTTGAATTTAGTTTTAGAAATTTGACCGCAATGTTTTTCAAAATAAGAAAAAACTTTGTTATACACATCTTTTTAATAAACATGAAGAGTGTGCGCGCACACACACATACACAGATATATATATATATATATATATATATATATATATATATATATATATATATATATATCACTTTTGGAAAACTGATTGGGAGTTGGCTACACTACAATGGTTATTTTTCTAAGCAGGTCGGGTTTTGAATTGTAAGGAATCAGTAACATATATAAGTTTAAATGGAGAAAACCAAATTTGGTGACCAAGAACAAATCACAAAGTTCAAATATGTTGAGCAAATGCAATTTTTCAAAACACGGGAATCATTTTGTCAAAATTGGCATACCTACAGAATAGCCTTAAATTTAACCTATTTTTTGGAGAGCAATTCTTTTTTCACGTTCTTCCTCAAAACTATCTCGGCATGAAATCGTGATCACAAAGCATTTCAAAATGTCACAATTTTCATTACAACCACGTGTTTAGCAAAAAGGCTATTCACTCGGTTTACATTTAGTGACGATTATCGAGGGTTTTAACCTTACTATGTGACGGTGGCAAAAGAATTTATCTTGCCATTAAAAGATTAAGAGGTAAATCTTTCTTACAAAAGCTCATGAAACTCTACTCTGCACCCTCCATTTATGGTTTAGGGTGGTGAAGACATCATAAAAGCTTCAGGCTCCACCAAATAATTCGTGTTAATATTTTATTTTGCGTTGAATAGTTTATTGTTTGCTCTTCGACTTTGCTCGTATGAACTAACATACCTACTACTTTTTTCTATAAACAACACAAACAGAATTTAAACAAACAAATTGGTCCACAATGTCGAATCCACATAAGTTAATCTTCTTATTATTTAATTAGGCTAGCAAATTTAACACTTTGTCTCACTTCCTTACGATCATCTGCTGTAATAGAATGGAATAGAAGAATGCTGTCAAACAAACGAACGAATTAATATAGCTATAAACATAAACAATAGTGAAAAAATATTCTTAGTGTTTGTTGCTGCTAAAAATATGCTCGGCGTATGTTGCGGAGACAAAACGAGTGACCACTCTTCGATACTAAAGTTAGAGCGTAGTTACATGATAGTAATTCTGAAAAAAGCATTAAAGACTATGTGTTTGTGTGTGTCCTCATACCTGGAGGTAGACCCCTTTATATAACCGCTGAAAAAGACTTTTGGCAGGACTGGGCCGTGGCCAAAATGTGTTATGATCGCGTAGGATCCTCGAGTATCACGTCACGATTTATATAACCGCTGAAAAAGACTCCTAGTAGGATTGGGCAGTGAGCCAAATGTGTTAGGATCACGTTAGAATCCTCGATGATCACGTCACGATCTTTGAGGACTCTTTTAAAATCATGATAAGATAATTATCGATCTCCCAATTTAATTGAGATTGCCGGGTGTTCCCAAATTATTTGGGAGTTATATTTGAGTTAGATCAGTGTTAACTTATTACAGCAAATATATTATTGACGGAGGATCCTTACCCTCTGGACCAAAATATTTAAACAATCTTAACCTCCTTGTAGCTTTTAAGAAGATGCAAAAGCTTACAAAGTAACGCTGACTACAAAACGAATGTCCCTAATTTGTCATAAATAATACTAACAATCTTATAGTTAAATGTTATCAGAAGTACTTTTATCGAACTTTTTTTAATCATCATCATCATCATCATCATCGAGACAAACAGCACTAATAATAATAGCGAGTGCAAGTACGAGAGCGAGAAGCGGAGCGACGTGATGTTACCAAGTCCACCTCAGATGGGGCGTTCGTTGTTGCTTCGGTCCTGTCCTTTCCTGCTCCTACCTCGTAAGTAACACTTACGCCAAACTTATCTCCTTCTCCATCTCCTCCTTCTCCTTCCGTAACCTTAATCACACTCTCACCTTGATTCTCCTCTTCATCCTCTACCTCCCATGACAACCACCCTCCCCATCTCCTCTTCCTCCTGGCCCCTCCCTGACCCGAACCCAGATTCGGACCCGGACCCAGACCACAATCTCTTCGACCCTCCCCCCGGCATGGCCCTATCCACTCCCTCACAAACCCTACCCGACGACAACGATGGCAGCTCAACCTCCGATCCAACCGACATGCCCTCCCCCAGCTACAGCGAACCGCCGGAACCCAGCCCATCCGATTTCCCCGGAAACCCTAGCTCCGGCCCCGACCCGCCGCTGCCCAGCCTCCTCCACCTGTCGTTCAACCAGGACTCCGGATGCTTCGCCGCCGGCACCGACCGCGGCTTCCGAATTTACAACTGCGACCCCTTCCGCGAGATCTTCCGCCGCGACTTCGACTCGGCCTCCGGCGGCGGCGGCGGAGGAGGCGGAATTGGTTTCGTGCAGATGCTCTTCCGCTGCAACATCCTCGCCCTCGTCGGCGGCGGCCCCGAGCCGCAGTACCCCCTCAACAAGGTCATGATCTGGGACGACCACCAGAGCCGCTGCATCGGCGAGCTCTCCTTCCGCTCCGAGGTCAAGTCCGTCCGCCTAAGGCGTGACCGAATCGTCGTTATTTTAGTGCAAAAGATATTCGTGTATAATTTTGCGGATTTGAAGCTGTTACATCAGATTGAGACGATTGCGAACCCCAAGGGGCTTTGCGAGGTGTCGCATGTGTCCGGGTCGATGGTGCTGGTCTGCCCGGGCCTGCAGAAGGGGCAGGTTAGGGTTGAGCATTACGCATCCAAGCGGACCAAGTTTATCATGGCTCACGACTCGAGGATTGCGTGCTTTGCACTGACGAATGACGGGAGGCTGCTTGCAACCGCTAGCAGCAAGGGGACTCTGGTTCGGGTATACAATACTATGGACGGCTCGTTGCTTCAGGAGGTATGACTTTTCTTCAGTAATTTAGTGTATCGAAAATTGCGATTGTGTTACATTTTTGTGGAAATTTGAAGTAAGAACAATCTCTTTAGTGAACTGAATTGAATACGAATTAAACTCTGTTGAGCATCAGATCATTCCAAGAGTCGAGTTAATCTGTGGATTGAGAAGTTTTGACTAACGATTTTTTTCTTTTGGTTTGAGAGAGAGAGAGACATGGAGGGAGGGAGCTATATACCTCTGAACTAAGAAGATCCTGTTTGTAAGTAAACAGTCTGGTGAGAGGGTGGAGGCAAGCTCCAAGATAATATCTTTTGAATGATTTCCCCTTCATCCCCAAGCTAAATGAAAGAGGCGAAATCCAGAAAATCGCAACTCTATCATCTTTTGTATATTTTGCTCGTGCATTGAGCATGACATGTATCAATACTCCTAAATTGTAGCTAGAGAGAATAGAATGAGATTCAAAATTCACTGCGCCAGTTTGGTGCCCTGTAATTCACGTCTTAGGGTCACGGGCTACATGCGATGCGAGTTCACTAATAATCCCCACGCAGAATTGGTCAAGCTCAGGTTCTCGTCCTGTCAAACTAGCTGATTGACATCAGCGGGCCAATCAGGATTGGTCATGTGGCAGCGTTGTGGTGTCACTGGTGGCTAGGTGATGCAACGGACCAAATCCCAATTGCTTAAGTTGGTTCTCAGAAAATTGAACAACAAATCAACAATAAATGCGTCCGTGAAGTTTCGATGTTGCGACTTTCTCTTGTTCTTTGGGCATCTACTTTCACAATCCGTGTAGTTTCGATGTTGCGACTTTCTCTTGATCTTTGGGTACCTACTTTCACAAGCCCAAGTAGTCATCCCTATTTATTGGATCAACTCAAGGGAGTTATCCACTCATTTTTTGGGCGAACTTAATGTGTGAGCTTCCTTAATCCAGTGCAACCCCCAGCCGTCGCGCGTGCCGATTTACTATCGCAACAACATGTTTGACTGATTGTGGATGGGTTGTTGCCAGTGGTAGTCTCTTGATCAAACCTATCAATGTACGAATGAATAGATTTGTAGATGCTATATGCAGTATGTGCAGAATTATATACAGATATAGATAGGTAGGAAGGATGGATATAGGTAGGTTGGTAGATGGATAGATAGGTGGATTTGGCAGGGAGGGAGGAGGGGGTGGTGGGGAGGGGGGAGGGAGGGATTGCTTTCTGCTGTTAGTCTTAAGTTCCTCTCCGTCTTCTCATTGAAACTTCCAAATTAAAACATTGGTGATGGTAAGTAATTAAGTGTTGTATTCAATATGTGGTTAGCATCTAACTGCTGACAAAAGGGCTTCAGCCTGCTTACATCGTTTTGACTTTGTTCACTTCAACTATGCTAATTTAACTTGATTTTTTTTTTTACTTATCAGGGGAAAAAAGTTTGACATAAATGTCTAAGTTCTCCTGCTTAGTAGTTTTTCTTGCTCAGTAAACTTTGAGACTAGTTCCGTTGAAGGTTTAACATGTCTCTTTTTAGCTTGGACTGTTCAATTAGTCGCTGGCTTCTTAGTTCTGTTTCTGAGTATTGAGGATATAGCGGATACTTCTGTATAGTGATTGTTCATTTTTGAAGGTATTGTTTTAGGAAATCGTTGTTTGTTGTCGTTCTGCGATCTGTTGACAACATTTGTATTCTGACCTGCTTTTAAATTGGCATAATTTGTTGGCATTTTATGCTTAATGAGAGCGAATTCTGGTTGAACTTAAATGTAGGTGAGAAGAGGCGCAGATAGAGCAGAAATTTACAGCCTTGCTTTCTCGTCAAGTGCCCAGTGGCTAGCTGTTTCAAGTGATAAGGGCACCGTCCATGTGTTCAACCTAAAGGTTGAGTCAGGATCCTTGGGAATTGAAAGATCACGCAGTGCATCTGAACCAAATTCGTCACCTCCATCAGCAGTTTCACATCTGTCCTTCATTAAAGGTACTCTATGCTTGAATAGTCGTCTAATATACATGCTTAGTTATTGGGAACGATACTTTTTGCTAATTTAAGGATTAACAAACTGCTAGTTGTTGGTAATTAACAAATTTTAAGGGGGCTGCTACACTTATATTTTTGCAGCCTAAGATGTTTTGAGCAGTAATTTTACCTTTTATGCATGTCTAATTGTATGATTTACTTGTTAACAAGGTTCAATTTACAGCGTTTGTGGACCTGGAGATGACTCGCTCGAGAACTTGTGCGTTGATCCTTGCGTTGCTTTAACTCATAAATCTTTTAAGAATTAAAACCAACAATGGGAAGAACCTTGGCACTTCATAAAATATAAGAAAACTTGTTCTATAATAAAGGTTCTCGAACTACCTAGTAGTACTGACCTAATCACTAAGGTAAACACAAATGTATTCCATAGTTATTATAATTTGTAGGCACAAGGTGCTGTGTTTGCATCGTCTGGCCCGCTTGCAGCCCATTTAGGAAAGCACACTTCTTTTGCGCCTAGGTGCCAGGCACGAGATTTGTTTCAGGTGCGCATCATCTATTCCAGGCACAGCTTCTTGCAATCAATTGGTTTGATGGCATTTTTGGTGGGTACAATTAACTCTGATAATCGGCCTACTTCTCGGCAAATTTGATTTCTGAAATCTGAGTCGATGGGATATAGGTTAAAAAATCTGTCATGCGTAAGGATTGAGATCATTTTTTTTTTTAAATTTCCGTACTTTATTTGTACAAATGAGTTTCTGAAATTAAGGAGCTGTGTTTTGTTAATGTATGCTTTGTGGTCCTGATGCAATAGGAACTAGCGAAAACCCTAATATTTTGCTCTCTCTCTCTGGAAAGTTTTCTATGGCGTGGCTCCAAAACAACGCAATTTAGATAAATTTAAAGTGGTGTGAAATGGCAAAAGTGCCATTTATTAATTACTGAAATGGCAAATATTTCACTGATGATTCAAACCAAACTACATCGTTTATGCCGCCTTAAAGAACTATGATATGTCCCGCAGTAATCAAGTGCACACCATATTAGGGACATATTCAGCTCCCTTTAGAGTAATGCCCTGCCCTGCACTTGTTGACTAGACACCAGTATGTTATTTTTGTTGCCTTCGTTGTCCTTAATATTCTTCGTCTAATATTCTTCGTCATCTGGACTCAGGACCCGCTTCCTTTTTTTCTTGGAATGGTGTCAAGTCAATAAGTGACTTCAATTTATAATTTTAAGCAACGTGCAAAACCAGAATTTTGTCGTTTTATTTTTGTCCTTTGACTTTTTGATACATTTTTTTGGCATGACGTCAATAGTCATCATCATGTATAAGAAGTATGCATCCTTCTCTAATCTGATGTTTCAGACTCGTGGTACATTGTTATGTTCAAAAGTTAATCGCAAAAAAAAAGGGGTAATTTAGAACTTCTCTCCGCTCTTATGGAACCCTACTTAAGATCCAAAATAATTACTTATCTTCCTCCGGTGGAGACCAAGTCAAGCTTTTAGATCTTCGAGGCTTGATTTCCAATGGGAAAGCATTAGAACAACTTTCTGATCTTTGGGACATTGATGTAGGATAATAAGTGTGAGGCGAGCACAAATTTGTTATTGCTTAGGCCCTAGGGTATAGATGTAAGGGGAAACTCTTGGTTGTCGAGTTTGTTTGTTCAATGAGGAAGCTCATGAAAGGATAATCTTAAGGCTCAGCCTTGTTCTCAGCCCCATGTTACCTTTTCCTACCTTGCAATTTGTCCTATGGCCTCCATAGTGAAGCCATATGCAACTTTGGCAATTCAATCCTGCAACTTTGGATCTTTCATATTAGGGAACTTTATTGATGGATTTTCTGTAAGATACAAGAATGGTCTAGCAGAACTGATCTGTTTGATATACTAATATTTTGTCCGTTAGCATTGTGATGTGTAATAACTGATGACGATTATTTTACTGCTTCAAATTCTGGGAACCTTTATTCTGCAGGTGTCCTGCCAAAATATTTCAGCTCTGAGTGGTCGGTGGCTCAGTTTCGCTTGAATGAAGGTTTTCAGTACATTGTTGCCTTTGGCCACCAAAAGAACACAGTTGTGATTCTTGGCATGGATGGGAGGTAACTAAATCCCTTTCAAGATGAGACATCAAAGCATTTGCTAAATCTTCTCTTTTTTCCTCCCTGAAGAATCTCGTCTACAAGGCCTATCTTCACTTTGGGTAGATTATCCCTGGGTTGTTATGCATATTAGCAATGATCTTGAATTCCAGTTTTTTTCAGTTTCGATTGCCTTGATACTTAAACTTGGGATACTCTAGCACATGGTGTCCTAAATTATCAAAGGAAAACCCAGGGGAAGGCTTATATTCTGTCACTTGTTGGCATCATGTTTGGTGCAAGTAAATAAATACATTGTCTTCTGTGATACATGGTGCCTTGATGCTCATTAGCTATTGGTCGGACCTGTGGTTTATGCTATCATTTTCCTGTTGTTAAATGGAAGTCTTGTTGTTGCATCTTCATCTTGAATTGTTGAAAAGCTTACTAACGGGAGGCTTCTAACGACCTTTTGTCTTAGTTTCCATGTGTCCTATGGTTTATGTTTAAGGAAGTAGACGGATTATATAAGACTTAACTATGGGATCATTTGATACAAGAACTCTGTTTAAACAGCTTAGAGAGATTATGTACTAGCTTTTTCCATTTGAAGAAGCTACATTGTCTGTAAATTCGAAATTGGACTGCAAGTGTTTTAGAGTTGGCTCATCCTTTGTGCGCTGTCAAAATAGTGTGATTGCTAATGGTTCAATTCATGATTCTAACTTCAGTTTCATGCTGGCTGTTGTGGTGCTAATAGATGTCATCCTCAAATGTTGTTCTGAATGCAGCTACAAGTTAAATCATGTGTTATCATTTTGCATAGATAAGGTCAGGTTGTCATATCCATGCGTATGGACAAGAGCCTTTTAATTTGGGACATGGACTGATGGAATTTAACATCTTACTTGGCCCTTTATTTGGGACAATCTAACTTTGGAGACATTTTCTTGCTAAAACCGAGTTATTCATCGATAATTGTTAATAGCAGCGGAAAAAAATTGCTAGAGGTTCCTGAAGTTAGATTATGCCCGAATTCTTAAAATATACCATCGTGGAAGAATGAAAACATTCACTGTAGCGTGAAGTTTGCCTGCCTCCAAGCAGTCAATTACTTTTGATTGAAGGCATGCATCATGTTCAACTCTTTCTTGTATGTAGTCGGGTTTCAGTTGATGTACTAATCAGCTTCCAAATTGTACTTGTAGCTTCTACCGGTGTCAGTTTGACCCAGTAGCTGGTGGAGAGATGACTCAGCTAGAATGTCAAAGTTTCCTGAAGTCGGAAGAATCTTTCTGAAGGAATTGCAGGGAGAGTTTCATATCCCTTTATTTTGGAATGGTCATTTATATGGCAGTAAATTATTACAATTTTCATAGAGGACTCAATAAGTTGTAATTATGAGTAGATGAAAATGGAATAGGTTTTGCGTCGATTGTGTGGCTTGTATATATATATATCCCTCTCTAGCTGTGCATATGACCCTGACAATTAAGTTAATAATAAGGATTTTTCTTCTTCCTCCCTCGAACCTTAGCCTTTTACTCGGTTGATTTGCTGCAGCAATAGTTTCTGCAATGGGAGATGCGTGAGTGGATAAATAGATTTTTCATCATTTGCTAGGCAAAAGAATGAGAAAGCTATACATTCTTCTTCACAGGTTTCCCACATTCTTCTTCTCAAGAAGTCTGAAGAGAATGTTTAGCAAGCTGCTTTTCAATTTATCCACTCATCACATCACACCACACTAATAAAAAGGATGACCATCTGACACTAGAAAACTTTTTGAGTTGGTTTCTTCTTACTATGGGTCCAAGTTTTTCTTCTTAGCCACAGAACATAACATCAAGTCTGTTCTTGAGAAAGAGAAAAGAAGAGTGGTGTTAGACCAAGTTTGCTGGAGGTGGTGAGCCATTATCTGAAGCACTGCTAATCGCCCGGTTTTGCTTGTGGATTCTGCCAAAAATCTTCATTCGAAAGTGATTTGGAGGAAGCTTGAGAGTGGCCAAGTATATACAACCTTTTGGACGCCACCATGCTATTCAACTTGTATGGTCTTCTCCCAACGTCGAACGCCGGAGAAAAACCCCTAGTGATGTTAAGCATTTAATGTTGTTGGACCTTCTTTTTAAGCAATTTAAGTTTTTAGAACAAATGGTTACTTAACAACACTGACACCTTATATGGCAAGCGTTTCTCTCCAAAATTGCTAATATTGTGTCCAACAAAATTTTCTCTCCTCTCCCGCCTCTGGCAACTTTTCAAATGGATGGCGGGACATACTCAGCGAAAGAAAGACTCTCAACATCCCTGACTTCGAGAAGTAAAATCCAACATGATTAAGCACGAATACAAAGAGCAACACAATTAAACATGAATACAAAGCAACACAATTAAACATGAATACAAAGCAACATAATGTCAAAGTTAAGCAGGAGCACTTTTACTGCCTTGAATTTAGCCAAGGCAAATTCTATTAACTCCATTTTCGTCAAACAAATGGAGTTATCAAACAACTTGCCAAGTAGAGACAACAGTTTCTCTTCTTCTTAGTCCAACCACCATCTTCTCATGATATTGACCCATGATAGATAAGGACACTCATGTAATGTCTTACCGGAGTAATAGTGCGTTCCAACTTATTTTGTAGAAATTTTTTTAGCTACTAGCCGGATTATAAGAAGATAGCTACAACTTTCCGTATAGTGACAATTAGTGGTCGTTAAATGTATTTAAGATTTGTTACAGAGAGCGTAAGTAGAAATGTCACTCATTGTATTTGGCAACCATTAATTGTCACTAGAAGAGAGGTTGTAATCATTTTTTTACAACGGATAGCAGCAAAAGTTTCTTTCGAAAAACATTATTGTTACTAACATGAGTGTGGCAAGATGGTTACTAATAAACAAAGTAATGGCTCACCCACGCCAGGCGTCTACCAATTTTAGTTGGTTGTTGATCACTCAATGATAACGCTAGCTAAGTCCTCTCTGGGAAAAAAACCCTAACCGTCTCTTTCAGCTGTCCTCTGCCACCGCCACTGGTTTCTTCCGATGTGTGGTGGTGTGGTATAGTAGGTTTGCTTTTGCTTAGTCCCAATTTTATGTTTAGTTTGGTGTTGGTTGATTATCCTTGAGTTCGGCGTCTTGCGACGATTTAGGGCTGTATATGAACCGAGTTCGAGCCGAACATAGGTGTGTTCGAACTCGGTTCGTTTAAGTTTTGCTATGTTCGAGCTCAGCTCGAATTTGTCAAAAGCAAAAAAATCAATGTTCGAACTCGGCTTGAGTTCATGATTGTAAAACTCGGGCTTGACTCGTTCGACTCGTTTAACAATACGAGCCGAACTCGAGTTTGAAAACTCGGCTCATGTACATGTTAAACTTCCAACCAAATCCCTAAAATTTGCAAAAAAATCTTCAAATCCTTCAATCTAAAGATACAAGAAGAGAGATGCAGAATCAAAAACAGATCTTGATCGATTGGCGATGAATAAATAGGAAATGGGATGATGCATGCGTTGGCGAGGGAGACGACGACGTCGAAGATAGGCGATTACGGCATCGTAGACAGACGAAGTTGCATCACTAATCGCAGATCTTGGGGCACTGGTGGTTGCACATATAAGAAAACGGATCGATTAGAGTAGAGCTCTTCTGCTGATCTTGCACATGCGGTTGCCTCTTCCTCGGGATGGATCAAACTGAGAATGATCGTTGTAGCCGTGATGTGCGTCTGTGGAGAGAGAGAAACATAAGCTATGTGCAATGTGAGGCCTGTGTGTGTGTGAAGGGATGGGAGAGCAGAGGGCGGCTGGGTGATATTGTGAGTCTGTGAGAAGAATGAAGACAGAGGTGCGGCTGCCAAGGATAATGTTTGGGAGAATAAGAGTGTGTTTGGAACCATGGAATTGATGGGATTTCATTTCAAATTCATAAATTTTGTTGTTTGGAACATTAAAAAAAGGAATTGGAATTGGATTTCATGGAATTTGACTGGATTTGTTTCTATAGTGTGAAATCCGATGAAAAATGGTCGGATTTCATGGGATTTCGATTTACTTGAATTAAAATTAGTTATTTACTTATCTTACCCTTTTTCTGAATCTCTTCAACAAGGAACCCACCACCACCATCTTCATTGCTGCTATCGCAACACCACTTTTACTACCACCACCACCACTACTGTCGCAGCCACCATTACTGTCGCCGCCACAACCGTTGTCGCCGCCACTACTACCACCACTGCCACCACCACCACCACCGTCGCCGCCACACTACCACCGTCGCCATCACTACCACTAACGTTGCCGCCACAACCAATGCGAACACTACCGCCACCACCACCACCACAACCACCACTACAACTACCGCCGCCATTGCATCCCTCACCTCTACCCCACTGCCACCGCCACCAACAGTACTACCACTACTGCCACCATTGCCACCCCTACTGCCACCACTACCGCCACTGCATCCCCCACCACTATCGCCACCGCCAGTACTGCCACAACTACCACCGTCGCCACCGTTACTACCACCACCACCGCCACCACTGCCACCACAACCACTATCGCCGCCACCGTCGCTGCCACCAATAATGCCACTACCACCACCGTCACCACCACCACCCCCACTACTATTGCCATCACCGCCACTACTGCCACCACTGCTGCCGCCACCACAACCGTCGCCATCACTATTGTCGCCTCCGCCGCCACCACTACGGCCACCACCGTCGCCACTACTGCCACCGGCATCACTATTGGCGTCAGTTGATGACCTCTAATTATACTTTATTACACTTCAATACCACGACTACCATCATTATCATCACTTGACCACCTAACCACCGTCGATGTTGCTACACTGTGCAGTGCCGCCGCCGCCGCCACCACCATGTGCTGGCACTAGCACACTTAAAACTATTTACCGTAATTTGTTTTTTATCGTAAATCGAGGATATAATTGTCTAACAAATTATTACCTTTCCATTTCCTCTGTTCTCCAAACACAAAATTGAAATTCTGTTATTTGAATTCCCTTTCGTTCCAAACAAAAAGAAGTGAATTGAATTCCAAATCTGAAATCCAAATCCCAAAAGAATTGGTTTCAAACGGACCCTAAGGGTATTATGGTTTGGGGGTTATTTTTTGGACTTGGACTTGGGCTTGGCTAGTCTGGGCTTGGCTTCTATTTGGGTTTATAAGTAGGCTTGGTCTTTTAGTTAATTGGTTTTAGGTTATCAAGTTTTTTAAGTTTATTTTACATGGATATATTTGCAATTAACTATGCTTTAATTATAAAAATATTAATTTATAATACAAACACTATGTTAACGAACATAATCATGAACATTTTTAAATGTTCATTCTCGGCTCGTTTAATAAACGAGCTCTAAAAAATTATTCATGTTTGGTTTGTATAATATACAAACAAACATAAACGAGCTTTTTAGAGAACGAACTACGAGCCGTTCGTGAAGAACTCTATTCATTTACAGCCCTAGCGACGAAGGGTAGTTGTGATGAAGGATGCCGAATCTAGTACTGTTTCACTGGATCTATGGCCTGAGGTGCGGGTTTTGCTCGACGAGCTCAGGAATGTGGTTTGCATAGGTGGGCTAGGACGGTCAACCTTGGTTTGGTGGTTTGTGTTGTTGTCGGACATCGCTGTAATTGGGTGTGGTGGTGCCATGGGTTAGAGAAGGTAGGAGAGCATGTTAGGAAGGGTAGTTTTCCTACTAGGTTTGTCTTCCCCCTCCCCCTTAGTAGATCCCCATCACCCTGTTCCTTTCAGAAAGGTAGGTTGTTTGTGTTTTGGAGTTGGTGCTTTGCGTGGTTGGATGACAGTCAGTGAACGACTTCTTAGGGCTCCAGATCGTGGGAAGTTCGGTGGGTGTGTTTTGGGTAGGCTGCTAGATTGTGTCGTGGTGTAGATCTTGTGTGGGTTCTAGTCGTGGTTAAATTTTTAGTTGGTTCATGCAGCTGCTTATGGTGGATGGCGGTGATCTTCGACGGTGGCGAGGGTTGGGGTTTCCTGGCTGAAGGTGAAGTGGCGTGACGTGTGGCTTGGCATAGGGCTTTGAGCCGTGGCCTCAGGCTTCGGGTTTGGCGTGACAGATGTCTGTGTTGTCCACCAGTTAATTTCAAGTGGGGAACCGGTGTCAGATCATAAGGATGGGATGTTGTCTTTTGTGTTCTTTCTGATATATTTGTTTGTTTATCTTGTTGTATTTCTGAGAAAAAGAAAGAAAAAAGATAAAGAATAAGAAAAAATAGTTCTTATATTCTTGCTGCTTGTTAGCTTTTGTTTTTCTTGTTCTTTTTATTTGGTATTTTACCTATAGGATGGGGTTGTCATCCGTATTTGGGTGATTTTTTAACATTGTTTTGATTTGTAATCACAGAGTCCAGGGATGTTGGCCTCGTTCGTTAACTGATGGTATATATTTCTCATAATTTCCAAAAAAAAAAAAAACATAACGCTAGCTCATCCTAAACTGATGGGCGAGGCAACAATGGACAAAGTGGTGCCTACCAATTTTAGTTGGTTGTTGATCATTCAATGATAACACTAGCTCGTCCTAGATTGATGGGCAAGGCAACAGTGCAGAAAGTGCACTGGATCCTAAATACTTTTATAGCAATTTATGTATCAACGTTTTTTTTTTTTTTTGATAAATAAGAGAATTGTATAGATAATGTAAAAGAAGTATCCGACTTTAGGGCCTTACAAGCATTGTTCCGAATAAGACAATAGCCAACTATATCAGCATAAATCCTACGAGTGCACCATACATATCTATGGAATATCATCACTACAGAAGCCTTAAATCCTAGCTATGTCATCGACCCAATCCTGGTAGATAGTAGTTCGAGTCTGATAAGCAAAAGTTGCTATGAGATGTGCTTCTTTCAGGAGATATGGCGCTGCTCTATCAATGCTAAAGTGATGATAATCTGTTATAATATAGCAAAAGTCATAGATGATGGATGCCATTGTATCTACTATATCCTCAGATCCAGCCATCTGATTAATGAAAAAACAAGACTCCGTTAGAACTATTATATGTAAAAAGTTTTGTTTCAAGGCCCATTCAGCAGCTAAAAGCAATAAAATTGACAGACGATAAGGTAGAGAAAGCTGTTGATCCACATCTAGTGTTAATGGAAAAAAAAAACAAATAACCCAATTCCAGCACGAAGACGCTTTTTATCAAAACAAGAATAAACACTCATAGTGAAGCGTTGAGGGTTTGAGCAAGAACAAGTCAAAGGATCGTTATGGACAAGTATCGGTCCTGAATTCAAGGCCACAGGGTTTTGTGTTATTTGAGGAGAACAATTAGGTTGAGGTAAAGATCAAGGTGACTTTGGGAGTTTTATGAAAACACTATTTAGGGCATTTTTCAAGGAGAGAATTAGTGGGATAACGACCCCCGGATTAAAGGGTATATCTCAAAAGAAGAGGTTATTCCGGTGTATCCAAATGGACCAAATAGTGAAAAAATATAAATAGTGGCAAGGAAATTTGTATGGCCAGAAGGTGGAGCAATCCAAGCAATAAGTCATTCCTGAAATGTACAAGTAATATATGTTGTGGAATACCAAGCGGTATACCAAATCAGATAGGTCTAATCCTGGGGCATTTGAGGAAAAGATGGGTGACATCCTCAGTATGGAGATTACATAAAGGGCAAAGCTCATATGGAAGTATGTTAAGGTTTTTCAGGTTTGAGTATAAGGGTAGCCTATCCCATAAAATTTGCCAGATTTGGAAACAAAATTTAAGTGACAGAGGTAGTTGCCACATTTTTGTCCAAATATTGGCATTGGAACTGCTGGGCAGGTCATGAAGTTTCTGATGCAAACATAGTGCCAAAGCTTTGGCCTCATATAATATTAAATATGCCGAGGAAACCGTAAAGTTTCCATGCACCATTGGCCCCCAAACCTGTTGATCCTCAAAATCAATTTTAGGGATATGAATAGCCAAGATACTATTCGCAACTGGAGGAGGGAACAAAACTTCAATCTTGTGCCGATCCCTGCCATTTTGTATCAAGTCACACACAAGATTAGTACTTGAGGAACATCTAGAACCAAAAGAGCCCGATCGTATGAAAGAATCCAATAATCATTCCAACTTGCCATCCAACACCAGCTAAGAGAGCAGTGGCGGATCTAGAAAGTCTAATCGAGGGAGGCAAAAAATGCATAAAAAATTGACGGTTAACATAAAAGAATTGCTCAATTTGACTACTAATCATTTAATTTTACTTCTCATAGTGATTTATTTAACTTGGTAAGGTTAATTAAGAACGAATTACTAATCTTGTTAACTCTTACTCTATAGATGAACTACTAATGTGATTATTAATTGTATGAGTACAATAGTCACGTATAAGTTAACATACTATAAGAATTTTAACTAAAAAAAAAACTAACATTGATCAATTAGTGTTTTTTTCGTGATCAGGAGATTTGAAATATAAAATTTGAAAGAACGGAGATGGGGCAAAAGAATGAGAAAGAATAAGACTATGACGACCGGTGGTATAAAGAGTAAAAAATACAACTAAAAGAAATCATAATTAATTAACGTTACGAGATAATGGCATTTGTGTAAATATGAAAAAATCCAAAAGTTGCCCCCCCCCCCCCCCCCCCGGTCATGCAAGAGATCCGCCCATGGATGCTGCCTTCACAATTATATTTTGCATGTTATATGTTTCTTCTACCGTATCAGAGAGAGAGAGAGAGAGAGAGAGAGAGTTTTGACCATTGTCCAATACTGTAGCATTTGACCAAACCTCCATCTTTCGCTCTGCACCCCTCCCCAACGAAAGGCTTCTCAAAATCTGAAACCATAGCCTCTAGTTCCTTTTATGACGTATAGAGAAGGCTTGAAGCAAGCATTAGGGGATGGGGATGGATTAACGTTCGACCAAAAGATGGCTTCTAAGGTTCTAGCCTCAATGCTCTTGATCTATGTGATGGTGCTGGCAGCCAGCAGGAACGCGACCATTTCGTGCATGCAAGGCTGCATGCCTATCTGCAAGAAACTGGACGGCGCCACCGACGCCGATTGTGACCAAGGTTGTACTCTCGGATGCCAACAGTTGCAAGGTAAAGGAAAACGATACGGAGTCTAATAGAGTGCGTACCTGAGGCTCTTATGGATAAGTTTTTGTAGGAAATTGATTGTACATTTGTTGGATTCTATGTTTCTCGTCCAAATTTGAGAACTAAGTTGATGTATTCGAGGGCAAGAAACGCTTCGAATAACCTGTTACTCTATATTGTTTTTGCTTCAATAGATAACATGATTCTTTGACTCGGAGTAGTTCGTCTTCAAAGCGACTTACTTACTAACTACCGAATACGTCGAAGAGCAAGCCGATAGGTTTTGCAACGAGAAATTCCGATATGGATAATTCGAGCGATTTATCATATAGCACCTGCATGATTTTCCTTCTCTATGCAAACTAATGACCATTTGGCCGAATCATTCTCAGTGATTTCACTGAGTTACTGGCCATAAGAAGAATACCTACAGGGTATTCAGGAAAAAGTTCATTATTCCTTTGAACAAACCTAGACAGCAAGGATAACATTACAGTAAAGAAGAAGTGAAGAAGGCTGAGCAAAGTTCAACTACAATTATTGTGATCGCTAAGTTGCTGATTACAGTAATTTATCGTTTGTATCGGAACAAAGTAATGAGTGACCGAGATTTCCCTTCCCTGATTTTCCTTCCAGGAGGGAAGGAAAATCTCCGGTTGTTCATAATTCGGGGTTTATCTCCTCTGGTACGACAGTCGAGGTCACTGAAGTATCATTAGCTCTTTTCACAACCACCTTAAAGGGCATCCCAACTTTGTCTCCCATTAGTTCAGTGATCTGCAATAAATCCAGTGAATTAAGGCATTATGGTACACAGTTATTAAAAATCCACGACAGTACTGTATGAAAAGTACATTTAGCTACACAGGAGGGGGGACCTAGGTTTTTCTTGGTGCAAAACTGGTGGCGCACCTTGTCAAGATCCATTTGCAGTAGCAACTATGTTTCAACTTAATGATTTTAGTGCCATCCAATTGTTTTGCAATGGATGAAATGACAAACTCTTAATCAGGTAGCTTGAATTCCCTACAGATTTGATCGGTCCCAGTGTTTTCACACTATCATTCAGGCACGCATCTTTTTGGTTTTACAGCCTTGAGACTTCATTAGATTAACATATATTGGTGCAGAAGAAATGTAGTTTATTGTTAGATATACACTAATTACCAAAGTAAATAAAATAAAAAGGGAGGTGTTTGAGTACCTCGGTTATACTGCCAACAGGCGTCCCATGGAATTTAACGACAACATCACCTGGACGCAATCCAGCTAGATCAGCAGGTGACCCAGGAGTAACCTGGTTAGAAACCAGATATCATGAAAAGGTGAGTGATGAATTTCTACTTTAGACAAAGATCAATAATCGGTGCCATTACAAATAACATCAGTCGAAAAGTAGACAAGTATGCTTTATGCATGTTAAGAACCAGAAGCTGATTTGAAATGCTAATGAGAAAAGTCGTGAACCCCAGTGAACACAATTTCGTTTGTCAAGTCACTTGGGAAGTTAGGATGAAAGAAAAGACGAAGTAGCTAGAATGCAGTGTTTTTAACATATCAACTCTTTCCCAGACTCCTATCTAAGTTTTAAGTATCACTTGATGTCAAAGAACTTAGAGAGGATGTAATAGTGACGAAGATAATCAATCAGTCCTTGAAACACTGAAGTACAACTAAGTCAGTCAAAAAAGAATCCAAGAATTGAACTATCCAGACGAACAGCTGCCAAATGATTAAAGGAATTATCAAGGTCCTGGACGAACACAGAGAAAGAGAAAACTTCTTCTCAGTAACAAATTTCTCCTACTCAGCTCCTTCCAATAGATTCCCTTTTTTTTAATATGTAAGGACTCAGGACCTTGGTCCCCGTGTTTTGCAAATTGCAGCATTGATGAATGGAAAAGGAATCCGCTCTATTGCAGCGGTGGCAATGCTGCTACTTCTGCTCTTTTTCGCCCTCTAATTCGATCCCCCGGGTGTTTGCTCAGGTGGTCTTCCCAATTCCATTACCTTAGAGCGACTATTGAAAAGCTTCCTTGCTAGCTCACTGGCCTGCGCTGAATGGGCTCCTAAGCTGACTACAGGAAGAGCTAACAGGAAGAGCTAATGGAATTGAGTAATGCAGGCTTCGGTGAAAGTCGATGCATAGATCTTCCGCACCCCATCGCCTCCCCACCCCCACCCTTACCCCCACCGGCCCACCGCGTGGTTACCAAAACAAGAAACAAGGGTTGTGAAGAAAACAGAAGTAAAAGAAGAATTACCCATAACGTCCTCCATCTTTGAAGAAGCTATGAGGCAAAGATATCGTAATCCTCTTAGCTTGAATGCAAGATACCCATAGGCAACACAACAAAGATTCCAATCAACCATATGCAAACCAATTGATGGTTCATAATTCAGAGAATAGAGTAGTAAACAAAGACTGGTTTAGTTAAAAACAAGGTGATAGCCTAGCTGTGCAGGGTCACAGGGATAAAAGTCATGGGGGGTGGAATATTTGGAATAAAGGGATTCAATAATTGTTACTAAAACAAAAAGAATGGTTTAGCCAACCCATGAGTCAAGATTCTGAGCGAAACTTTTGATCAACCGGTTCCAAACCATGCATCATACAAACCCCATGTCAACATCAGAAAGCAATTTTTTTTGTTCTTTTACAACTACAGGAATGAAGCATTAGTTTCAGAGACACTTAACATTGACAAATAGGGTATCAATAGGAATGCATACCATGAAAATAAGAACACCTTTGCTGATATTGGCAAACATGGGGTCTCTATCTTTTAATTGCGTGATGATCGCCTCATTAAGATCAAGCATTTTTAGTCCAAGCCAAGGTCGAATAACTCTCCTGCACAAGATCATAAAATATCACTGACGCTAAAAAAGAATAAAAGAAGAAACATTCCTCTCAAGTTTGAATGCAAAAGCATTCGGTTAAGCAGGACTTAGAGAGAGTACTTGAACTTCAATTTCAGTAAAAGTAGAAGAGGTCCGGGGAGGAAGTAGATGGTCAACAAGTACCTGAGAAAGAAATATTTATGTATCTTGGATCAATAATGCACAAGGAGGGAGACATTGACAAGGAATTTGCCCAGAGGATTCCAGCAGGTTAGCCCAAGTGGAGGTCTGCTTCTGGGGTGAGGTGTGATCGTAACACTCCTCTCAAGTTGAAGGGGAAATTTATAGGACAACAGTGAGGTCAGCAATGTTGTATGGTTCAGAATGGTGGGAAAAAGGAACACCATACACATAAGATGAAGGCAGCGGAAATGTGAATTCCTAGGTGGACGTAAGACCACAAAAGGAGGGATGGAATAAGAAATGAGGATCCGCATCACAGTGGGGGTGGCACCAATTGAGTAAAAGATGAGGGAAGCTTGAGATGGTTGTCATGTCCAACTTAGGCCTTTAGATGCCCCTGTAAGAAGAAGTGATTTGTCCCAAGTTGATAAGGTAACATGAAGTGAGGGTAGACCTATGATAACTTGGGGAGAGCTGTGAGAAAAGACTTGATTTCTAGGAATTTATCAGAGAACATAAGCTCTGATAGAGAAGATGGAAGAAAAGGATTATGTAACCTACCCCAACTAGTTTGGGGCAGATGATGATGATTACGATTACGACAACGCTAATAAAAATAGACAAAATAGGAAGCTAGTACCCGAAAAAGAAACACTCATCGTATAGATAAACCACTTAGGTCTTGAATAGATCGTGCAAAGAGACCATCATTTAAAATACCATACATGACAATTGGTCAATTGATACCAAAAGTATGGCAAGGAGATCGAAGGGAGTGCAGAGAGTAAATTTGATGCAGAGGCGAGTTCAATAGCACAAGGTGACTCTTGGAGATGACCTGTTCCTATCTTTGATGTGCTTCTGAAGTTCAACTTATAAAACTCCAGCTGATTTGGTTCATAATCCTTATGCACATGGTGAAGCCGTTTGGTTGCCCGAGTGCTAAAAGGAGCATACCGTGAAATCAGCGTGGCAAGTTCTTAGAAGAAAGGGGTCGGCTGTTAATTGCTCAGGTATGGTTTGGGGCTCTCATCATATACCTCGTCATGCTTTTATCTTTTGTCTAGGCTTAAGAAGTAGAATGATGACTTTGGACATGGGGAGTGGCTAGTTCCAGCAGCTGACTTTTATGCCAAGATAGGAAAGTTTCTAAGGCCCATTGTCTCTTTGGTTGCAGCTTTCCTGGCCAATTTTGGACTACAATGGGGCCGTGTCATGTCGACAGCAAGCGTTTCCGTGACTGGAGGAGATGAATTGGTTAACTTTTATAAGGGCAAAGGTACCAGTTTTAACTTGTAACACATATCTGCAACAATGTAGACGAAAATCAATGTGATTTAAGCCTTGTCTAGAAAGGATGTTAGCTATTTAGACCAATTTGAACTGAAACCCCGAGTTTAGTTTCATAGAACCACACTGTCAATAAAGATGTGTAGATAAAAGAGAAGAATCCTTACTCCTTCCACAACAATTGAGAAAAGGAAAATATGTGCATATCTGGAGGGAAGAATCCCAACTCCTCCAACACAACCATCCCACAAGAAAGAAGGGAGAAAAGAAAAACGGGGAAAGGTTAAAGATGAGACACCAAAAATAAACAAGAATCTACCTCCTATAACTTCATCATAACGTCATTGTGCATCTAGAAAAAACCTTTTCCTCCATCTATCTCATTGAATGAGTTTACATTAGATGACTCACAAAATAGTCCAGATTGGTAAGTTAGAAAACAGTATTATCTATAATTGTAAGCTACTTAGCTAATAGTGGCTGATGCTATTTCACACAAAATACTTTTTCTAGTTGAAAGTGAATCAGTACAACCTGAAACCAGAAGAAGGCGTAAGTTACTGATACATTTATTTCTTCCCTTTGTCATGTTTCAGGGAGAATAAAAAACTTGAGATTTGAGGTACATAAAGTGAAATAGCTCCAAGTTCAAATAGCACATGCATATAGAAATTAGGTTTACCCATTCGTTGTGAAGTGCTTCATAATTCTGGAAACCGAGTCAATAGGTACAGCAAAATGCAGACCAGTTGCAGCTGCTCGACCAAAAATATTAACAGCAACAACTTCTCCGTCAAGATTGACAAGGGGTCCACCAGAATTTCCCTACACCAATGGAACAGGAAAACGAGATGAGCTTTGTACTTTAGTTATCCACCAATGTGTTTTGAGTACAGTTGCTCTAATACTTCTCCTACTGTCGTGATCGGAAACAATTCCAGTCCACATGTCACAAGTGCTATCATGGTTCAAATGGCACTTGACTCTCCTCTAGTGATCTCCCTACATTCGAATGCGTATAAGGCTAACGAGGGATTGTAGCGCATGTCTAAGCTAGTGATAACAGGCACAATATTGTCATATATTTACCCTAATAATTACCAGCACAAGAAGGCATGCAACGACATGGAAAGATAGATTAAAATTCAGGGATAACATGTACGACGTCTATTCACGTCTGTATTTCTGGCTTTGGGGGAGGGCTGGGGACAGAGAGAGAGAGAGTTTAATACCAGATTAATTGCACAGTCAGTTTGAATATACTCCCTCAGCATTCCTCCAATACCCAATTCGCTGCTTTTGCGGCCAACACAACTGGATTTCAGAAGAACAAAATCAGGAAAATGCAGCACTAAGGCAGAATCTAGATCAACTCGGCTAAATATGTGGATGCCTAACAGTAGCGGCTGTAATAGTATTTTCAATTGGATATGTAGATACCTAACAATACCGGCTGTAACGGTATTTTTAAGAGAACAGGGAGAACCCATAGCTACCACCCACTCCCCAGGGTGCAGCTTACAAGAAGAACCAAGTTTTGCTGGTGGAAATGGAGTTGTAGACGTGATCTTCAAAATAGCAATATCAGAATGTATATCTTCATTTAATACGGTACCAACAAAAGTTCGACCATCTTGCAAGGTCACGTCTACCTACAAAACCAATCACTTGGTGAATAAGAACAACTTGAATGCCAATGGTATCCACAACGTACTTTCGCGAAGCCCGCAGATTTTACCACCTTTCACTTTTTCAATTGCACTTTAAGAGCACGGACAATGGAAGCTGCAAACTGATATTTTATTTGGTAACAAACACATTATCCTTCTAAAGTCAATAAACATCACATTTTTCCATCCATTGACACTCATGGCTAACTATTTTACAATTTCATATGACATAAACCCCACTATGTGAAACATCATGCTTATGATATCATCAAAAGAAGGTTTTGGCTTCATAACTACACTTCAGAACAAAAGCTCCTTGAACTTTCAGGACTTATAGAGGACTAAAGGCATGCATCCTGGTCAAAGTTCTGACACTCGTAAATTTGAAGGAATTTGACACTTTGCTCGAGTAAAGCATCAAGATAAATAAGCACAAGTTTAATTCGACAATTAAAGCACCCATACGTGTGCATAAAGATTATAAGAAAATTATGGGAAAAGAATTAAGCACTAACCTTCCGTTTGGAGTTAAAAACTCGCTCGCCTCCTTTACCTGATAAAAGATGAGCACAGGTTAAAATAGTTCCGTCGGAGTCAATTATAGTTCCGGAACCCGCTACATTTTTCCAAGTCTTCCCATCCATCCCTAGAGAAAACAAAGTAGCAATAGATGTAATCTGCAATTTTAAAAAAGTAAATAATGAAAGCGTAAATATTAACAGGTTTATTTGATTCAGTAAGCGTGCAGATAATTGTTTTTGCTATATATAAGAAGTAGACTTTTGGTCACGACCTTGGGGCTCTCGAAACTGGTAAATTACGACTAACCTCGGTAAAATTTGTGAGCTACAACAACTAACTCTACATTGGCCAATACTACTCAAATATTACATGCCACACTTAAGTGCAATAACACATATCAAAACATACACCAGACAGATATATAGACGAGAGCAGGTAAAACCATAGCAGCTGCAGTGGCGACGGATTTTGAACCATCACCAACCTTCCCACTAGCATCCTCCTCTGAATCACCGGACGATAGAGGGCCAAGTCTAGACAACAATAACTCATAATTTCCTGAAATTGGAAAACACGCATTGAAGTAAAAACCACAATATTACAAATAAATAGTAAATGCTACACACAAACTCAAATAGATTAACTTACGAACCATGTGGAAAATAATCGAAAGCAACGCTTGAAGGATTTCTCAAAAGTGGCCACTGTGGCAGCAATACATTACCCACTGGAGCAAAAACTCATACTCAATAAAGTTATTTCGAGAACTCAATATCAAGGAAACCACCATCACAAAATTAAAGAGAAAAAAACATTCTATAAGCTTCATTAACGAAGCATAGAACTGCAAAAATACTTCTGCAGGACCTTATATGGGAACGAGGGAGGGCCAAGTTCCAACACTCAGAGCGTACTAGTCTGAGTTTCTAACCAATTTTTCTATTCCATTTTCTCCAAACTCAAATTTCCTTGTTTGATTAACATCTTCAAATTTTGTTCCGAAAAATCACTTCACTCGAACCCTATTCAACAACACCTCACAGAAATGTAATTAGAAACCACCCTAGTCATTCCGACATATAAATGTGTTGAAAAATGGTATCCAAACAACATAGTTATGCTTTCATCCTTTTAAGTTAACATCTAAAAGATGTCATTATCGGATACATGAATTCCCTTTTTCGTATAAGGCATATTTCTTTGTCTTCAAAAACATGAAAATGAAAAGAAAGAAAATCTGGTAACCAAGTTGGGGTTAGTATGACAGTGTGGGTGCAACTCCATTGTAGTATTGGTAAAAGCAGTCATTATTATGGTGGTAACATCCTTAGATAACCCAGAATACAACTCGCGAAAAATTGACAAAAAAAAAAAAATTAGGACACTGGCTTACCTTTAGTCTTTTCTTTTTGCAGTTTTCCGGTAACCAAACAAGAAACAAGTGGCAGAAAGTCAAAGGGTGCTCACCAGAATCTGTGCTTTTCAAGTAGAGCAGGCTCGAACCGGCCGCGGCAAGAGCTATGATCCTAACAAATGACCTTGAGCTTGACATTCCAAGAATTCTGCTCCTATGTGAATAAACAAACACATATTTAGCGTGTGGATGCTGAGAAATCGAAGTGAAAAATACTTTAAGAACATGCAACTTGTGGATTCCATTTCTCGCCGTCGGGCTTCTCTTCTTTTCCTTTTCCGGCAAACATACGTACCGATAGCAGGGGGGCGTGGGGATATGCAAGTTAACGCAAAGATTCAAAGCTGTTAACAGAATGTGCTAATTGAATCTATAAACTGTTGGGACTGACTGACCTCTGGTGGCACTCCATTATTCACCTAATACCTTTTCTTAGCATTTTATACTTTTTTGTCTTCTTCGAAGTGTTCACTCTGTTTTTTCAATACTAAATAATACAAATTAATAACTTAATAACCTGTTTAATAAACTTATTTACCCGATTGGCCATAAAAGTACCAATGGGCGAATGTAGAAAAACGTGGTTTGCAAACACGTTTTCATGTTCTATTCCATTTAATTTTTCTAATTTAAACAAAATTGAAAGAGAAAATTGGAAACAAAAATATATTCTGTTAGGAAATTAAAAATCGCATTTACAAAACACGTCTTCTTACGTTTTATTAAAAACGTTGTTCAAAGAGATAATCGAAAAACGTGGCGATTTATACAAATCAACATGCTTCTCGGGGTGCGCTTCATCCACCCCTAAAAACAGAACTTTCAGCTTTGAAGCTTCAAAGATAGCTGGCCCAAACACCGGCACGTTTTTGCAAACCACGTTTTTGCTGGTGCAGTGGTTAAACCAACAGGTTCGAGGAACAAAGTACCGGGACTATTGACAGATTCTTCTTGGGTCTTCTTCTCCGGTGAAGAAAAAGCGAGCTTTGCTGTTGAGTGAGTGAAGAAGGCTTTGCTGTTGAGTGAGTGAAGAAGGCTTTGGTGTTGAGTGAGTGAAGAAGGCTTCAGCTTTGATGGGATGACCAGAGCAGCAGTCAATATTCCCATCTCACAGAGACTTGTGGGTAGGCATGCCTGCAAAGTTGCCATGCGACTGGAGAACTTATCTTCCTCCCTAACGGTCTTGCGATGGAGAGAGTTGATCGAATTGAGCTGACAAGGAGATATCTCCCCCAAGTTCCCTTTCCTCTCTCCCTGAAAGAACTGCCAGAGTTGCGCCTCCAGCTCCGACCCCGAAAGTCTGTAAACGAGTCGGATAAACACCGACGGCCTGCACCCACCAATCCAAAGGAACGAGCTCTCAAAGGAAGTGCACCAAGAAGGTGAAAAAAAGGAAGGCGCGTCTTGTTGAGCTAGCACAGCTCGGTTTTGATGGTACTCTTCAAAGTGTTTGATAATTTTCTCGACGAGAAGGTGGAGCCTTTCGTCGTTTGGGTTGGAGGTGATGACATGACGAAGGTCTTCAAGGTCGCTGCGTTGTTGGGCTATCCAGAGACTTGGTTAGACCCTCCAATCTTTGAGGAACCCAAACTAGTAAACCGCAGAAGTAATCAAATACCACAACAAAGAAATAAATGATGAAGTAATCAAATACCTCTAAAAACGTGGTTCTGAACCACGTTTTTATAGGAAACGTGGTTCTGAACAACGTTTTTAATAAAACGTCAGAAGACGTGTTTTGAAAATGCGATTTTTAATTTCCTAACAGAATATATTTTTGTTTCCAATTTTCTCTTTCAATTTTGTTTAAATTAGAAAAATTAAATGGAATAGAACATGAAAACGTGTTTGCAAACCACGTTTTTCTAGGAGAAGTCGTGGTTTGGAACCACGATTTCCCAAAATGTGGTATGCGGGAAGATGGGGTAAACAGGTTATTAAGTTTTTAATTTGTATTATTTAGAGAAAAAACTCTTTTTCAATACTAAAAGAAAGAATCAACACATTTCTTACATTGTAATAAAGGGTACTAAATGATTGGCCATAAAAGTACCAATGGGCGAATGTAAATTTTGACGGTGACAAGTTCACCAATAACATTACGAGTTAGTTTATGTCTAAGAGTAAACTATTTTGTCTATTAGCTAGTACTTGGACATCGTCACACTTATTAACGTGAATAATTAAAGAGATAATCGATAAATGGCGATAAATACAAATCAACATTTTCAGTATTAATGCGCTCATCGAGAAATTAAAACCCATGTGAAAATGAAAACAAAGTGACAAACGCATCTATATCTATCTATATTACTTATAATGAGAACATCATTTTTATTTTTGGTGTAATATCTTTTCGGTAAACTCATTCAGGTGCTGCATTATCAGGATAAAAATGTTAAATAATATTACCCACTTTCCTCAAACTTTAAGATACCTCAGAGAGTCTGTTCATGTAATTGCCCTTCTCCCTTCCTTCATCTCCATTGCACATCGAAATCGGCAACTGACGACCTTAGATTCATTGTACATTTTTTTTAACACTCTAACAATAATGTTGTCTTTGACTTTGCATTTTTTCCTAACCTTAACAAATGTCGCGTAAAAAGTGATAAGAAGATAACAGAATGGTGCACGCAACGCGTGTGCATAGTAGCTCTTAAGTTTGGTTACAGTAAGAGGGACAAAAGTACAAATACCAACTAATAGAGAGTTAAACGAATTGTCCTCCGCTGAGTAGAAAATGCAGATACCTTCCAAGACGTTTAGGAAGTGGGGGTGTCCTCCCCTGTGGTCCAGTTGTCGGTCTCACATACCTCTCCCTCCTAGATTTGTTGACTGAAGTAGCGTTTGAAAATCATATTTTTTTTTTCAATTTTGTAAACTGGATAAAAAAACGCGTTTGGCACACTTTTCGTTTTTTTTTTCCTTCAGTTTTGAAAACTAATTTTTAAAACATGGCTGTTTTTTAAAACTCTCATTTAGGAGTTTTGGATTTTCAGTTTTGATTTTAATTTTGAGACCACCACCACCCTCCCACCGCCACGGCCACCGCCCACCACCATCAGCCATCGCAGCCCGCCGTCCGGCCACTGCCTGCTGCCGGCCACCGTTGGCGGGCCACAGCCGGCAACCGCCGCATACCACCACCACTACAACCACCACCAAAATAAAAAATTCAAAATAAAAATTGGGTAATCAAACACCCATTCGTTTTTGTAAAAAAATAAAAACTAAACTGATTTTTTTTTTTTTGAAATAGAAAACCAAAACTGGAAGTGATTTCAAGAGTCTCTTATAGCATTCGTTGACTGAGTCTCACATTACTTCATTTATTGATGCCACCAAAATAATGCCCTTTTTACCCCTCTACCAAATAAATCCCCATAAGCAAGTGTCAACTTTACCCTCAATCTCTATTACATCTATGTCGTCGCTACCACAACACGACCAGTGTGCGAAATGTAATAAAAAATTCAAAGTAAACCTACTCCCCTAATTGAAAAAAAATATCATTTAAATGATAATGGCTAAAATTATACGATCTTTGCCGTCAGTCGATGAGTATCACACGTCACTACCATATCTCAATCCATTTAAATTTAGAAATGTATATATTATGTACGCACACGGACAAAAATAGCATATGCCCAAGTGCATACAAAGTGGGATATTGCAATTGCTAGTAAAGTGGTTGGCAGCACCTGTGGTGGTGGTGGATTGATAGCAGTACTGGCTGTAGTGATTTTGGTTCGGTTTAAATGAGAGAAGAGAAAATTCATGGTGTGGCCTGCTTCAAAAGTGAAAGGAGAGTGGCGGCGGTGGTGGTGGTGGTGGTGGTGTGCTTTGAACGGGTTAGTTGGCAACTTGTCAAAGGTGAACAACAATGTTGACGAAGTATGATGTGGCTTATATATATATATGAAGAAATGAAATCTAGTCGAAAAGTGAAGTTTGGGTTGAGATAATTCCATAAGTAGTGCACAGTGAACATGGTTTGGCAAGTGATGTGTAAGGTTAAATTAGTTATTTGGCTTACCTATGTCTTCTTTTCTTTTTTTTAAATAGAAAGGGAGAATATTATTGATAAAGAGACGGTAACACTTTATCATAACACGTTATGGTGCTTGCACATAGTGGTGCTTACAAGAACTATTTTCTACTATCATGACATACCATAATTCATAATAAAAAAAATACTTTCAAAAGTTTGTTTCGAGGGCCATACAATAGGTTTGATATTCAAAAGAGGAACATAAGATATGTTTACCGCATCAAATCATGTATGGTGAACGTCAATGCTTGCATGGCAAGTAAAAGCGGCTAAAGATCTAGCTTCCTTTAGTCGTACCTTTGGGATCCTGTCAATGCTTACCTGATGAAAGTCTGTAAGTAGATAGCAAAAGTCATATGTAATAGATCCGGTTGCATCTGAGATCTCATCAGTGTTCGATATCTGAGATAGTAGAGAAGATGAGTTTGTCAATATTTTAAGATGATGAGATAGGTGTTGTTGATCCACACCTATACCCAGCGGCTCTCCAGCAGGATAATCCTATACCGGTTTTACGATTGAGTTTGTTGAAACATATTGAAAATGCTAAACTGATAATTTCTAAGGTTGTACAGCTGCAAATGCAACTAGATGTGTCATAATGGATTATGATAGGTAGAGAGGAGTTTTTGTTGCATCTCTCTCTTGAGTCGAATTTCAAGGCGTGGTTTATCTTGGCAGAAGCGTCAGAAAGAGATAATGTGATATATCTTCAATAAGTTAATCCGGCTCAAAGCTTTGTTAGCGAAGGTTATGTTTCCAAATGCCCCAAATTGTGGACATTATATGCAAAGTTCGAAGACGGAATTTTCGAGAATAAGTTGGGTTGTTGATCCAAATAATTAGCCATTCTTCGAACGTGGTGCTAGTAGCGTGATTTCTAATCCCAGTAGGATGACCGAACAAGACTAGTCGAATTAACTGGCACTTGAAGAAAGGTGTTCAACAGATTCCGGGTAACTGTGGCGCAAAGGACATAGCTCGTTGGTCGTGATTTCTAGTTTATACAGGTTAGTTCTATGCGGTAGTCTTTCCCATATGTCTTGTAATCACATAAAACATTGATTTTTGTGCGTCTTATGTAAAGAATGGCAAATATGTAATCACTGTCAAGTTGACAAGCACCCTTCCATTTCAGAAACAATGAGAAGGTATTTGTGTTTTCGACTTACCTCAAGAAAAGAGGCCAATAACCTAAAAATATAAATCCTACATTACATTTAAAAATGTCTATTTTGACTTTCTTGCTAAAAAATTTACATTTTTTTGTTGATGCACTTTTTGACGACAGAATAAGGGTATAAAAGAGAGTATGAGGAGTGTAAACGTAGACACTCACATTACATTTTCACTATATACTTCATTCTTTTCCCCCAAAAACCATTGCGGGGCAATTGCCCCTCCTATGGAACACGGCTAGCTACCATCTACGTCAACTGAGTTGCCACGAGCTTCCAATTGTGTGCTTTAGCTAGCTCTTGTTAGTGAAATGCGCAAAGAATGATCCTTTTAAGAGTTCACTCCAGAAATCAAACACCACCCATACAAAGAGGGCAAAAGTCCGAAAGTTTAGTCCACAGCACAGCCGATGCATCAAAATTTTCTCTTCTTTGACAATGCTAATACATGGAATGAGTCAACAATGCACATTTTTAAAATACAACTATCTTTATATATTCGGATTTGCCTCCTCTGGAATTACAATCAAAATCACTGAAATATCGTTGGCTCTTTTCACAACAGCCTTCAATGGTTTCCCGACTTTGTCTCCCATTATCTCGATGATCTGCAATATTTCCAGATTGTGAACCATCAGAACATGTTTCATGAAAATTATTCTGCTTTCGGAGAACCGTGCAAATATTTGACTTGTATAGCAGAACTTTCTTTTGCATCTAGCTCGATTTCTTAAATTGCTTAGGATGGTGCATGAATGTGCAAACAATGGGCAACGGGCAGTTTTTTTTTTTGGTGCTTGCCTTTGTGGCTGGGGAGGGAGGGAGGAGAGGGGTAGTGTAACGGGAAGGATACCTCTTTAATGCTCCCAACAGGCCTTCCCTCAAATTCGATGACGACATCGCCTGGACGAAATCCAGCACGTTCACCAGGGGAACCAGGGGTTACCTGGTTAAGTAGATTCGCAAACATAATAAAGAACGTGTCAGAACAAACTAAAATTTATAGTATTCAGAGAGAAGCCAGTACTGCTGGAGTTGAAAACGGTTAATTCATAATAAAAAATCCATTATACAAGTATGGACGTCCAGGAAATAGTATGGAAGTATGAAGATTTAGATAAGCTAAAACTAAAAGGCAACGCATATAACTTGGCCAAACACATGCTTTCGCTTGGAAAATGGTTCTTTATCACCACCATGTGCATAATACAAATTGATACGCACATCCAGGAATTGTAGATGCACAGTATTATGTACGTGACATTGAATATTTAAAATACCACGTCCACATAGAATTTTCTAAGGGAACACAATAAAACCAAATAGATTAAACTATCATGCCAGTGCAAGACTACACTACTAAAACAATAGAAGAAGATGGAAGACATTTCTAACAACATCCAGGGTTACATCAGTCTCCTTCCTTCTAATACTTTGACCATGTTTTCTTCACGTGTTTTATCCAAAACAAAAGCATGTGCACAGGACGTATATATCTGAGGTGTTATCCCTATAGTTGGATAACCTGGGCTTATGTCTTATTTTGACGATAACAACAGAATGTGTTTTAAAGTGTGCTTTAAGTGTATGCTTAGTAGGTACATAAAACACAATCACGAAGACACATTTGACAAATCCGATGCGGGATGTAACCAGAGGAGCTTGAAGCTATAACGAAGACACAAAGAAGGCTTCATTAAGTCCAATGTTTAACAGCAATCAAGAATGCATAAGGTCAGTTACTTTCAATGTGATTGTTCTTCGCTATTGTGTAACTAGGCCTGGTTTGATGCTTGAACTAATTACTATGGCTAGAATGACTTTATGACACTTTGTGGTTTGCTTGTAAATTTACATTTTCTCAAACAAATGTGTTTCTAACGAATGAGTCAAGTTTGGAGTTAAATCAGATTTTCTCAAATATATTTTTGAAACTTAACTTTTCATAATTGGATAGATCTTTTTCACTAGCTTTCCAACACAAAAAACAGCGCCTCAATCCAGCTTTCTAAGAGAGAGCTATGCTCAATATAAGTAAGGTTGCTTTCTTGAGAAACCATTACAATCGACTGCGATGGTGAATACAATTGATGCAGTATTCCTCCAAAATCGAAGTCGACGGTATTCAATATGCTTGACCATAACTTCCCAGGTTAGAAAATAACAGCTAATTTTGCAAATTATTCTTGTTTAACCATCCGATAATTGATATATTTCAAGATCAAACCCATAAAAATGTTTTGGGGCTTCATCGTACATCATGGAAGCCACTTTCTAAACCTCTATTCACTATTAAAACATCGAGCCTCATGGATCTATACTTTTTCTCTTTGTTTTCATGATATCACATCATTAAATAAAGCTTCCTTCCTGGCCAATACTTTGATTGAGAGTGGACATTCTTCAAGTCATCAATTCTTTTATTTCTCCAATGAATAGAGCTTCAATTGTACAGATCTTCATCCAGTAGAGAGTTTCAATTGTACAAGAAAAAGTCCATTTCAACGAAATTGTGAAAAAGTATGAGGCTATGAATCCTGGGATTGTCCAAGCTTGATACTCGAGTGTGTGCATAGCACCAAGGGCTTGTATGGTAGTTAGGTCCCGACCCAAAAGTAGACCAAGCCAACAAATTTTGGGGCTGTTCAAGGAACTTCCTTGAAAGGGTGGATGTAGGTTCGAGGTAATTCGAGAAGAAACATAACTTTTCTTAGTCACGTATCTCTAAACTCCATCACTTTACCTCATTCACTTACTGAGATTGATTATATAGTCAACTATAATTGCTTGGTATTGTATTAATAGCCTATTGATTATTGGTCAGTTAACTGATTGTGAGTACTGCTTAATTGGTAAATTAATCAAATTGAATACTTGTTGTTTGAGCAATTTATTTGAGATTAGTTTTAGTCCCCCGTTAATATTCCAATACCCTAAAAACTAGCCCTCTTCCACCCCCACCCCCCCTCCCCCCCTCCCTCTTCAGCATTAATTCTACTGGTCGCATGAAGCATTAACAATTCGCGATAAAAAATGTTGGTACGAAAATTTATTATTTAGCTGCTTACTGGAGTATTCTCTAAGCCAGCCCTCCCCCTTCCCAAACCAGTTTAATGAGGAAAGTTTAAAATGCAAATGAAATTAGGGGACCGGCCAATATATTCATACAACTGAAAATGTACTATGAGAAACAAAGGACTGCTTGTAAGCAGGCCTACACACACATGATAAAGTCGATAATATTCCCTCCCACCATCTTAGATGCACCAACTCAATATAAACTTGCCATGTCAGCTAACCTGACCGAGGACCTCTCAAAGAAACACCGTCGAACACTCCACTACGATCGATCGCATTTGGTCTCACCTCACCATGCAATTCGATATTAAGGGTCAAAAGATCACCAGGCCCCATATCATGGTTCTTACTAAGAGGAAAAGATTGTCACCCTATGAGAGCAATTAAAGAGACCCCTTCGTAGATTATGAAGGCCCTGAGCCATGTGATTCTGAAGCTAGAATCAAAATATCAAGCGTCCTAAGTATCATGGTTTTCTAAGGGGGAAAATTTTCAAGTTACGACTAACTGACAAAGACTATGCGTGGACTTAAAGACTAGCCTGTGGGACCTCAATAATGGCAAAGGTCTATAGCACTAATAAGGGTGTACATCAAACCCCTAATATCTTCCTTGCAATTAGTAGGGCTTACCCACTTCACCTAGCTAGCCCTCCTTCCAAATGCAGTGAGCAGCTCACTTCAACAAGACCCTGAGCCATGTATACTGGAAGCTAGGGTGAAACGAGCTCTCACGAGAGAGGGAAAGATGTCAAGCTGCAAGACGCAACTATTAGGACCTAGACACTGAAATTCAGCTGAAAGGTTTAGAATATCTTTCTGAACTGAGCAGATGTTGTCTTGATGTAAACCATCTTCAGAACGCGTATATAGAAGCATCCACAGTTTCTTTAATGGAAGAAAAACCATGCATTTTTTCAGCGAAAATAGAGAACAAAGCCGTGCTCAAAGGGGTACAAAATTTAGGTACAGCGTTAGCGCATTAGATATGGACTCCAGCACCAGATCAAGCACAGTGCAGCATTTGTGATTGGAAATTGTTCGTTCATTTTAGCCTAAAAGCAGCTAGATTGGCAGTAGAAAGTCTCTATATTTGAACAGAAAAAAGTTTTACTTGAGGAGTTGTTTAAAAGAAACGCAATGGAATTTTCAACTAAGCCAGGTTGCTAGGCAATGTACTTGTATTACCATTTTTCCGGATTAACAACTTTACCTACAAGTTGCACAAGATATACCAAGACGAAAATGCATGCATTAAATGGGTGCATCAAAAAAATGCAATAGGGAGGATGACAACAATGCAGGGTGATAACACCCATGGACAAGAAATAGTAGAACAGAAAAGCAATGGGCAAAAAGAATCAGTCAATAGCTGGGTTCAAGACATATTGGAGCAAACACAAAATAGTACGGCTAACAAATTATAAGTTGGACCTAAGGAGAAACTCCACCCCCCCCCCCCCCTCTCTCTTTCTCCCTTCCCACCCCAACCAAAAAGAAAAAAAGAGGATAAAAAAAAAAAGGAAAGCATAATTACTTCCCTAACCCCATATATGCACACATAAGGTATATGTTGACAAGAATCCAACGACATAAATGCATATCAATGATAGATACACAAAGTATATGATATTAAACAACATACCATGGGTACAACAACACCTGTGCTGACATTAGGAAATGTTGGATCCCTTTCCTTAAGCTGAGCGACAATCATATCATTAAGATCAAGCATTTTCAAACCAAGCCAAGGTCGAACCACTCTCCTGCATAGCATATTTTAAGCAAAAACTTTCAAGTCAAAGAAGCTTCGGGATGAAACTTGTAAGTAATTGCCATTATAGGATAATTTAGCTGCACAAAGTGAACGCAAAAAACAATATTTACTTTACTGAGCTCAAATTAACCTTTTCTCAGCAAGGGAAGCTTTTCCATTGGATTTTGTCTTTCTTTTTTCCTTTTAGGGCAGAGACAACCTTAAAATTATTTGATCCATCTCATACTCTAAGTGATTATTCTCATGGCATAAGCTCAATCTTTCGCACCGGTGATTCTGTCTCTACTGTTTTAATCCTATATTATATGAGTTCTCATGCCACACGTATTCACACTCAAGACACAAGCTTACACGTTGGGCATTTGACTCAGCAACATATGAGCATGCATAACAGTTTTACCTAATTCCCGTCCATAGTGTCCTGCGTACTAGTACCCATGACCTGAAACCGGTACTATGGAGTACTGGTACTCTAAATCTAGTGAACCGAGAATGAGTATACCAAATTTTGGTAACTGCTGTTTTTGCAATTTAGTATGAAGAAGTCAGTTAGCCATTAGTTAATGGATGTCAATTCTCTCCTTCGCCTCCCCTTTTTTGCAAGCAAGTCAATCTATACATAGATCTGCGCATACATTCATACGAATGTGTATATATTCTGCAAAGAGGAACCAAGAAAACGATCCTCAGCAAACCGTGACCCCAAATAGCAAACTGGCTAAGCCACCACTCATGTACCGTGCACCCACAAATTGAGTACCCATACACATACCAAAGCAAACCAGTTAATGCTGATGCATAAATACCCTGTATTGTGCACTTTAGTTCATCTCGTACATATACCTTCCTGGAACCTTAATTTACCGGTCTACTATTCTTTTTTTTTTACTACTTTTTGTCTTTCGGGACGATGTGGAGGTGGGGAGGGAGATATGCATATATCTAGTTTATATTAGAGAAGTTCTTTTTTATACATTATTTCCCTCCCCAAACAAATTGACAAATGGATGAAAATTAAATGAGTGAATAAAGCTCCAGCGGATAAATTCTGTCAGGCAATGACATCTGGGTATAGCGTGTGTGTTACCTAGAGAACTTCACCTGTGTAAATATCAACATAACATTGATAGGCAAAGAAGTACGGAATTATTGCACTCTAACCTTACCATAAAATTTTCTTATTTCCCAGTAATTAAGGAACCTTTAGCAGATAAATGACTTGAGTGAGTGCACAATAGTACATTTCAAGCATATAATAAATGAGTTCCCAATATTAAGGAAATGACAACTTTGTTATGAACAACTTAAACACATGAAACCTAAACAATAAACGGATGGATGTGAGAACTTCTGCATCTATGTATCTCGATGCACTCACCATTATGGTCTCCATGGTTAAAAGCAAAGAAGCAACATAGAAAGCGTATCTAGCCTATAACAAGGGTAACAAGTAAAAAAAAAAAATGAATGTAGACTATCCACATCATTGTTCTGACTTACATGAGCATACATGGTATATTTTATTGCTGCATGTGCACCTCTGACAGAGAAAAGGGAAGCGAGCAAACAACTCATGCTAATTGTAACTAAGGTAGAGTAAGTTACAAGCTTTAACATCTAGCTGCTAGAGGGAGATATTATACCCGCTTCTTTTGAAATGTTCTATGATTTTGGAAACTGAGTCGATTGGTACAGAAAAACCCAGGCCATCAGCTGCCAATACTTTCATTATATTGACACCGATAACTTCTCCATCAATATTGACAAGGGGCCCACCAGAATTACCCTACACCCAAGGAGATGAAGATATAAATACTTGAATGTTAATACCTAAAAAATTGCTAAATATTTTACAAACGCTAGGCAGATGAACTGTTAATCATAGCCGAATTCTTGTAAAAAGCGGTATTTTTGTTCATATAAGTAAATTTATATATACAGAACATGCAAGACGATAATTTACGTACAGTATTAATTGCACAGTCTGTCTGCAAGAATTCTCTTTGCATTCCTCCAAGACCGAGATCACTACTTTTACGATCAACACAACTATATGCAAAAAAGGAAAAATCCAGGAAAAGCATCAGTTTGGATAATGGTTGGGAATCTACCACTTCCATATGTCTCCATGATCAGGTAACAGTGAAGTAGTATACAAACGAGATTCTTGTAGTAAAACACATAAACTCAAAGGGGAATTATTTAAAGAGAAAGTATGACTTCAACCTTTCTGACAGTTGGTCAGAAGAGAAGCAGGTTTTGTCATACTGAATACCTTACGATGCCAGCAGTAATCGTATTTTGAAGGGAAAGGGGACAGCCCACAGCTACTACCCACTCCCCAGGACGAAGCTTACTTGAAGAGCCTAGTTTTGCAGTCGGAAGCGGGGTTTTCGACTTGATCTTCACAATAGCAATGTCAGAATGTAGATCAGCATTCACGACCGTACCCTCAAAACTCCGGCCATCTTGTAAGGTCACATCAACCTGCAGAGATTAAGCCTTTAAGTTCAATGCCTAACGCTTCTATATTCAAGTACATCTTATGGCATGTTATACAGGGCAAAACATTTGAACTGAAGAAAATGATGGAACAACTGAAGGTGTTGATTTGGATCAAATCTTAATGTTGAAGGTATAAAATAAGGATCCAGGATCTGCATGGAAGGAGGAAAGGAAGCCGTTCATCTGGTAGTAAGAGATGAAGGAAAAAAGAGCCGAGTCGAGACAAGGATCTAATCTGAGCAAACCAAGGTGAACGGCTTGAAGAAGTATTGATATCTAGGATGTGCCTTTGACTAATTCATCAACAAAGCTGGTCTCAAACTTATGAGGACGATTTGACACCAAGTAAAGGATCGTTCCACAGCCCTTGCGAGAAAACTTGAGTTTCGATCAATATCTATTAGACTTGGTTGTCTATGTATCGTCTATTATATCTGATCTTTTATAAGGAATTTATTGGTCTATATACCTCATCATAGACTATACAGCACATTACACACCAACTGAGCAAATAAAATAACCTTAAGCACGAAAAAAGATAAACACCAGCAATTTCATACATGCAGTTACATATTTGTGGAAGTTTCTTCAATTACAACGTGTACGGAAAACACTAGGAAATACTAAATGCTCACTTGCATAACAGCCGTCACAAACTGTCAAAGTTAAAAGCAAAGGTGCGAAGAAAACAGACTACAAATACAGACCTTTCCTTTTGATGAAGAACTCAAGCCTTGAAAATCAACAACCAAGTGAGGACACGTCAAAGCTGGTCTCAAACTTATGAGGACGATTCGACACCAAGTAAAGGCTCGTTCCACAGCCCGTGCGGGAAAACTTGAGTTTTGATCGATATCTATTAGCCTTGGTTGTCTATATATCATCTATTACATCCAATCTTTTATAAGAATTCTATTGGTTTATAAATCTCATATAGACTTGACGCCACAGTGCACACCAACTGAACAAGTAAATCAAACACCTGACAAATTCACACATATGCAGTAAAAAAATCTGTGTAAGTTTCTTCAATTACAACATGTACTAAAAACACTAGGGAATACTAAATGCTCACTTACATAACAGCCGTCATAAACTGTCAAAGTTTAAATTTAGGTGCGAAGACAACTAACAACAAATCTCAACCACAGACCTTTCCCTGGGATGAAGAACTCAAGCCTTGAAAATCAACAACCACATGAGCACAAGTCAAGATAGTACCATTTGGATCTATGATAGTTCCAGAGCCCATGCTCTTTCCCACAGTCAGCCCTTGAAAACCTGCACAAGCACAAACAACAATGAATTTCTCAACAATTACATCAAATTGCAAGCTGAAATATTACTAAGGCAAACCTCGGGGGACCGCTAGATTGACAACAGCAGGACCAACCGTAGCAGCCGCATTGGCGATAGTATCTCTGCCCAAACATCCGCAACAAGGTTTGGGGCCATCTCCAGTACCCACGGAAGCTTCTTTCTTTATACCCGCACCAAAATCACCAACGTCGGCAGAAGTTTCTTTCTTCGTATCCGTGGATGGGACTGGGGCAGTTCTAGAAAAAAATAATGGAATGTTTCCTACAATTACATAGTTTAGATTGGAAAAGAATAAGGAAAAAGGAATGTGACATAAAGTAATGACTTCAAAAAAGTACTCCCTCTCTCGTGAATTTATCCCTTTTGACTTTCTGCGATGTCCTAGAATAAAATTGAACACGTAAAGATTGACCTTCTCATTCTTTCTCTTAGTTTGACTAGTCAAACAATAGTTAAGTGCTATGTAATTCTCTTTTAGTTCCATTTAGTGTTTAGATTTCCGAACCCCATCCTAGAAACACAGAATTTTAAATGTAAACCGGACGAGTACTAGACTTAAAGATAGAAAGACAAACCATGTCCGGACGTGTCCAGGGAAGCAAAATAAGGAATAGGAATATTTTCTTGCGTAGTTCTCCATGAAGACAACAGCGATTGGCGAAATGTTGGGGGAATTGAAAGGCGCACCGTTGTCTCTAATCTCAATCAATAAACCAACATCAATATGTAAATTGCTACAGAAATGTAAGAAGCACATAGAGCAGAATTCTGACTTTTATCATATGCAAAATTGGGTAAACCAATCTCACCAGAATTTGCAACTCTAGTAGAGCAGAGCAATCCTGATCCGGCAGTAGCCAAAGCTACTACATAAATGAATGATTTTTTGTTGGAAAATGGAACTTTTCTCTGCAAATAAAAGACATAATTGATCCCGAAAATTGGTACACAATTGATCACGAAAAATTGGTCGAAATGCAATTATAATGCCAAATAACGGCGATAAAACCACAGCTTACCAGAAAATAACTCATGGTGAGGAATTGAAATCGAGTATGCCTGCTCAGTCTATAAAACCCTAGCAAAACCCACAACCATTTCGAGAAGTTTTTCCCAAAATATTGAAGCAAATAAAACTCGTAATATGATTAAGCTAATTTGCTGGGTTGTTGGGCTGTCGTAAGCCTCAAAGACAATAATGACCTTGGACCACCAATGAGGTCCAGTCCAACAACAAAGGGGCTTCATTTACACTTCTCAACTATGGGCTTTGTGCAATTTGAGGCTAAGCCCAAAAGTTAGCCCAATCAAAATTAGTGAATGAACAATATTTCCGGATAAGTACCCTGAACTTCTCATTTCTCAAATTTTGAACCAACTAGTGCAACTCTTTCCAAGTTAGAGGTCCTTTCTATCAAAACATGTCATGCTAATAACAAAAAATGATATTTGAAACTACACTTTTATCACTAAAATAATTATTTTAAGCTCCACATGTCGCAGACATTATGTCACATGGGTAGCCGAGTGTGTAGGAATGAAGAGGGTAGCAATGGGCGCGGGAGGTGAAACTATAATTTGATTAATCTCTATGAGATGAGAATAATTAAATGACTACACCTCATACTTTATTCAACTTCACTCATATTGCTTTGTTACCTAGTATATGTTTTTAATTTAAAACATTTAAGGTTTTAAATTAAAATATGTATTTCAATTGTTCATTCTTAGTAGTCACTTGATACTTATCTTGTTCTAATACTTTTGAAAAATTAAAAACATGAAAATGGAACAACATAAGATCACATTCTTCTCATCATTAAATTTTAAACATTTGAAAAAAAAATCACAACTGGAATAATCAATTTCATTATGTACATTCAATACTCATAATACTATTTTTTTTTTGTGCAAAAAAAGACTGACTATAAGCTAATCCAACCAACAGGAAATATTACACCTCGGAGACCTACAAAGCCACCAAATACATCTGAACCCCCAATTCCGCACCTATGTCAAGCCAAAGCGCACAAACTCACAATACTGTTGCACCACAATTGTAACCATTATATATCTCAATTTCACAACTTAAAAACATAGAAGTTGAACAAAGATGGAAAAAGGGGAGCAAAATCTTTTAGATTGATCAACCTACGTTTTATAGCAGATTACAAAAGGATTGAGTACTAGTAGAATATCAAAAGCCAGACAAAGCTCCAACTACAGAACTAATCACATACAGATCTAACGTCTAAACTAAACTTAGGCAGCCTTCTTAGGTGATTTTGAAGCCTTCTCTCCGTCGCTGGTACTGCTCTTCTTGGGCAACAGAACTGGGTTGATGTTTGGCAGCACGCCACCGCTTGCAATCGTGACCCCCTGAAGCAGTTTGCCCAGCTCCTCGTCATTCCTCACCGCCAACTGCACGTGCCTTGGGTTGATCCTCGTCTTCTTGTTGTCCCTCGCTGCATTTCCGGCCAATTCCAACACCTATCGTCCAAATCGCCAAACACAGAAAAATCATTAATTGTCCAATACTAATATTAGTTTGTGTGTGGAAATGGAGAGTATGTGGTGGAAAAAGGTGAGATACCTCGGCTGCGAGGTACTCGAGCACGGCGGCGAGATAGATGGGAGCGCCGCCGCCGGTTCTCTGAGCGTAACGGCCCTTCTTAAGGAATCGGGCGATGCGGCCAACAGGGAATTGGAGGCCAGCCTTGACGGACTTGGTCACCGACTTCTTCCTCTCTCCGCCCCTCCTTCCTCCGGCACCTTTGGTAGTCTTCACAGCCTCCATTGACGCTAAACTCTAAGAAAACGAAGCTTGGAAAGAGAGATTAGGGTTCAGATGGAGATTGTTGAGATGCTTGAGTTTGAATGTTTGATGAAATTGGGTGTGTAATGGGGGTGGGTATATATAGCTGGTGGTGGGAGCTCGTGGGTTTAGAGGTTTGATGACTTTTGCGGTGTGATCGAACGGTGGTGAGTTGTGACATGCTGGCGATCCCTGAACTTCGGTTGTTGGCCGTTCTTTTTGACGTTTATGGATGATGATCGTGCGGGCGGAAGGCTTGACACGCTGGCGATCCGTGCCCTTTTCTATTCTTCGATAAGGTGCTTTCTTTGCGCGTGTCGGGATTCACATCTAGCGTGCGGTACTGGGCGGGAAATTTAAATGTCCTGAAAAGTAGATCAAAATTCCAAAGAGACGGAGAATGGTTTCAACTTGTTTATTTATGGATAAACACCGTTTTGAAGTGGCGGCCAACTGTTGATTATAGTCGACTTTTTATTTTTTAAGGTAAATTATACTAAACACCCCTGAGATTTTACGTAATTACACTTTATTACCGTTATTTTTAAAAATTACACTCAGCTCAAAAAGTAACTTTTTCTCTTACAGTGTTAATGGTGCAGTGCAAAAAGACTTGAATGCCCCTCAGACTGTTTTCTTGAAATTTTGGAGGGAAAACTTGTTTTTGGGAATTTTTGGAGGGAATACCCTAATTAAAATTGAATGTCCTAATTGAATCCTAATTTAACGCCCTAATTCACTTAGACACATAATTGAACCCTAAATTAAAATAATTAAACCCTAATTAAACCATAAATTGAATGCCATAATCGAATCGAATCGAACCCTAAATTAAACTAATTGGACCCTAATTGAATCCTAAATTGAATGTCCAAATTCAACCGAACTCTAAATTGAACTTATTGAACCCCCTAATTGAACTCTAAATTGAATGGCCTAATTCAACTGAACCTTAAATTGAAGTAATTGAACCCTAATTAAACCCTAAATTGAAGTAATTGAACCCTAATTAAACCCTAAATTGAAGTAATAAAATCCTAATTAAACCCTAAATTGAATCCCTTAATCGAATCGAACTTTAAATTAAACTAATTGAACCCTAAATTGAATGTCCTAATCCAATCGAACCCTAAATTGAACTTATTGAACCCCCTAATTGAACCCTAAATTGAATGCCCCAATTAAACACACCCCTAAATTGAACTGATTGAACCATAAATTAAAGTAATTGAACCTTGATTAAACCCTAAATTGAATGCCCTAAATTAAACTAATTGAACTCTAAATTGAATGCCATAATCCAACTGAACCCTAAATTGAACTAACTAAACCCTAAATTGAATGCCCCAATTCAACCGAACCCTAAATAGAACTAATAGAACCCCCTAATTGAACCATAAATGGAAGTAATTGAACTTTAATTAAACCCTAAATTAAATGTCCTAATCGAATCGAACCCTAAATTAAACTAATTGAACCCCTAATTGAACCCTAAATTGAATGCCCTAATCTAACCGAACCCTAAATTGAACTAATTGAACCCTGAAATGAGCTAATTGAACCCTAAATTGGCTAAATTAAACCCCCTAATTCACTTAGAGTTTGTGGAGTTGATTGAAATTTTGAAAAACCACACAAGTGATTAAAGGACAAAGCGGGGGTATTTTGGGTATGAAAATTGCATAAAGTAATGTCTCAGGGAATCTTTTCACGGAGTTGAGCCTGCCGTTAAATGTGTGTAGTTGTGTGTAATGCGGGTACAAACCTCGGGGGGTCGGAGTGTAATTTTTAAAGATAGCGGTAGTGAAATGTAATTACGTAAAACCTTAGGGGTGTTTAGTGTAATTTACCCTTTTCTAACACTCTTTTTGGAGCCAAATTTTTGTATGTTATTTATAAAATGGAATTGCAATTGGCAATTCAACTCTTTTTATTTTTGTAGCGAACAAAGGAATTCTTACTTTATGTTTGGAGAATATAGGGAATGGAAAGATAATGAACTTTCAGGTATTTGCATTGTCAATTTATGATTAACGATTTATGGCAAGTCGTTCTAAATATGTTGGCAATGCTTTGTGTCAGTAGTACGCGAGTTGTAATCATAGTATAAGCGGTGATAGTAGTGTGGCAGTCGAGTGATGGTAACAATTGTGGTATTAGAGTGTCCTAATAGTAATGCTGGTGACAGTACGAATGGTGACGACGATGACAGTGTGGTGGAGATTATAGTAACGCTAGTAATAATTAGAGCGACAATGACATTGGTAGCATCAGCAACAATGTTTGCTTTGGTGATTATGACAATGGTAAGGTTATGGCGATATAATTATGGTGATCATGTAACACATTAGTGTTAGCGTGGCAGCAACCTAATGGTCTTATGGAGATGATGACACTAGCATGGTGGTGGTTGTAGTAGTTTATCAGTGGTACCGATAGTAAAAATGATGTGGAGAGATGTGGTGGAGGTCGAAGTGGAGGTGATGGCATGGCAACGATGGTCGTATCAGCAGTGAAGGTGGTGTTGTGGCAACCTATGACAATGGCGATGGATGTGACGGTGAACGAAGCAGTGGTGGACTGGTTGTGCAACAGAAGGTTCACACGAGTGTTGTGATTAGGGAGATGGTGAAATAGGTAACTGATTATTTTTTGGTTCAAGTAAATTCAAATCTCAGTTTCATACTCCGTAATTTGATGTTCTGTATTTTAAACAACAAAATTTGAGTATTTAAAATAAGATTTCGTCCATTCAGTTGTTCCAAAAACACATTAAACAATTTAGCTTACAATTTTGCCTCATTTTATAAAAAAGAAAAGAAAAACCCAACTTTGCAAGGTTATGATTCTTGGCTTCCTAATGTCCTACGGAGTATTAAAAGACATTATTAGGAGGAAAAGAATTAATTACATGCGAGAAAGCCTTCCATCCCTGTTTTTAGCAATGTTTTACACAATGCCTACTTGTATTGCTCGCCGCACAATAACTCGCTTAAATATTTACGAGTGCAAAATTCCTTTATCATGCTATTGTTAACATTTCTTGGTGTAGTAATAATTAAGTATCAAGCAAATAAAAAGGTACTTACGCATAACTGGCAAACAAGCAAAACATTGAAAAAAAATCAAATTAATATTCATTAGCTTGGTAGTAACAAATTTCAAAGCTAGTGAGGCCGTGAGAACCACTTACGACACTTACAAATTTATGTGCAAGTGTCAACCTTCATTCTACATGGGTCACCCTACTGCATAGGTCGATGATGAAGTTGCTCAATATTAAACACAAGTATGATTTTTGTAGACAGTGAGGGATGTTTTAGTGAATTGTTTTGCATGGGTATGGATCATTCAAATTCTGTAAACTATTGCAAGAACAAAATAAGTTAGAGCGTAGTTTGGTGTTATTAATGATTAGCCAATTGACGGACTCTTGAAATAGTCGGAGTCATACCTAATGGAGTAGGGATGTTGTTCGAGCATCGTTAACAATATGGCATATTTTATTATAGGGTATCATAGTAAAAAAAGTACATTTGGAAGGTTATTGACTGAACAACAAATCTGTCGATGGATCGGATGAGCTTATGACATTTTTTATTAACAGGGTGCTTATAATTGATTCTAGAATTATCAAACTTGGTTAAATCCAAAATTCAAACCAGGTTTGAAATGTTTGACAAAAAAATGTAAACTAATTTAATCTACTCAAAGATAATCAAATCTAGAATCCTCATTTTCTTATATTATGATTCAATCAGTTTTGAAGAATCAGGTTTGATAAAGAGAATTACCAAATATTCTCACATATAATTTGACATTATATGTTCTTTTGAAACTTATTTTCGTCCTTCTTTACCCAAACACCTTATTATTATAGTATTGATCGAACAACATGTATAAAGTTTACCCACTCAATAACAATGTTCTTGCTTGGGACGTGGAGTTTTTTAGTATTGTGGCTTTCACTGACTTTCTGCCAACAAAAGATCGTATAATTGCTATAATGTACCATGGCTCTCTCCTTGGAAATTGATACTTATATATGGGTCCATCCAAATCTCATACGAGTTGAGTTGCATAATTCAAGGTCATTTTGGCATGGGCCATGCAACATGGGAGAGCCTCCGATCCCTTGACCACATTAATTCTTCGTGTAGGCGTTAACCGCCAGACTATGTGGATACGAGGTCAAGAAACTATACCTTGTCAACTTATCAAAACCCACTCAACTAAATATTTAGTGATATATTACAATTTATTAACTTGAAGCACCTGGATTACAATGAAAACTATTTAGTTGTTGATAATTAGGCAAGAAATATATACAAGAGCTTGGAACCACCCAATAATGATCCTAAAAATATTGTGAAAACTCCTTGTAAACTCATAGATTTGAGGTGGTTCCAAAAGTAGCTTGCAAGTTCATACATATGTGTAGAAAATTGATGGTCCAATGTCAAATGGTAAATTAGTTGAAATATTGGGCGGTCTGAAAGACTGAAACCAATCTCAACTGATAACAGTAACTTCTCTCGTCAATGGACAGTGACTATGAATTATCCACACCGGTATTCAAAATTCAATCTTATAGTTACAAAACCATGAAATCCAAAATAAATACAATAAAAATACCAGGTTGATCTGGAAGAGATTATTAAAAGAGAAAAAGTTTGCACTACATCAATGACCACTTTGGGGATGTAATGTTTTATTGTAATCGCATTGGCGCCTTGGAGGCCACACAATAGCCCTGCCATCTTTTCATATTCATTTGTTTTAATGTTATTTAAACAAGGGAGCAAATCCATTGATGTATACAAGTCGAACTCAACTAGCTTACACACTATAAGTTTAAAGTATTTGCCAAGAAACTCGTCTATTATAAAGCCTACATGTTGCTTATGGATTGTTGCTTAGGTAAGATTCCATTCCTTCCCCTACTTTTTTCTTTTTTTTTTTGGTTAAATAGTAGAAACAATTCGTTAATATGGGTTAAACAAGCCTCCCGGTAGTTTAGAAGTACTAAAATAAGGAATATCAAGCTGCATTAACTACAAAGTTGTATTTTACGTAACCAATCCAAGAGCTCTCGGACCATGAATGGATTGGTAATCTTGCAATGCATGCAAAGGTATCCAGCGAGAGTGCTTCAATCAGCAGTCTCTTACCTTTACAGAAGAATAGATGAAAAATATGAGCTAATATGACATATATAAAAAATAAAGGTTCATTTGTAGCGCTAACCTCCTTTTGTCAAGTCATCTGCTCAAGTAAATGCTTTGAGTTAGTGTAGACCATTGACTGCATGATTGTCATGCTTTTGGCCCAACATTGTGTTTTTAATAAGGTCGTTTCCTAAGCAGTTAAGGATTCCAAATGTGTCAAAGGATTATGCAATGGAACCACGTCGAATTCTAAGAGGCTTCATGACACATATACTTACTCCGTCTCTCGAACGGTGTTGTCAAAACTTGCATCGAACAATTAGAAAAAACATAATGGTTCCCAGTGCAGTGGCATGAGGTAGAGTTTAGATTGTAGTCTTGTACATTTGGATATTGAGATAGTTTATTGGTAGAAGCATGCTCTGTGGTTTTTAGGGAGCACATTGTTGAAGCATGATCTTTAGTTTTCAAGTTTTTCCTAACTGATTGCACCAATCCATGAGTTTTTGCTATGATGGAAATAGGGTTAAAATGAAGGTTCCGAAAGGTGTTTCATTCTTGTGTAGCGAAATATTCCATAAGGTAGCAAAAATAGTGGTTTTTATTTTGAATCATGATGTGATGGGAGATTTTCCTTTCGAAATTTAGGCTATAAGTCATTCAAAGATTTGGAATGCAATCAAGACAAACCTGCCACCATGATCCTTAAAGGGTAGCAGAGATTTCATAAACAAGATGTGGATATAGTGATGATTTTTGTAAGAGAGTATTAGGAGATTAATTGTCCCTTGATAATCTCGAGGTACAACCTATCCAAATGGAGTTAATTTGTGCATCTTGTGTTCTTTAGAGGTTTAAGCACAAAGGCCATAGCTGTGGGATCATTTTGTCGGTCTTCTTGTTGTAGCCTTTTAACCACATATGTCCCTTGGATCTCGCAGCCTTACCATTTAGGGCCTAATGGAATCCTCAAGTATTGCCCAAGCGTGAGTCACCCCTAAACCCCGTGCGATGGACTCAAAAAAATTAATGGTCTTCTGCCTCGAGGGAGATATTCTATTAGGGATCTAGATCCCCTGCCATCGCTAGGGTTACGGCAGGGGTGCTGTAGCCACCTTTATAGCCGTCGGATCGAGATAAGTGGAGGGTAACAGTAGAGATGACGCCACGTCACCAATTTTTGGAAGCAAACAGCATTTATGTCAGGAGACCATTCTTCTCTCTCCATTAATGACTCCCATCTCTCTCTCCCTACACCGACGATAACAGCAACGTCGGCCACTTCCCGGTGACACGGCCTCATCTCACCGTCCGGCGATTGGAATCATCTCACCTTCCGGCAAAGCGGCCTGAAATCGTCGGGGATTTTCTTGAATAAATCCCAGCCGTCTCTACATCTCTCTTTCCCCGATTCCAACTGCCGGCAGCGACGACGGGACCACCTTCCGATCTCCTTCATCCACCGACGACGTCACCAGATTTATTTATTTTCAGACATTTATTAACCAACGACACTACTCTCTCTCGAATTTCATCTGCCGGCGGCAGAGCCTCTTCTACCTTCCGGCGACGACGCTTCCCCCTTCAGGCGACTCCTCTTCCTCCGCCTCCTAGCGACGCCGTGACGGCACATCCCTTTTTCTCCTCCGAACTACACTCACTCTCTCTCTCCTCATCATTAATGAAATATGCAATTTGAATTCCATATTTCCAGGATTCGATGAAGGAATCAACCATGGAAACAAACCAAAAATTAAAGAACTCAGATCCCTAATATAAATAAGGAGACAATCTCAAATGACATAACAAAGTTTCCTCTCTATAACCATTGACTTCCGAAATTTTTTAATTTACAACCTTCATATTCATCACCTACGGAACCATCAGATTGTTGGTTGATGGTCAAATCAACAAGTTTCAAAGGGTGAAAAATATTACAGGTAAAACATACCAATTAGTTACAACCCTCCTATACCCACATAAAGAATCCATATATGCTCCGAATCATGAATCACCCTAGTTTGGCTTCGATCCAGACACGTCCATCCCACAACCGAGTTAAAACCAACTCCGGCACACCTCCCATGAGTTGAGCAGCTCCTCCTAATCAATCTCATCCCCCTCTTCTTCATCATCGTCGTCGCCGGAAGGTGGAGGGGATGGAGGTGTCATCACCGCCGTTAGATGGAATCAGAGAGGGAGAGAGACGTTTGGTTTCGAGAAAGAAGATTGGATCTGGATCCCGGTCACCGTAAGGTGGATGTGGCATCGTCGTGTCGTCGCCGAAAAGTGGAGGCGCGGAGGAGTCGTCGACAGATCGATAGAATTGAAGAGAGAGATTCTGGCGTGGAGAGAGTAGAATGGTAGGCAGAGTGTTTATATGGAGAATATATAGTGGATGACGTGGTTTGATCTGGACGGTTCACTCTCACCTAACTCGATCGAACGGCTGTAGCTAGGGCTACAGCATGCCTGCTGTAACCCTAGCTACAGCAGACGATCCGGGTCCTTCTATTAGGTACACATGCTCTTCTGTCAACTAAGGCTGACTTTTCTCGTAACTTCTAATTTTGTACAGTTTATAACAAATCCCAACTCTGTTGATTTGGATGAATGGTCATTTGAGGCGTATTCGCTTTGACTTGGTTAACTTTATTCTTTTGACTTATTTGACTGGGGCATATAGGCCGACCACCCTTTGGACCTAATTAAATGACCATTTACACTCTATATGCTGCTTCGTACAGTTGTAGGTAAGTAGGTAGAGTGAGATACGCCAATGACCATAGAACTTTACACCTAATTTAATTTTGGTCACTAGACTTGTATTATGTCAAAGTGACCATTGTATTATTCAGTTGACCCAATTGGGTCATTTTGTTAACTCCAGGTGTGCCCAAGCCCTTTAATTCCCTTAGTTAGGGAGAAATCTGTCGCTTTTGATGTACTCCTTTTTCCTTCAATTCAATCATCCAAATAACCACCCTAAAACACCTCACACCATGACCATCATCTATCCCGACCACCACACATCCATCACCACAACTATCCCATTGTTGTTCTCGCCACCACAGTCGAACTCACTATCTTCAAATCATTAGAAAACCATCCACCAATATCCTAGTCCAGTAACAAACGTACCTCTCGTAATTCATTTATCCACAACCACTTTAACCAATGTGAAACCCATCTAGAACCATAAAACCCATCACCACTTTATCCACCCACAACCACCATTACGGTATCCACCGCAACCACCTTCAAAACTCACCATCACCCTTCAACGCTAGCCAGCACCATGAAACCCACCACAAATAATCCTTTAATTTCATGTCTCCCGTATCTCCAACCACTTCATCGCCGCCATCATTGCCGCCGACGCCACCATCAACAACAATATACTTTATCGCTACAATCAACACCACCTTAGTGCTCTAATCAATTGCGGTGGCAATAACTACGAACTGGTCAATTGATTAAGGTCGAAGAAAAACCTAATTGCATTTTGGTCGAGGTTGGCGATGAATATGTCAAATATGAAGTAGTGGATGGATATGAGAACACCACTACCAATTAATAGCCTAAGTTCACCAACACCACCACTACTAGACTCAATATCCAATAACGCCAAATCTACCACCCTAACAACCACCCAAAACCAGCCCCTCTACTCGCCCTCCTACCACCGCTCAGTAACACAGTCACAAGCCATTCGTTGATCTCCCTTTACATCCCCTTAATGCAATCAAGACAAACTTGCCACCATCACTTATCTGTTGATCGACTAAGTTGACTACCACTGGACATAGGTCAATGACATGGTTCGCTTCAAGCTTTAGTGGGGATGGTGCGGTTCAAGTGGTAGCATTGGTATGCATGGTGGCGGACGTGGGTAGGAGGTCGCGGTGGTAACAACAGAGGTGGCTGGGGGGTCGTGGTGTTGGCAAATGGTAGGGTGATGAAAGAACATCAAAGAAAGAAGATGAAGAATGATATGGTTTTGTTTGCACCATCTAATATTCTGTATTTATAGCCATTAAAAGTAAATGATTTGTTTTCAACTAAATGCCACTAAATGGAATTAAGACTTTTATTTGTTAGAGTTAATTACGCGGTTGACCATCGAACTAGTAGGCAAATTTCACTTTGACCACTGAACTTCGATTTGTGTCAAAGTGACCACTGAATTTGTTAATTAGTTCAATCAAGTCACTCTATTAGGCTCTGTTAGCCCTAAGTCCGTTAACTGACTTTATCCAGGGGTAAATATGTCATTTCAGATTCTTTTTCTTTACTTATCACCAGTGATAGCAATCTCCGTCCCCAGCTGGAATCCATCTGCTTCAAGTTTCTGGACTTCTGCATCAAACATATTGCGGAACTCCCGAATTGTTTTTAGATCCTCAACATGTTCTGGCAACATGTAGTTTGGGTTTCACTTCTCATCATGAAGCTCATACCTGAACACCTTGTTAACCTCGGCCTTCTACTCACCAGATATGAGATTCCCATCTGCCAGTTCTCCTGTAAAACGTCACTCCCCTATACTGCGAAAAAGGCGACACCTAGAGCCGACGGCAAACCGTACAAGCAGAGAGCAAGCACGTAGGGGATGGAGTAAATCGAGCTGAGCAGAGCCGGGAGAGAGAAGTTGGAGCGGCCTAAACCGGTGGTCCCTTTTGGGAAGCCTTTGAGCAAAGGGGTCTTCGAGCATGAGAGGACGAACTCGCGGACCAGACCGAGCCGACCCGGGTTGCGGCCGTTAGTGAGGGGCAAGGCGAGTGTGTCGACCAGGGCCTGGGCGAGGAGGACCTTCTGGGTGGCGGAGTTCTCGGGGAAGAGAGCGCACGAATCGTTGGAGCAACCCGGGCCGGGCGAGTCGAAGCAGTTGGAGCAAGCGAGTTTGTAGAGGGATGAGTTGCAGGGAATAGAATGGTACGTGGTGGAAGTGTAGTTCTGGGTACAGTCTACCCAGCTGAAGGAGGCGCCGAGGTCGAGGAATAAGTTTGTGGGTTGTAGAGGGGTTTTTAGGTAAACTGAGAATGTACAAACGGGTTTTCTGGTCTTGTTTGACTGGCGCAAGAAAGGCTGAAAACGAAGGGGGAAAGAGAAGAAGGAAGAAAAAAAAGAGTGGGTACAGTGGAGGAGACATTGGTTTTCAGTATGCAGGTGGCAAAGTTGTTAGCAGGCAGTTTATTCTTTTCTGGTAATAAACACCCATGGTTAAGAGATGGAGTTTGCCTGATTCGTCCATTTGGCAGCCCTCCTCACCCTCATCCATCGTCATTAAATTAAGATCCAGGCTAAGAAATTATATCTATTGGGTTGTAGGGATGAAGGTGTGGCGGTGGTGATGAGTGTTGAGCATTGGGTGAGCTAAGGCTGCGGCTTGCTTGGCCGTGGTGGTGATAGGAGAAAGAGGAAGAAAGAAGGGGGTTGAAAAAGAGAAGAAAAAAGAGAGTGACGAAATTACCCTTAAATTTAGCCACTTAACGGACTTGGGATGGACAGAAGCTAACGGAGTGACTTAATTGAGATCAATTGAAGGATTCAATGGTCACTTTGACACAAATCGAAGTTCAGTGGTCAAAGTGAAATTTGCCTAATAGTTCGATGGTCAACCGCGTGATTAACTCTATTTGTTATTAGCAAAAGGCGATGATAAGAGTTTGGAAAGTTAATTTTCTCAAATGAATAAACTAACTTATGTAAAATGTGTTCCTATGGTTTAGGAATAAACTAACTTATGTAATTGATTATTTTCTGAAGGATAGTTACTTTAGGAGAAGTTATTTCATAGGAAAAGTTATTTGGTAGTTATTTTTATGGGTTATCTATATCTATACTACCTATAAAAATATGAATATTTTTTTTTGGTTGGATAAAAGTATGAATATTGTAAATCATTTTTTGGATGATTATGTCATCCGTTAATTACATCAATTACATTCTTGCCCTTATTTTATTACCCCCTTTTAAATTTTGATGAAATTAAAAGAACATTGGGTAATGAATCTATTCTATACATTGAAAAATGAAAAGTGTAATGAGAAAGAAAAATAGAACAAATAAATTCCTTTATTATTCTCTTTTTAATTTGGTTAAATTGAAATAAACATTAGATATTGAACTGGTTAATGAGAACTGTAAATTTTTTTTCCTTGCATTTTTAGGTTAGCAAACAATTAACCAATTGAAAAACTGAAAAACAAAAACAAAAACAAAATAAAGAAACTGAAATACGTGAAAATCCAGTAAGAAACAAAAAAAATGTTGGAAAAAGAAAAAGGATTAAATATGCATAAAAAAACAAGGCGTAAATATGGTGTCAATTTGAACATAAAATATGTTCGTTCATTGCAGTGGAAGACTGGTGTTTTGCATTTCTTATTGATAAAATGCAAATCATCTGTTCTTGAAAATTACAAATCTTAACCACAAACCAATTTAACAGATTACAAAAATAAAGACATAGATTCATTCTTTTAATATTTTCATTTGCTTTTATTTTCAGCAGTACCACCAAACATTTATTCAATCCAGAAGCCTACAAAGAATATTTCCAAACATTAAACTGATTACAATTGCGAGCATTAAATATATATTTATTCTAAAACAAGTCATAAAAGAAATAAGAACATAATTGAGTAACATTATTTTGATCCCAAAAAAGATAATAATATCACCTTAAACTTTATTCCCGACTATATCCACGTGTAACACACGTGCTTTATACTAGTTGTATTATAAGTACTTGTGGCAAGACTGAAAGATGAACGTAACTGGACATTCAAACAAATCACGACTTGATTTTTAGTTGTTATTCTTTTTCCTTTTTATGCCAAAAGCCTTTGCCGTCTAGGGTCGCAATATTCATGTTCTAGATCTGAACTCTTTGCATTCTATAAAGTTCTCACCATTAATAAAAGTTTTTTCTTTGTGTGGGCATGCTTTTCTTGTGATTTTTAGCTTAAGTCTTCATTTTCAGAAAAATATTCAGTAAAAGATAAGAATTACAGATAATTAATTGTAAGTTTCTCAATGAGTACAAGCATGTTTGACGATTTTGTGCATTCTTTATGCCACACGTGTTTCGCACGTGGGCACTTAACAGACCTTGGATTAATCAAAGCTAACAGATGATCCAATTGGGCAAATCGACGAACTAATTGTCACTTTGACAACAAATACAAATTCAGTGATCGGATTAAAATTAAGAACAAATTTAATGGTTATTGACTAGTATTTAAGATTAAATAGATAATACAATCGTAGTAGCATTGTGCAAGTGTTTTTTTATTAGTCATCGTTCAGCGTGCCTCGTGTTTTTTGCAATATTCTCCGTGTGTGTATAATAATAATAATAATAATATTATTGTTAAACGCTTAGACCACGCCGACGTCGTCTTAAGTTCCCCTCGCATCGATTGTAAGTTGGCGCGGCCAACAAAAAGGAATGAGGAAATGCCTCGCATGATTCAGCTGCTCTTCTGGTTCTAGGGTTTCTAACCGCTTCTCTGGATTCAAAATCGCTTCCCCAAAGTGAGTAATTCACTCTCTGTAACCAGTAATTAGGCAATGGATGATAGTTTCGGGGATTCGCAGCATTCCCAGTTTCAATACATACATTTATGCGTGCTTGTGTGTGTGTTTGTGTTATTAAAGATATCATATTGAATGATTAATTCCAGTTATGTCCATCTCGAAACAAACTCAAGAACTTAAGTAATGTTTACTTGCTTTTATTTTCAAATTAGGTAATGAAGATGGAAGAGAAGTTAAGAAAAATGTTAAACATTATTTGATTTGCGTTATTTCTTTTCTGAAAGTCAAACAGCTTATCTTAAATTTGACTTTACATAATCTTGGGTTCATACCAGATTCTCGATAGTTCTATATTGGTGAATAGGATAAGGGATATAAACATTCTTGGTTCAGTCTCGAGCTGAATTCCTATTAGCTTCTCATATGTGTCGTGTTCAAGCTGAATTTGCAATTTTGTTTTTTCACTTGAAATAAGCTTTCAGACAATGGATGCTGCGAAATTGGTTTACTGATATGTCTGTTATTTTCTTTTTGTTCTTCAAGTTAGTGTGACATCATGGATGACACGAGTGCAGCGTCCGACCAAGTAATTGCAAATTTGATGGAAATGGGATTTGAGTTGACCAAGGTCATGGATGCTGTAAAAGCTGTTGGTCCATCACTGGAAAATGCCATTGACTTTATGGTAAATGGTTCTAATAGATGTAGTAGGGGAGCATCTTGTAGTTCTAATTGCTCAACCAGTAGCAAGAAAACCCCGGGAAAAAGAGCCATTACTTCCCAGAGTACTTTTGGGCAGACGCGGCAAACAAGTTTGCTGGAGCATCTTCAATCTGCCGGTAGAGGTAGACTGAAGAAAAGCAAGGCTACTCTTGAACCTGATGAAGTGGTGTCTGGATCAGATGTCTCCAAAGCCGTTCCCGTCATGAACTATAGTTCGAAAACCACTTCAGAAGAATCAATTATTCCATCTCGTTGCACGGATGAGGACATTGGACGACATTGGGTGCAGAAAGCTGAAACTATGTTGCGCAAGCATTTTGGATATTCATTCTTAAAGAGTTTCCAAAAGGAAGCCCTCGCTGCTTGGTTAGGCAACCAAGACTGCCTTGTTCTTGCTGCAACTGGCTCTGGTATATCTACTTGTTTATGCATGTTTATCTTTAATTGGTCATTTTAAGTGCATCTACTGATAGTGATGGTCTGAGAGCAAATACCTTCTGTAGGGAAATCATTGTGTTTCCAGATTCCGGCATTACTAACAGGGAAGGTTGTGGTCGTTATCTCACCCTTGATAAGTTTGATGCATGATCAATGCCTGAAGCTGGCAAAACATGGCGTTTCGGCTTGCTTTCTTGGGTCTGGACAAATTGACCGTAGTGTCGAGCAGAAAGCAATGAGCGGCACCTATGGAATTATTTATGTATGTCCGGAGACAATTTTAAGGTAAGCAGTTTGTGCTTCCAAGTGAGTTTCAGAGAGGTGTCTGCAAAGCTTTTTGACAAAGAAATATACATTGTTTTGCAGGCTGATAAAACCACTTCAGGACCTTGCAGAAAGCCGCGGAATTGCACTATTTGCAATTGATGAAGTCCACTGTGTTTCTAAGTGGGGTCATGATTTTCGACCCGACTACAGGTTTACATTCCCCATAGCGACTCACTCTGTTATTGTCTCCCAACAGTGGTTGGTTTTGGTGTTGATGAAGGCCAGTAGATGGAATATCAAACAAAGCTTATGATGTAGGTAAACAATATTTAAAAGATGTCCAAATTGTTATGTTGCAAAAGGTATGCTCATGTGGGTTGTTTCGGTATTGAGTCCAATGTAATAAATATGCTACATGTATAATCGCAACTTTTTATTTGCACAATAGTCTAATTTCTACTTACTTATGCTTCTTAGTGTAGCAAACGTTTACAACTGATTGCTTTGTCATTCAAATTTCGGTTCAAAAAATTTGCAAATTACTCTCATGACTTATATATGAGATAATAATGTGTAGTTCTTGTATAACGTTCTTCTTCTCCTCTCTCTCTCTCTCTCTCTCTCTGTGTGTGTTTGACAAACACACACACGCGGAGCATACCCGCAAACCCCTCTAATGGAGTTAAGCTGTTGATGTAGGGACCACATAATTCATGAGCTTTCTGCTTCTTCTTGTATTTCCCTGGCTCATTTGGCCGCGTAATTTTTTAATGTCCTGGGGCTGTTGGTAGTAAAGGGGCTGTAGGCTCCAAAGCATGATTGATTGGTGTGGGTACTGTCTGGCCTCCAGGGTCCTATTCCTTTATGTTTTTCTTTCTTTGCGTCTGATATGATGTACATGGTTTCCACCCCCTCCCACCGCTGGGGTTGGGGAGCTTATCTAACTACTATTGTCACTTCGAAAGAATAGGCCCATGTAAGTTTTTGTTGCAGATGTAGGCAAATAGTGGTGGACAACCTGTTACTGGTGTGGTCCAGTTCTCGTGGCTCGGTCTGGGGTCCAACAAAGTATCTCCTGAGGGTCTTCTATTCAGTTCTTATACCCCACTTGGGGTCCAGTCCATTAAGGCCAAGTATCTCTAATTCTTGTAGTTCCATGAGAGCACTGTTAAATAAGAATATATCTAATAACACAACTTAGTTGGTAACTGCCGATGCCTGTTTTGAATCTCTTTATTATACCAAAGCCAACTGGATATATGGTCTAAGTAAAAATCCTGCCCCTAATGGGACAAGGCGTCCGTGTTCCTGATGGGTACATTTCACATTGCCATCTTTACTATCCATTTTGGCAATAATCCAAATTTTTGTTTGATTTATTGACGCATTTTCTCCGACTTTTATAGGCGATTGTCTGTTTTGAGAGAAAACTTCAGCGCCGACAATTTAAAGTTTTTGAAGTTTGACATACCACTGATGGCATTGACTGCTACTGCCACCATACAAGTTCGAGAAGACATTTTGGTGTCCCTGAATATGTCAAAGGACACAAAGATTGTTATCACTTCATTTTTCCGCCCAAATCTTCGCTTTTCGGTTCGTTTTTTGCTTCACTTGGCGATTTATAAGATATGCTGCTTTCCTGAAAAAGAACAGTGGGCAACCTCCTGGCATGTATCTGTGTTCATTTGCCCATGCTTCTTGAATGAAATTTCTAATAGCATTAGAGAAGTTTCAGTTTGTATGAAAATGTCGTGTGAATATATACATTCACTTGAGGAGTCATATGTGTTACCCATTTTACATGCAGGTAAAGAATAGCAGAACATCTTCTCCAGCTTCCTATGAGAAAGACTTTCGTGAATTAATTGATATATACACCAGAAAGAAAAGACCTGGTGCCAAGCATAATCTAATCTCACAACATCGTGAGGATACGTTTGACAACTCAAGTAGCAAAGTAGTTGCAGATGGAACATATAACTGTAATATGGACAGCATTGAGGACAATGGCTCTTCTGAAGAAGATGATGATGTACTTATGCTAAAGGAAAATGGCTCAAGTGCTTTAAAGGAAAAAAAGATGTCAGTTGAGTATCTAGAAGATGACTGTGATCTATTCCAGGGTGGGGATGATTTTGATGGTAACAACTTCTCACTCTTCATGAGAATTTCTTTCACCGTTTTCAGAGTATCCCAAACATTAGGTATTGCTTAACGTGACCTCAGGAAACTTCACTGGTGTCGGGATAGATTGTAAATCACTCGGCATTAATGTCTTATTTCACCGTTATACCATTATTTGCCTACTTGAGGAGAGGAAATGTGAAAAAGTAAGAACGCTATGCTTGAACTTCATCCCTCTGTCTACAAAGAAGTGAGACAAGTTAAGAAGAGTATGAGAATGGGTGTCCTGTAAGTCTTTGTAAGATGACCGGCGTTTTGAGCTTAAAATTGCCTTATATAAGTTTCTTAAAGTTCCTCAAGTTTGTACTGTAGTTGTGAGAGGTTTATGTGCCTCCAGAATATATAGTCATCCAAACAACTAAATTTCTTTCTCTGAGTTTGATCAAACTGTGGATGTATGACTGTTTGAACTTGTCTTCCTACTTTTCTCTTACTCCTGATCAATTGTTCTAAAACTCCAATCTTTTTGTATCTTTCTTTGATCCTTTATCCTGATGAAATATACATCCATTTCTGCTTCAACATTTGCAGTTTGCTGTGGTGAATTCTATGGAAAACTACCTACAGAGCATTGGGGTCTAAGTGCTTTGTCTGAGACAACTGATCTACCAAAAAGCCCAGAAGAAAGAATACAACTTCGGCAAGGGCCTTTAGAACAAGGACCAACAATAATATATGTTCCTACCAGGAAACAGACATTAAGCATAGCAAAGTTTCTTCATAAGTTTGGTGTAAAGGCTGCTGCTTATAACGCAAAGGTGTTTCCCTGTTTTTATAAGAATATTTTTGGTTCAATGCAAGGTTTTGAAACTGTATTTCAGTTTAACTAACCCTTTGATTTTTTAAAACTTGTAAAGTTTGTGATCCTTATGTTGCCTGGAAGTGGAGCTACTATAATTCTACTGGATGCATGGCCTTTTACGGTGTTGTAAAACCCGAAACAGCCAGAAAATATAATGAACTCTTTCTAAACCTCTGCATTTAAGTTTCTTTTTATTCAATATAGCATGGAATTTCTAGTTATGATTTCTTATAGTATGCAACCTGTGCTGTCTGTGGCTTTGTGCCACACTTGGAACTCTCTTTGGTGTGAAAGTAATAAGTGGTTCCTTTCTTCTTTGCTCCCAGTTGCCAAAGTCACATCTGAGGCAAGTGCATAAGGAATTCCATGATAATGCGTTGGAGGTATGAAGTCGGTAACTTGGGAATAGATAATTGGAGAACACTGGATTAATTTGTTACTGATTTGTTCTTGCATTTGACAAATACTGAAATCCTGCATTCTATCAATTTTATTCCCTTACGAGGGTTCCATTTGTTGGTTCTGCTCTTTGTGCATATGGTGATTTTTATTCCTGTAAAGTATTGAACTAAGCGAATTAGATGTGCACAAGATCCGTCGTTTTACTCTGCTCATTGTGCTACAGCCTTTCCATTTTGCAAAATCATGTTGTGAGTTACACCCGGTTTCCACGAGCACCGCCCAAGAGGGGATAAAAAGGAAGTGATAAGAGAATTCACTTGGTGTTACGGGAAGAAAGGTGTGGCACCCGGAAAATGTTCTGGTTAATTGTGTGCAGTTGTATGTAGTAGGTAGAAGCGCTCTGGAATGCAAAACTCTATTATAAGAACAGTTAAGTAACTGGAGTTTGGAGTGCACGACTTATACTCCAGACTGGAGTGCAAAATAAAGTAAAGGTAAATTGAGTGTGGAATATAAGGTTAAATCATAGAAATGAGAGGCTTTTTATCCTACTCTATATGAACATATTTCTAGTGCTGAGTTTTGCTTTAATATCTACAAAATGGATCCATGCCTTGTAGAAACATGAGTTTATGATCGAACATCTCTTTTCTGTGGCCTTCAGGTGGTTGTTGCAACAATTGCTTTCGGGATGGGAATTGACAAGTTAAATGTCCGAAGGATCATTCACTATGGTTGGCCACAGGTATGAATTTCTGGTATTTCTTGGGAAATTCCTTTTTGTCTCAATCAAGTTATATTGAATCATGTTTGTGAATGTTCTCCTCAAAGTTATTTATAATGTCATGGCTGCTCCTGCAAAACTGCATGAAGTCGCGAGTCCATTAAGAAGTAATCTATTCGTCGTTAGCAATTTTTGCAGGTACTTCGTCCTTATAATTGGGCTTAGGTTAATTATAAGTGTTCAATTTGCTTACAGAGTTTGGAAGCATATTATCAAGAGGCAGGTCGAGCTGGACGGGATGGAAAATTGGCAGATTGTGGTAAGCTAATCTTATTTTAATTCAAAGATGCTGCCATCTCAATAAGTGCACAGTTTTCTGCTTAATTAGTGAAAGGAAGTATGATTGATACTGGACACCTTTTATTATCCATGAAAACACACTTTTCTAAAGTCGGTGTTCTTCATATTCCTTGCACAGCCTGTATATTTCAGAAATAGCTTTAGTTGTTTTGCTGTGTAGGAATATTATGGCCAACTCCGAAAGTTAGATAAGATGCTGCATGTGTCTTTCTAATCTTTGTGATAAATTAACGTTTTCTCGAGCAGTTCTATATGCAAACCTATTAAGGTTGCCGACGCTTCTGCCAAATCGAAGAAGCGAAGAACAGACAAAGGAAGCATATAGGATGCTATCGGATTGCTTCAGGTTGACATCAAACTATTTTGCCGAAGGACTCCATTGATTTCACAAGTATATGCATGCCATTTAAGATATCCTCTGATCTCTTGCAGATATGGAATGCATACTTCTGCATGTCGAGCCAAAAAACTTGTGCAGTACTTTGGGGAGGAATTTACCTATGAGAATTGTCTAGTGTATGTCGTGATTCTTTTCCTTTTCTGGCTTCTGTGCATATGTGCTAGTAGCCTTATCTTTACCAGGGTTAAACTCGGGGAAATATCTAAGATTGTTGCCAGTGCTCCATATTGGTGCACTAGGACTTCTTGTCCATTTATTCTCTGTCTGTCCATCACCGACCCTCGTATAATTTCTCAACAAAAGAACAGAGATCTTGTCTCTTGTGAATTGCATTTACTTCTATCTTTTTTACCATTTCGAGCTTTTGCGTTTACTGGATTAGTTTACTCAGCTATGCTGTGAATGAATTCTGTGTAAACTACAAATGATGTTTCAATTGCCATGATGCCAAAATTTCTTGATACCTGTTTCTGCTTCTGAAGCATCATGGTTGTGCTCGTGTATGTAAGTATGGATATGCATTACTACGATGTCCTTTTTCCTCATTGTCTTCTGCAAAATTTATTATTGCTATTTGCTACTTCTCACATGCAGGTGCGATGTCTGTGTTAATGGACCACCTAAAGTGCAGAATTTGAAGGCTGAGGTAGAAATATTCATGCAGGCCATTGCTGCGCAGAAAGTGAGTACAGTTATCATCTCATTCGCTTACCTTCTTCACTTGTTTTATTACTGCTCTTTGATCATATGGAACCCTTGCTGATATTAAGAGAGATCTACTGATTTAATTTCTATCCGGTCTACATCATCTACTTGCTCTATCAAATAATTGATTTTGTACTCTCTATTTTTTCTAACGTGTACATTTGCTCACCACTTTTTCAAAAGACCCTATTTATATAGTTTCCTCAGAATTGATGATGACGGTAGATACCTTGCGTATAATTCCAAAACTATGACTGGACTTCACATTCGTTTTAGTCCTAATGTCACACACCTTTTCCTGTTGGTTAATCTACAGTTATCTTTATTTGATGCTCTGACTACAAAGCATATAATTGCAGCAAAAGAAAGTACATAGGTTTAACCCAGCCAAAGGGAAGTAAAAGTGTTACTTTCCATCAAGAACTATTCTGATGCCAGCTAGTTTAGTCGTTGCATCTGATATTACTCAGAGGAAGGTCTGTGGTGGTGATGGCACAGTAAGGGATGTTGCTTAGTTGTTAAATGTTCCTACAAGATCTTTTTATCGACACTACAAGGAATCAAGGATACATGCAAGTGATAACCATAAAGTTATGTTGCGTGGATAACAAATAAAGTTGATCTACATCTTTTCGTACAAAAATGGGAACTTGCACAGTTTGCATCAGGGAATTAGATCCACCCTACTGTACAGTTTGCAGATGCAATCTGCAAATAGAAAAAAAGATATTTGAGAAGCGTGTTATAAAAGTGAAAGCAATTGCTTAAAATTTTTAGTATTTTAATCAGGTAGGTAGCAATCTATCTATGAACTCTAGTTTTCCTTGAGAGTCTTATTTTCCTTTCACTCTATGCATCTATGTGTTGTGAGTTAATTTTTTTCCCCTCTAGAAAATCAAAGATTTTTGGCTTTAATATCCACGTAAAATTACAGGCAGAAAGTAGTGCTGTGGACAAATCATATGACGGTGTTACGTGCAATGGTAGAGGGAGATTTATGGAGAAGCCAAGTATCAAGACAATTGTTAGTAGAATACGTGAACAGGTAATCTATCTGACACAAGCTCCCCTGTGATGCATAGATATGTACGATGTGTCAAATTCTGTAGCGCGTATCGTTTATAAAAGTGGGTTGTGTGACCAAAAAAAAAGGGAGAGGAAAAGAAAAAAGAAGCGTAAACTCTTCCGTCATGGGGGGTGGGTGGGTTAATACATTTTCATGGTTTCTCTAGTTCTGGATAAAGGGATTCGCTGAAATTTCTTACATGCTGATCCCTTCGGGAAGCATATGTGCACGTGCGTGAGTTTGGATGACAAACTAATTTCTGATGATATTTGATGCAAAATATTTTGTTTTAAAAGTTCTGGTTTGGGTGAGCGGGGAGATTTGCAATGTCAACGTATTTGGGGATAACAAAGTGAAAGATGGTAGTAGCAGCAGAAGGAAGATGATAGTTACTGACTCTGATAGCCATGCTGTGCTGTGTGAATAACTGGTCTGGTCTTCATAATTTATAGCTTTTGCAATTTGCATAGTTATATTAGATGATAATGAGTCTTTAGGCCTTCAAGGCTCTTTTGCCATGCAAAGTTTTCTATTTAAACCTCAAAATCTGTCTCTAGAGTCTAGACCAACGGCTCAATCCTTTACCGAAATATATGCCCAAACAAATACTGACAGATCACGAGTCCTCTTTTTTTTTCTTCGTTGTCATATTCATCTTTGCTCTCTCTCTCTCTCTCCCCCTCTCCCTCTCCCTCCCTCCCTGTCTGTCTGTCTGTATAGGTGTGTGTATTCCTATATATGTGTGTATGCATATTACCTATCTACCTACCTATCTCCTGTCCTTGCTGATGTATTATCTTCTATGTTCTGCGCAGTTTCAAGAATTCACAGCCACTGACATCCTATGGTGGCGAGGTCTTGCTCGTATTTTAGAAGACAAAGGATTTATCAAAGAGACAGATGACATGGTATGAAATTAAGCATTGATGTCACAAGCCTTAGTGATTTTATTTGTAAAAAATCTGGTGTTGGTAATTCCATCTGTCCTTTAAAATATAGACAAGTTTCTCTCTTAGGTGTGCCCTAAAAAAAACCAGGAAAGAAGAAAAAGAAAAAGAAAAAGAAAAACCACATTACAGTTGAGGGAAGCGGAAAATTGTCCATGAAATCGTACGTAAAGGTAATAATGTCTCATTTGAATGGACAGAGTAGTTTTTCTGATATTTCTTCAGATTGGCTGGTGCACCCTTGGAATTTTATCGGTCTACATACTCTGTTAGTTGTCGTTGTTCTGGAATAACATTCCTATTCCCATTTCCATAGTTAGCCATTCTGGATTATCAATGATAGCATGGATTATGGAGTGATGGAAATAAAAAGTATTAAGTTGGAACAGTGGATAGGCTGCTGAAGGGGCAAGGTAATAGATGGGGAGAAAAACTTGGATGGACTCCTAGTCTAGGGTATTTTAATATTAGTTACTTGATGTCTTGTAGAAATATTGGCCAATCTACTCAACTTTAATATTTGTAATGGTGATAGGATAATTAATATCTCTTCAACTTTTGTGACCCACTCCAAAAGAGAACTGCTTCCTAGAAATGATTCTCAAGTATTGGCTGAATTACATGTCCAATTCTCATATGTGACTTGGTTTAGGAGTGTTTGTTAATTTTTCTCTTTTAGCAATTATAATGATACGTGCATTGTTGTTAGTGATGGCTGTAACCATTTTAATGTTTCCGTGAAGTTCTGTTGTCTAGCTCAAGGCACTCCCTTTATTCACGTCGTGAAAGCCAAGTGAAGCATAACGTTCTAAGATATGTTGATCTCTTACCTGATGCTTGGCATCGTCATTTGGGTTTGAATGATGATGTCACGGCAATGATGCATCAAATCATTTGCTTGGGGCATGATTGAGATTATACCCAAGCTACCATTTGGAGGGCATCATCTCTTCTTTCTGGGAAAATTAACTGGCGCTGAAATCCGTAGAATCTTGCATCATGGTCCACACTCCATTAGGCTGGCCATGTTTTCTTGAGCTAAATTACTTGTTGGCACCGTGGAAAACATGTTATGATTTTCTGATGAATTTCTGTGCACTGCATTGCGCAGGTTCATGTTCAGGTAAAATTCCCTGAGCCAACAGTACTGGGACTTGAATTTTTGAGAACCAAGTCCGAGCAACCATTCAATGTGTACCCTGAAGCAGACATGCTGCTCTCCATGGGAGAACGGAAACCTTATTCTACATTTGCAGAATGGGGGAGAGGCTGGGCTGATCCCGAGATTCGTCGTCAGCGGTTGGGAAGGGGGCGTTTATCCCGAAAGCCACGGAAAAGACTATATACTAGACCTCAGCCAGATTTACAAACAGTGCGAGGAAGGTTAGCTGCAAAGCTCACGAGACAGAAATGATTAACCAAGGGCCTTTGGATGATTTGACATGTATTAGCCGCAAAGCTCACAAAACAGAAATGATTAATCAAGGCCATTGAATGATTTGAGATGTAACATTTATGATGTATCCGTGTTACATACTAAGAATAATAACTCCATAAAATAGCGGGATAC